>NSJW01000579.1:0-600000 GCA_019955255.1 Castanospermum australe | reverse complement strand
CTTGATTAAATAAAAATTGGTGACAATTCCATTTCTTTTCTAATTTCTCCCGCCATTCTGTTGCAGTGCCTTCCAAGAACGGTTGTGATTGATTCATTTACTTCATAGTTTATACGTCTTGTTTATTATGTATATATGGACTTATGCAATTTGAGGTCTATAGTGTTCCCTCCAGAACTGCACTATGCTTGCAGGTTTGCAAATAACAATATTCTTATAATGATCAGCTCAACACTTAAGACAAAACTGCTCTGACAATATGTATTGCACTTGGACAACATTATTGAGTTTATGTTATTATGTAAAAACATGTGAAAAATGATTTAATTTATGTTATTTATTGATTAGAAACATGTTTATGCTATTCTGTAACAACTGAGTTATGTTTTATTAACCAGGTTTTTCAGTTCGACTACCTTACCCGCATGATGCGGCCCTCTAACTGAGTTGACATCCGGTCCAAATTATCCAATTATGGAAGATAATTTCTCACATGGTTATCATTGTAAAGTCCACTTCATCTCACACTTGTCTCAACAGGGTTGTAATATGCTACAAATTCTAATTTCTTAGCATGATTCAGGGTTATTATTAACTACTCCATTTGAAAAAAAGATAATTATGTAATTAAAGTCCATTCCATTGTTGATAATTAATATCGTGATAAAACTTGTTAAATAGAGGGAAAATAGTTTCTCACATGCTTATCATTGTAAAGTACACTTCATCTCAAAATTGTCTAACAGAGTTGTAACATGCTACAAATTCTAATTTCATAGCATGATTATTCAGGCTTATTATCAACTACTCCATATATACGAAAAAAAGATAATTACGTAAAATCCACTCCATAGTTGATAATTAATATCCTTAATCTCAAACTTGTCTCAATACATTTGTAATATGCTACAAATTCTAATTTCATAGCATGATTATTCAATTTTGTTATGTGAAAGATATTTAATGAAGGATGCTTTTAGAAAAATCAAATAAAATTTGATTAAAGAAAAATATTAATAAACAAATAAGAGTATCAATAAATTTATTCTAATATGAATTGAATTGTTAATTAAAATAAAATACGGCACACATACCTTTTTGTAATTCTGTAATTATTTTAAATAAAATAACACCAATATTTTATATAATTAAACTAGTATAAAGAATTATCTTAAATATAAGTATGTGTGTATATATATATATATATATATATATATATTACATTATATAAAAAGTTATTAGATAGTGTACGTGATTAGTATAAGTGATAAGTGTCAATTGATCCATCCTCATATATATGGGCAAGGATAAATTAATACGTTGTAAATCAAACTCAACCTTATATCATTGAATAACTTTTTATTTGATAGTTTTTTTTACAAAATTCACCATTAGATTCTAAGTTCCTATCATGTAGATCATATATATGAAATTTCACATTAATTTAAAATTATTTTATACTCTAATAATATATTTAAAAATTAACGTAATATATACTTTTTAAATATAAAAAAAACATGAACTCTTTGATTACATCGTTATTGATGTTCAATTTTTTTGAAATTTGGCAAGAATGATTAACATCATATGTAGGTTTAATCCAAATGTTGAATCGATAAAAATTACATTATATAAAAAGTTATTAAGTAAGGCAAGTAATTAATGTAAGTAATAAGTGTCAATTAATCCCTTCTATATATATATGTATATACATGTAGGGTAAGAATCAATTGACATCATGGTGTAAGAATTTATTCTTATGCCAATATCTATCCATTGATTCACTTTAATCTAATGATATAAATAATCTAATCCAATGAAAGAAGAAAAATATAAGTCAAGATCTTAAATGAAGAGAGAAGAATAAAAATACATTTAATGATGATAAAGAAATAATAATATATATGTATAAAAAATCAAATATACATATTTTTAATAAAGAATAATATTTTGATACGTTTGCTAAATAAAATAATTTATAATTTTACTAATAATATATGTGTATTTTCAATTTTCATATCATTAGGCTCCAGAAATTTTAATTCCTAACCTTTTTAATACAACGATGATAATAAAGTTTTTTATTTATTAGCAACGATGAAAATAATGTATTTGAAGTTTGAACATAACGTTTTGAGTGAACTATAATTTTTAATAAAATTACTAAATTATTCAAGACAAAACGTTTTGACTGAACTATAATTATTTTCAAATAAAATTAATTATTTTTAAAATATTTTGAATATATATTACTTATTTGCAATATAAATATCTTGTTGGTTATCTTTAATTTTAAAAAAATTAATTAAAAAAATTATTCAACGGAGACTATTGAATTCATTAACCAAGAACATGATTCTTTTACTAAGTCTACATCTAATCAAATTTCAATCACAATATAGTAATACGAAAACATGAGTACAATTTTTTTTTATTTGTTTGCATTTCAAATTGGGTAATTACCTTTAAAATTATTTGATTGTAATATATAATTTTAGATTTTCAATCTTACAAGGTAATCTATAATTTTTAAATGTAAGACTAATCATCTTTTTAATAAAATTTAAATTTTAAATAAAGCTCGCTCTATTAATATTACCACTATACACTGACGAGTAATGTTGATCCTATTAATTGTGGTATTTTTTTTTATCACACTAAATAATAAGGATAACTCTAAAACGTCTTTCAGTGGTTAGTTCGAGATAGATCTGTCTCATGTTTCTCTGATCCTCTCTCCCCAGTGTTAAACGCAAGTTGAATATAATACTAATTATTAAGAATAGAATGATCTTAAGAATTAAGTGCGAGTGACCAAAATTAGGATTGTTGCCGAAGAAATCGCTGACCATAAAAGCGACACTTGTGATTCGCGTCAATATTCAATTGCATTAGAAGTCCTACTCTACTCGTGCCTCTTCTCTTGGGCTATAAATATCAGTACCAGCCACCTCTTTTTCTGCAGTCCCAGTCGTCAATATTCAATTGCATTAGAAGTCCTACTCTACTCGTGCCTCTTCTCTTTGGGCTATAAATATCAGTACCAGCCACCTCTTTTTCTGCAGTCCCAGTCTCTCTCTCCTTGTTCTAATTCTCTCTTCGCATCCTACATTCTAAGTATTAGAGAACAAACGGATAAGTTTGTTACTTTGTTTATGTTAGTTTGTTTAGATAGCTATACTCACGTATAGAATAGGGTAAACATTGATGATTTGTTTTATTGTTTGACCTTGTCAATTTAAGGTTTTCTATTCTCTATTATGAATAAAGCAAAGAAAAAGTAAATTTTATGCCAAAATTATTATGGTATCAGAGCGTACGTTTGGGAAAACTTGTGATCTCATTTCCTGACTGCGCTGCTATGCTTCCATCAGTGTGAAGCTTCACCCCAGATGGCTAAAGACAGTAGTGGCACCGTGCAGTTCAAAACCAGTGATCCACGATCACCATTCTACGTGGCAACGTCGAATAATCCTGGAATACTCCTGACCAATGTTCTGCTGCGAGGAGAAGCGAACTACGACAACTGGGCCAAAGTCATGAAAAACGCACTTAGAGCAAAGAACAAATTGGGTTTTGTGACTGGTTCGATAACAAAACCTAAGGATGACGATTCTGACGAGGGTTACGCATGGATCGTGTGCAACTCCAAGATCAATGGGTAGATACACAACATAATTGATCCACAACTTCAACTGTTTATTCAGTACTTTGATGCAGCGAAAGATTTGTGGGATGATCTCAAAGAACGATATTTAGTTGAAAACGTGCCAAGGCTCTATCAACTGAAAGCTAGTTTGATGTCCATCAAGCAGCAAGGATCAACTGTCAGTAACTATTACACAAGGTTGAGAGCTATATGGGATGAATTGGAGACTACCAAGACTAGTACCATCTGCCCCAGCGGAAAGGAGTGCCTCTTGACCAAACATGTGAACGAGGAGATTGAGAAAGATCGAGTGTACCAATTTCTCATGGGACTGGATGATGCTGTGTTCGGAAACCTACGAACTCAGATCTTAAATACCACACCACTGCCAAATATCAACAGAGTTTATGCTATGGTGACACAGGAAGAAATGTAGAGAACAATCACACGAACGCAGAAAGAACAGATAGATGCAGTTGGATACGCAGTGCACTCATCAAACCAGAAGCCTCAAGTAGCATTGACTGCACAACCCGTGCTGATGGGCAGAATGAACGAACCCCATGTTCTCACTATGGCAAAACTAACCATGATGTTAGTAAATGTTTTTAGCTTCATGGTTATCCTAACAAACATGGCAAAGGTCGTGGATGGGCAGGCATGCTAAAGGATGAAGTGGTTTCCTCCAGGCGAATGCAGCACGTACCAATGACCAGTAGGAGACATCTTCAACTTTTACTACATTAACACTTGAGGTTGTTGAGCGTTTGCTGACCTTAGTTGACACCTCACACCCAGGCAATAAAAAACTATCTGGTAATACCGCTTTGCCCTCACTTTGGTTGATTGACAACGGTGCCTCTAAACATATGATCGGGCAACTTGATCTGTTGTCTGATGTTACAACTATTAAACCTTATACAATAGGATTACCAGATGAGGCCAAAGCTTATGTTGTTAAGCAACGAACTGTTGTGTTTGGATCACATTTTTTAATCACTAATGTTTTATACGTGCCAAATTTGCACTGCAATCTTATTTCAGTTGCTTAACTTCTTCAATGCAAACTAGTGAACACTGTGTCTTGCAGGACCAAACCTTGAGGACACAGATTGGACTGGGTAACCAACGTGATGGTGTGTATGTGTACCACGATCGTGAAGTGAAAGCCCTTGCTGTTCGAGGGATCGAACCTGTGGATTTATGGCATAGAAGACTTGGACATCCATCCAGCCAAAGTTTAAATTTGCTTCCAGCTCTTTCTCAGTTTAAACGTAGGAACACAGCAGATGTTATTTGTGATGTTTGTCATAAGGCCAAACAAACACGTAGTCCATTTTCTCTTAGTGATCATCAAAGCTCCTGTTCCTTTGATATTTTGCATTGTGATATTTGGGGACTATATAAAATGACATCTTTTTCTGGTACACATTATTTTCTAACCATTGTTGATGATTTCAGCTATGCTGTGTGGGTTTATCTGATGGTGAAAAAGAGTGAAACACCATTACTGGTTAAGAATTTCTTTGCTATGATTCACAATCTATTTGGAAAGACTGTGAAAATTTTGCAAACAGATAATGGTAGTGAGTTCCGTCATAAAACTTTGCTCTAGTTGTATGGTGATCTTGGCGTGTTACATCAGGTCTTGTGTACTTATACACCCTAACAAAACGGACACGTAGAAAGGAAGCATAGATATATCCTTAATGTGGCACGTGCTTTACGTTTTCAAGCTAACCTACCCATTGAATTTTGGGGGGAATGCGTGCTAATTGCTGCCCATGTTATCAATCGAATACCAACACCAATGCTGGATGGAAAAACACCTCATGAACTTCTTTTTGGTTCTGCACCGCAATATGATCATCTTCGAGTGTTTGGGTGTTTATGTTATGCTCATCCTAGTCTAAAGCCCACAGATAAATTTGCTGCTCGTTCTCGAAAATGTATATTCCTTGGTTACCTTTATGGCAAGAAAGGGTGAAAATTATATGATATTGAATCACATACCATGTTTGTTTCTTGCGATGTGGTTTTTCATGAAAGTGCGTTTCCTTATGCTGATCTTAATCCAATGGCTAGTAATACATATCCACTCACCTTGCCCACCTCTTGTTCCTCCTTTCAAACAGATCCACTTAATCCTGGAGCACATGAAGAAGATGATGCTGAAATGCAACCGCAACCTGCAGATAATGACATTCATGCTGATTTGTCAAGTTTCTCGTCTTCTGTTTCTGCTGTTGATAGGGGGAGTGAGTCTCCTGCGCATCCCTCTGTTACACACAGCCCCATAACAATGCAGCCAGCAAGCCGTGTTACTGTTGCTGGATGGGAACGTCATGAACGAAAGGCACCAACTTACCTAAAGGACTATCATGTCATACAGTGGGTACACACATACAACCTTGCGTTTGCACTTCAGTCGATCAGTCCTCAGGTCCACTTTATCCTATTAGCGATTATGTTACTTACTCCAATTTCTCTTCAAAATACAGTGCATTTCTAGCTGCTGTGAGTGCAGGCACTGAACCGAAAACTTTCAAAGAGGCTATGCTTGATGCTCGATGGAAGGAAACCATGAAGAACGAAATACATGCTTTGGAGAATAATAACACTTGGCGTCTTATAGCCCTGCCACCAAGCAAACGTGCTCTACCCAGCAAATGGGTTTATCGTATCAAATATAAATCTGACGGTTCTATTGAGCGATTTAAAGCCCGTCTTGTCATTGCTGGTAACAATCAAGTTGAAGGGGAGGATTTTACTGAAACCTTTGCTTACGTTACAAAGATGGTGAGTGTTCGAACATTTCTTTCTGTAGTAGTCGCTAAGCAATGGGAACTTCACCAATTAGACATTAACAATGCCTTTCTCCATGGTGATCTGCATGAGGAGGTGTACATGCGTCTTCCTCCTGGTTTCTCCACTGCCTCAACCGGGAAAGTTTGTCGTCTCCAAAAATCGCTTTATGGTCTACGGCAATCTCCTAGTAACTGGTTCGAAAAGCTTCGTTCCTCTCTTCTGGCATATGGTTTTATGCAATCTCGGGCAGATTATACATTGTTTACCTTCAAACGTAACAAGGTCTTTCTAGCATTACTTGTTTACGTTGATGACATAGTTCTAGCCAGAAATAATTCCATTGCCTACCAAGAAGTTAAACAGTATCTTAATTCATGTTTCAAAATAAAAGACTTGGGAGCTCTGAAATATTTCCTGGGCATTGAGGTTGCTCGTGGACTATCCGGTTTATTTCTTAGCCAATGAAAATGTGCCCTTGACATTCTTTCTGAAGCTGGTGTTCTTGGATGTAAGCCCGTGGATTTTCCGGTAGAACAAAATCATAAGTTGGCCTTGGCTGATGGTCTTGACTATGGTGATCCCACATGTTATCGTCGTCTTATATGTAGGCTGGTTTACTTGACCATCACTCGACCGGATCTTAGCTATGTTGTTCACATATTATCCTAGTTCATGCAATCTCCTAAACAGCAACACATTGATGCAGTTCATCAAGTGTTGCGTTATATCAAACTGAATCCTGGTCAAGGAATCCTTCTGCACTCAGATTGTGATCTCCAAATATATAGCTATTGTGACTCGGACTGGGCTAGTTGTCCTTTAACTCTGCGCTCCCTCACTAGTTATTTTATTATGCTTGGCTCTTCTCCTATTTCGTAGAAAACTAAAAAGCAAGTGATAGTGTCTCGCCCTTCAGCTGAGGCGGAATATAGATCTATGGCAACTGCCACTTCAGAACTTCTGTGGCTTAAATTCTTTTTGGGTTCTCTTAATGTTTCTCATCCTCAACCAATGAAACTTTTCTGTAATAACCAAGCTGCACTCCACATTGCTGCTAATATGGTTTTCCATGAATGCACTAAGCATATTGAACTTGACTGCCATTTTATCTGTGAGCATCTCCTCAGCAATACTATTGCCACTGCCTATGTGCGCTCCGATCTTCAACTTGCTGATATTTTTACAAAAGCATTGGGCAATAGCTCCTTTCACAGTCTTCTTCACAAGTTGGGCATTTTGTGTCTGTGTGCTCCAACTTGAGGGGGAGTATTAGAGAACAAACGGATAAGTTTGTTAGTTTGTTTAAATAGCGATACTCACGTATAGGATAGGGTAAACATTGATGATTTGTTTTATTGTTTGACCTTGTTCATTTAAGGTTTTCTGTAACAACCTGTATCTTGGAATGTCTATATAAGACGTCTTCTGTATTATGAATAAAGCAAAGAAAAAGTAAGTTTTATGCAAAAATTATTACTAAGGTGAATGATCTTCTCTTTGTTTCTTCAATTGCCGCAAGAAAGTTGCTTTTTCTTTGTCTTTCTATTTTTGATTTCCCTTTCAATGTCTTACTTTGATGCATCTATGCTTAAGAATCTGTGAATTTGTGGAATCGCCACACTATTCAATATTAGTTGACATCGATTTATTAATTTTCGATTTGTAAAGGTGGTTGTGAGTTGTTTTTGTCATCTAAATTATGTAATTTTTGTGTTCCTGAACTTGACTCTGATTCTTTGTTTCCTGCAGTTTCTCTCTGTGTGGCAGCACCATGGGCAAAGAGAAGGCTCACATAACATTATTGTCATTGGCCATGTCGACTCCAGCAAGTCGACCACGACGGGTCACCTCATCTACAAGCTTGGAGGCATTGACAAGCGTGTGATTGAAAGGTTCGAGAAGGAGGCTGCTGAGATGAACAAGCGCTCGTTCACCTCTTTTTTGTTGTTTGACTTGTTTCAAACGTTTCTTGTGCTGAACTATTTGTGGTTCATGCTTTCTGCAGATGGATGCAACAACTCCAAGGTACTCGAAGGCTAGGTACGATGAAATTGTCAAGGAAGTTGCATCCTATCTGAAGAGGGTCCGTTACAACCCTGGCTAGATTCCTTTTGTTCCAATCTCTGGATTTGAGGGTGACAACATGATTGAGAGATCCACCAACCTTGACTGGTACAAGGGTCCCACCCTCCTTGAGGACCTGGACCAGATCAACGAGCCAAGAGGCCCTCTGATAATCCCCTCCATTTGCCACTTCAAGATGTCTACAAGATTGGGGGTATTGGAATCGTACCAGTTGGCAGGGTCGAAACTGGCACTCTCGAGCCTGGCATGGTTGTGGCTTTTGGCCCCTCTGGACTACAAACCGAAGTTAAGTCTGTGGAGATGCACCACGAAGATCTTCAGGAGGCTCTTCCTGGCGACAACGTTGGATTCAACGTGAAGAATGTTGCTGTCAAGGATTTGAAACGTGGCTATGTTGCTTCTAATTCCAAGGACGATCCTGCCAAGGAAGCTGCCAGCTTCACCTCTCAGGTCATCATCATGAACCACCCTGGCCAGATTTTCGATTTCAAAATTTATTGTCTTAGGAATAATTGCTTTGAGTACTTAAATTTTAGTACTAGCGTCATAGGTTGTTGTTTTCTTTGTTGACTCTGTTGTAGTTTGTTCTCGTCGTTATTGAGTGGCCAGTCTCAGAATTCGGTACTTGATAGACGGTGGCGAGTCTGATGTTTTGTGTCTGAGGAGCTTCGGGTTTTGCTGAAGCTGCTCAACAGTTTGGTTTGTTTGTGTTTGGAAATAGCTTATAAATAAAGGCGAGACAATTTTATTCTTAATTGTTCTCTTTTTCCTCCATTGATTCATTTACTTCATAGTTTATTATGCGTATATGGACTTCTGCAATTTGAGGCTGCAGGTTTGATAATAGGCATTGCACTTGCCTGTTTTCTGTAGTAATATTAAGTAATGCTCCTCATACGGAAGTCGTGATTCTTCCTCTTTAATTTGGAACTTTCGAAAAAGTTGAAGACTTGAAGTGGTCTATAATTCCAAGGCATTGTTTTTAATTTTAATGCCTTACTATTGAGTCGGTGAGATTAGATTGAAAAATTTTACTGTCAAAAAATTAAATTATTAAATAAAAAAAACTCATTAAATCAAAGAATAAACCATCACAAGAGTTGCTTGCATTTGCATCGGGCCACATGTGAGATTTGGTAGACTGATACCATTAAGTGAAATTGCCCAATGTGAGCTTTAACATCTCTTCATAGAATATTGAATTTGTCATACTCAATTTTCCTTTTGGTATTTGTTAATATCAAAATGTTTTGTCTTTGCAATAAAGGTCGTAAATTTTATATTAATTTTATAAATAAAAATAATAAAGTACATTTTAATACTCTACTATTGACTTTACATTAACTTGTTCTTTATTTTATAAAATCATATTTATTTTGTGATTATGGTACGTCACTAAAAAACAAACGCATATAATATTCCTTAAAATCACGTGCTAACTAGCCCCTTTTCATTTTTAACCTCACCCTTTTGGAGTTTTATGTTCAGTCTTTAGATGCTTTAGTAACGACCTTAATTGCAGACACAAACAAGCTAATGGAATCAAGTTTATCAGGTCTTGTTGCTTTTCATGTTCTTCCCTACTCAGCTTTCTCAATTATATTCTCTTTAAAATTAGTCATGTTTGAGATAAATAAAGAAAAGGACCACATAAAAAGAAATAAATAAAGAAAAGAGCTTAGCTTGAGCCCGAAAATTGAGATTTCAAAAAATAGTAAATGCAGATACCTGCTTCAGATTTAAGCTGTCAGTGGGACTACTGAAGGACTCAATGTCTCAAATTTGAATGGCGAAACAAGTATTTTCAGGGCAGATAGACAGTATCCAAGTGTAGAAATTTTGACTAATTGGACAAATTTGGCATGACAATATTGAGGTCAAATTGAAGTCTCTAACATAACATTTGGGCAGTGCATACGTGCAATACTAGGAGAATTCTTCACGAGAGCAAGAACAAAATAAAAGGATCATCCACATAGTTAAATGAGGTAAAAATTGTGAACATAATTAACAAAGAGGAGCCAACTGGGAAGATCTACTTAATTAAAAAGTTACAACATAATAAAAATCTGTAATAGAGGCCACAAAAATTGAGTCCAGAGATGGTGGTGATTTTGGTAGAAGAACCTATGCAGCTTTTGCTGTTAGACCCAGGTGACAATGGGACAGATCATGCAGGATGTCATCCAGATCTCCATCTGCCTCACCTTTGATCTCCACAAAATCCCTTTGGAAGTTTCTCTGGGTACCCATTTCTTGATTTGCATGCAGAGCCTCTCTGGCCTGTGATCTTTGCCTCCTCATGGCCTGCCTCCTGCTGTCATGATCTGCCATCCTACACCACCAAGAAGAGAAATTAGTAGAGAGAGAGAGAGAGAGAGAGAGAGAGGGACCAAAGATGAGGGTATATTCAAGGGGGAGGCCGGGAGGGGGATACTCTTTAGAAAGAGCAAGAGGTTGTGTGATCCCCGAAAGAGGGTATATTCTAAGTATAAGTTGTTGAATTCAACTTTGTCAAAATTCATTGAAATGGAAGGAATTTTATATCCTCTTGGCTTACGAGAAATTAATAATGTCAAAACTATAGATTCAATAGATTGGTGAAAGCCAATAATTGATTATTTAATAACCCTAATCAAACAGTTGATAGAAAATTAAAGCATCAAGTTTTAAAGTTTATGACACTTGGAGTCGTTTTGTATAAGAAGTCTGTCGATGGGAATTTATTGACATGCTTAGGAGAGTTGGAGGCTTATATAGCCTTGACAAAAAGTCCATGAAGGAATTTGTGGGACTCATTAGGTAAGTGAAAAAATGAAATATGGGTTTTAAATCAATAGAAAGTATATTGGCCAACTATGATAAGAGATTACATTCAATTTGCTAAGTCTTACAAAGAATGTCTAAAAACATGGGAATGTGCAACATGTTGCAATGAGTGAATTGCACTCCATTATTAAGCTGTGGCCATTTAGAGGATGGATCTTGAATTTGATTGGCTAAATAAATCCCCTTCGTCGAAGGGTCATACATATATTTTAGTGGCTGTCAATTAATTTACAAAAATGGGTTGAAGGCCATTACTTTAAAAGATGTTACCTAGCAAGAGGTGATTGATTTGTCAAAAGTCATTTATGATTCCCCAAACATTAAAAACTAATCAAGGCATAGTTTTTACTACGAAGAGAGTTGTCAAATATTATGAGTCGAGAAAAATTAAGTCGTTGACTTTGACACCTTATTATGCACAAGTAAATGGCCAAGTGGAGGCCATGAATAAAATCATAATAGACTTGATTAAAAAGCATATTGGTTGTTAGCCACAAAATTGGCATAATACACTTGATCAAATTCTTTAGGCATATAGAAGTTCGCCTAAAGAGTCGACAGGGACTACACCTTATAACTTATCTTGTGGGCTTGAAGCTATGTTATCTGTCGAAATTAATATTCAGTTTGTGTGTTTGTTATGTCAAAATGAATTGTCAGTCAAAGATTACTATTTGATGAATTAAATTTATTGGATGATGAATGTTTGGTAGCATTGGAAAATTTGATTCGACATAAAGAAAAGATCACGAAGTATTATGCATGTCGAATTAAGCTTAAAAACTTTGAAAGTTAATGATTTAGTTCAAAAGTTATTTTGCTAATTGACTAGAAGTGTCGAACACTTCGAAAATGGTCACCCAATTGGGAAAGACCATACAAAATTGTTAAAAAAATACTCTGGCAATGTTTATAAACTGGTTGATTTTAACTTAAATCAAAGATTACATGCGATTAATTGAAAGTACTTAAAAGAGTTTAAACCAACATTGCATGAAATTAAAATATCACAAAAAAAAAGAAAGTGCCAAAATTAATTACTTATCGACCTAGTGGCCAATGTCGACATTCACAAAATAATGAGTCTTGACAAAATAAAATGAAAATTGCATTCCATAAAAAGAAAAAATCATCCATCCTTGTTGTCAAGGAAATTTTTCTGAAGCTTAGCCCAATCACTAGCCAACTTAGTCTTCTTATCAATAGCAATTTTGTAAGATGTTTCAGACCCTTTCACTGTTGACAGTACCTCTTTGCTTTCAGCAAACCATTGCTTGAAGTCAAGCCTTAGCTTCTTTTTCTTGGCATCACAAAGGTCACCTCTCTGTCTCTCTCCCCTCCACGTTACCTACTCTTTTGAACTGTGTGATCCTCTCCCTTTGGATCATGTGATGGTCTTTCTCTCTAGTTGTGTGGTCTATCTCTCTCCATCATGTTTGACATGATTCCTCTAATGTGTTACAAAATTGGACACATTTTATGTTTAAATTATTTGGGATTTGCATTTAATTTTGATTATATTTATTTAAATTTTTAGTATTTATCTTCTCTATCTTTTTAATGGTTTTCCTTTTATATTTTGAGATGTAATTTTAAATATCTTGAACTTTGAGCTAAAAAAGGATTTTAATCAAGTTCATATTGGCCTAAAAGTAAGAAGACCTAGAATTAATTAAAGGAGTTAGAGGCCTAAAAAGAATGTGAAATTATCCAAACATGCTTAGAAAACTTCTAATGAGACTCAAATTTACGATTTTCAAGGTTCAAAATGACTCATAAAGACTCTCATATAAAAAGGATAACAACTTTACATAAGTGTAGAATCAATTTTAGAAAATTGAAAGCACATAGAGAGGGAAGATCTCAAGCCTTGGATTAAAGATTGAAGAACACATTGAAAACAATTATCCACCATCATCATTCTTCTTCTACTCCATTGTTTTTTACTTTTTATTTTACTTCATATCTTTCTTTTACTCTTCAAGTTTTATGTGTTGTGATTCAACCATGAAAGGCTAGACCTATAGTTCTTGGATAAGGATGTAACCTTTCTACATATGCTATGTTGGATCTTTGTTCTTTTAGTCAATGACAATTATTTGCTTTTGATTCAATTGTTAGAATTCTTAATGCCTGATGCATGTAGGATTCCATGCTTTACATGATCTTAGACATTTGAATTAAGGATTGAAAGATGAAATCGAATATCTAAACTCTAATAATTGAACCTATGAGTTGAGTGCTTAGAAATAGGCTTGATCCTTTGAAGGCTAATGAATTATTAAAGAACCTAATGGGTTTTGATTAAGTTAATGGCCATGAGAGCTTAATTAATTTAGTTAAAGCACTTTCTTGTTACTTGAAAGAGAACATGAAATACTTTAGGATAATTTACCTTCAAAATCTTAATCATTTATTACAAAGAAAGGTAGATTTCCATCATAGTAGGTAGTTGTGGTGAATCCTGATTCCTATAGACCTTTTCTATTGTGTTTTAAGGCCCTGTTTGGTACTCGGTATAAGGAGTGGATAGTATAATATAATTAATATTATCTTCATTTTGGTAAGATACTAGATAGTAATTTATTTAGTTAAAATAATTTTATCTAGCCTTAACTGTATAAGAATATATAAGATAACATAATTTGATCTCTATCTTTATAGGGTCAAAGCTAAATAAAATATTCTTAACCAGATATTATGCTATTTAGAGTCTTATCCAAACAATGTATAAAGATAGATAAAATTATTTATATTATACTATCCATCGTTTATACAGTATACCAAATGAGATTGTTTTTTTGATTGCTTTCATATATATTAGTTTACTTTTAGTCTTTTATTTACTTTTAAATTACTCTTTTCTTAGGTCTGAAATAATTAAAATTGTTGAAGTATAATATTTGACACAATTCTCATGGGAACACGAATTTTATATTATTACCTGAATGATCCGTGCACTTGTGGAATACTAACATCCTCCTTTGCCAATGTTTGTGTCATGAACTTCCTTCATTCATCTACCATGCCCGGTTAGGATCCTCTCTATTCCTCTCAATTTCTATCTATAGATGTTGATTTCTCATTTATATAAATTGTTATACTTGCTTTGGTCTAATTCTAAATATAATTTTAAATAAGTAAATATAATCAATAAATGATTTTATATGAGATCTTTTATTTATTTATTTATTTATTTTTTAAATGATTAAGAGTCACTAGCAGCTATTGGGAAGCAAGTTGTTGGTTTCTTTTTCGCATCATTCGTGAAAAATTAGACTTTGTGGTAATGGCGATCATACATGTAAATTCAACTCTCTTTGCTTTCTTTATTTTTTTTTTGGTCAATGTACAAATTCAATTCATCAAACAACTCATGCTGCAAGGTAAAAGATTAAAAAAAATATTGAAGATTGAAATAATAAATCAAGACTGAAGGAAAGTTCATAAATATTTAAGTAAAAGATATGTAACCTTATATTTTCAATATTAATTATAATTAGTTTTAACTCTTTTAGAAGGAATATTTCATTAATATAGTTAAGATGGAGGTCAGTCAATATGATGAAATGGGATAGAACGTAAACTTTAGGTAAAAATTAAATCTACTGTAATATTTGAAAACTTTAAAAGGTTGGAGTGTAATTTACCAAAAAAAATTGGGTGTGGGGGGGCAGGGCGAGGTTTGTTTGTCCACTTCAAAATGTGTAGAAGATGCAAAATCTGCTTATAAAACTTAAGGTAACATTATATGTATGTACGTATGTGTAACCCCAAGCGTTGATGTAATGATAGAGACAAGCATCTTTAATAGAGATGGCTTAACTTAATTTTGATCGTGCTATGAAAACAAATTGGTTAATTAGTCGTGCCTCAAATTAGCAGGGTCTATACATGCCTCACCATATTTGATCATAAGATACATATAACATAGTAATAGAAAGGTAACATAAATATTTTTATTATGGATATGTACATGGGTAGCATCCATTTGCTCACACATAAGAGCAGAACATATCATACTTATTTTTGGAAAAGATAACCAAACAAGGATTAATACAAGAGATTTTTATATGCTTAAGGAATAAGACAATTATTTTACTGTGTTATTTAATAGTAGTCATATAAATTTTGTAAGTCATTACTATCTGTTTAAACTAAAGTTTTTTAAATACAGCAATGATTTACAAAACCAATATAGTTATCATTAAATTATACAGAATAAGAGAAATGTCATACTTCTTGAGCACTTAAGAATTTTTCAGATTAATATTGCCACGAAGCAGCCAAACCCAAGGATTAATTTCCCCTCAACTTAGTGAATAATGATCTAATTCTTTGACTGAGTTGGTGGAATGAGAGGTTGGAATCCGGTGTTGAAGAGTACACTGCCACACTTTGTCAATGTTGTGCATTGAGTAGCCGCACTCGTGTTCACTCCATCCCTCCAAAGAGTGCACTATCCCAGCTATGCGCCATGCACTCATTACCCTCCTTGGCAACCAATTCTGCAATGCATGATGACGTTTGAAATTTTTGTCATTGGAGGCTAAGTAAACTGGAATTCAATCTTGGTGGTAGAAATTGAAGAGGGTGATATTGAATCAATTAATTACACTACTCCACAAGTGAAAAGATGATCATTGGACAAACCTCACAGGAATGCACATTTTCTAGAGACGTGGGAGCTAGCATTGCTGGTGTGCAATGGTAGGAGCAATCCTTGCGGTGTTTCTTTGGTGGGAATTGAGAGTATGGAATAAATGATGTTCCTTTGGGTGCCTTCAGCTGTTCCTCTTCGGTCAATCCATCTCCAACTAACCACGTCTATCAAGAACACACACACCAAAAAAAAAAAAAAAACTCTTAGAATGTAAGAAAGAAGGCCAACTAGAATTATGTTTACAGTGGAAACAAGTGTCAATTTGAAGTTGTTTCGAGTAAATTCTAGAGTAAAACCTATATCTAATATTTAAAAAATATACATTATTTCTCAATTTCATCCTTTGCAAAATTAATTTCATTGATTTAATTCTTTAAACTTCAAATTCACAATAATTTGATCATTTTGAGAGGATTTAATTAATAAAATTAAATGGAAAAAAAAGAATGAAATTTGTGATAAGTAACTTAAAACTTGAGGGATTGAATTGATAAAATTAAATTTTAAGAACAAAATTGATCAATGATGTCTCTTTCGTGTACTAAAAATAAGTTTTACTTTAAATTCTAAGAAAAAATTAGAAAAATCTTGCTATATATATTACCGTTTGAGAGTAACTTTCAGCCATGGCCAAATTAGTTTCAGAAGTATTCAGGGACCTTTTAAGCTTCACATAATCATCTTCATGCATTGTAGCGACCTGAAATTTAGTTAATCATGTTATCAAAAGATATAGTAGAATTTGGAATGTGCTTTGATCTTCCATAAAAATTTATTAGTAATGATATGTTTGATATAAGAGTATAATTATGAGGTAAGTTTTCATAAATGATAATTTCATCCATGGAAATTTATGAGAATCTCATCTATAAAAATTTACCTTCTATTTTTATCTCTGTACCAAATATATACTAAGAAATCTATATTATGTATGAAGCTGACCTGAATGCCTTGTTGGCACAGAGTGAAGGCAATAGCATAAGCAACTTTGGTGAGTTCTCCCCTAAGTAACACTTGAGTTGTTGGCTTAGGAATGCTGTTAAGAACAACAGCAGCTGCCAGGCTGCTGCCATCTACAACCCTAACTTTTAGCTTTGGATTCCTATTAACATATAGCCCTCCATATATGTTAAGCTCTTCCCCTTGATTCATGAGACCCAGGCTCAGCACTTTTGCTCCTCTTCTCTCAGCATCTAGTATTGCTTCCTCAATCATTCTGTTGATAGGCACTTTTTGCCATTGCAGAAAGTACTACAGATAAAGCAGTTAACCAAGAATGAAGCAATTAAATCCCATAATTATGACTCCGTTATTTTTACACATTGCCAAAGAATAACAGAAGAAGAACATGCAGCTAATCAAAGTTCTACTAAAATAATTAATGCCTTAATTCATCCAAATATTCATTAAGCTATTACAACAAGGCTTTTATAAAGATATTCTCAAATGAAAAGGTGTAACGTATGCAGTTTTATTTTAAATACTATATGTGTTTAATTTTAATTTATTGTGAGTGTAAAAATTTTGATACTATCATCTAATTATGAGATTATTAAATTATTAAAGAAATTTGACTAAAATAATAACTAATTAAAAAGTCATACATTAGATAAAATATAATTAGATGATAATGTAAAAAAATTTTACACTCACAGTAGATGAAAATTATATAGTTTTCACCACACATGTCAATGAAATGCAAAAAAATTTTTGAGTAAATTATTTTAACATCTCTATTTAATTGTTTCTTCACAAAACCCCATCTATTTTCCAAAACTTATAAATACCCCTAAAATACTTATACAAACCTTCTTTTTCAACATATTTATATGTAACATATCTTTAAAATATAAGAGATGTTTGTATAAGTACTTAAGATGGATAAGAATGGTCAGTGTAGGTATTTAGGTATTTAAAAAGGTATGTGTAAGTTTTGAAAATTGATGAGGTTTTTTTTTTAAAAAAAAAAGATTAATATAAGGGAAATTAAGATAATTTATTCAATTTTTTTTTTAAAAAAAGAAAATTTATGATACTTACTTGGACACTGTACTTGGGTATGGCCCAAGTTTGGAGCCTGAGTTTGTCAAGACGGTTGCTCTCCACTATGAATGTACGACCATAGACCCAAGTGAGCACCATGGACCACATTGTAACAGGCCACATCAACCAAAGGTACCATTTGGGCATGAAGGGCTTTGCTGCCAAGTAGGCAAATCCAAGCCTTAGATGATAGATGGATTCAGGCGTTGTGAGATGCGTTAAGTGCACAACATCTGGGGATTCTTCCTCTCTTTTCAGTGCTGACTCGTGTAATTGGTCTGAAGCCTTGTCCATGGTACCATAGATGTAGTCGTATAATGGCATAAACAGAGAGTAGTTTGTCCTAAACTGGGTATGGTGCAAAGAGTGAAACCTGGGAGACATTACAAAATATGCAAATTTTAGTTTGTGTTTTTTCAATATTAGATTAAAATGAGTGAAGTTCATAAAGCAAACCATATCTTGTTGGAGTTCAATTTTGATCCACTATAAGTGAAAAAAATTTTATACTTGTCATCCAATTATAAATTATCAAAATCATTAGAAAAGTTAAACTAAGATAACAATTATTTAAAAAGTTAAATACTTGATAATATGTGATTGAATGATAATACAAAAAAAAATTTTATACTTGACATTGAATCAAAATTAAATTTTATATGTTGTAAAAAAAAAAATACATAATAATAAATTAAACAGAACTGTAAGTTGTGGAATTAAATTTCTTTTTAAAGCATAAGCTGCCATTAAATAAAATAAAATTAATTATACCTATTAAATAAAATAATTATAATATTAAAAAATAAAATATTACATATATTATAACCAGTGTGAAAGCACGGGACATATAACTAATAAAAAATTAAAATACGATGAAATCATGACATATTTACTCTGGCGGGACAACGAAAACCTCGTGAATATACGTTATCTTTACTGCCTTGCATCATTAATATTGCTTATCAAATTAATGTTCAAGTTGAGATATAAAGAGGATCGAAATAAAAAAAAAAAAAAAGGGAGAAAGTTAGAGATAAAAAGTGACTAACGGTGAAAGTAGATAAGGAAGATTAAGTCTTTTTTTATATAGGACTAATCTGTTTTGTAAAACATTAAAATTAAATTTACTTTACTATTTGATATAAGTTTCTTTTTGGTTTGACATGATTTTTTTTATGAAAATACTAAAGTCAAGTTTGGTCTGTAAACCTATTTAAAGGCTTACATTATATAAAAATTTTCAATTAACAAATTTAAACTTTTAAAGTTTTAAATAGGTAAAAGTCTTTAACTAAAATTGTGAAATCATGTATAAAATTTATAAATTATACAAATATAAAATAATAAAGTATATAAATATTATTATTTTTATTATGTATATAAAATAAATGAATATGTCAATTTATTAACTCAAATAAATATTTTTAAATGCTTAGACTTAACCTATAAGTCTTTTTAAAAGTCAAAGTATAAATTATATAATAAATAAGTTATGCCAAATAAAGTCAAAAATACTTTAAGTTATAAGGCCTTGATAAATAACATGTCTTATTCCCACCCTTAAAAGCCTAGCTTGACATTTAATGTGTGTTTGGTATAATGAAAAGAAAGATAATAAAATAAGAATGGAGAATAGAATGAAGTATTTCATAAATAAAAAGAATGACATTCGTTAATAATTAAATATTTACTGTCCAATTTTTCTACCAAAAATACAAAACCATTTCATTTCATTTTCTTTTTATTATACCAAACGGCCCTAGGTTGGAAAACGAATTTACTAAATACCAAACCGCGAGAAAAAGAAACAAAGACAAGCATGGCAACGGCTCTCTTTGTTTTTTGCAAGTAATAGAAACCTTGGAAGTTTGAATTTTAAATTTAATAATGATATTCTCGTATAAGAAAATGGACCACAATATATGCTTCTCAGTGTGTGTGTGTGAGTATATACAAAAAACATTGTAACATTAGAAATACTTACGATGGGGTGTACATGAGATACTTGAGAGGGGGGAAGATGTCAAAGAGCCACTTTGGAACGAGCTCAAAATTGCAGTGACCCATGTTGTTCATAAAATCAATGTAAGTGACATATCCAACCATGGCCACCCACTGAGGCAGTTCTTGTGAATACAAGTGTCAACTTGGGTATTGCGAACAGCAGGAAATATGATATGTGCTCAGCAAATGGATGGATCACAGCTGCCAACAAAATAAAATATGGTCATATGTAAATAAATAAATAAATAAATAAAAGCTGAAAATTAATTTTAAAATATTATTTATACATCAAAATTTTAACATTATTTTTATACTGAATAATTATATATAAATTTTATTTAAATATATGTATTGAGTGATTAAATAAATTGATAATTAATTATTTTTATTGATAATTATTTGTTAATTTGTTTAATAAGTTAATACATATATTTAATTACAAATTTATACATCATTAATGATTATAAAAATAATATATATGTAAATAAAAAACAAAAAAATTAATTTGCTGGCTTCCTATTGAGCTATTTTTATTTATAAAATAAAAATATTAAAATATATATTTTTATTTTATTATAAATGTAATATATAAATAATGTCCAAAAATAAGATTGTTCAACAGCAAAAGCAATAAAGATTGCAGCTGGGCAGTGGAGAAGGGAAGAGTAAATACTAAAAAGTAAAAAATAAGCCCACATGCGCTGGTCAGCTTTCGAGTTTCTGTTTTTTCCAATGATATTAAAATCGGATTGACCGACCGATTAAACTGATTAGATCGTGAATTAGGCTCCTTTTTATTTATGATTCAATATCATAATTGGATTTATGATTGAATCATTTTAAATCAGTTAAAATCGGTCAAAAATTAGTCATAATTGCTAAACCGGTCAGTTTTTTTTAATAGGACTGGTTATGATTTTTTTTATATTTTTTTGGACTTTTTTTAACCAAAACATTTCTAAACTTTTTTTAATTAATTATTATTATGTTATAATTTGTATTTTGTGATTATAAAACTAAAACTTTATTACGTATATAATTATTAGTGATGTGTGTTATGACTTAATAACTTATAAGAAGATATTATTAATATCTTATTAATTTGATTATTTTTGTATTTATATATATATATATATATATATATAACGTAATTATGATGTTATCTGATCTGATCATTCAATTTAACTGGTTAAACCTGAATCAGAAGTTTTGCCGGCTCAATATCTGATCCGACTATAACAACATTGGTTTTTCCCGTTAGAAGTATTATATTATGTTTATTAGATTTCAAATTTTCTATACTTTTATCTTGTTTTCAATATTGTCACTTTAATAAAAAAATTGATAATTAATAAAAAACATATTTTCTTCCTTAATTGATAGTCACTTATCTCTTAATTAATAATTTTTAGTTGTTAATATTTTATTGAAAAAAATAACAACAGATATTTAACTCCATTGATCAACAGATAACCCATGGTAGGATATACGAATGGAGTAACATACGCCACATCTTTTCTCCTTTCGGCTGATTTGCACCATTAATCGGTGCACAATGTGAGAACAATGGTGGATTCTAACATATAATTTATGATAAAATTACCATTTATAGTTTTAATTAAAAATGTTAGTATATTTTAACATCTTGAAGATATATAAGTAGTTAATTTAATTGATAAGTAATTAAAATAATTTTATACTAACTAAATTGAAATTAATATTTATCGATTGAGTTAAATCTATGTCCATTATTTATGTTAAGTGATGAAACTATATTTAAATTTTGATTACTTATATATAAATTTAATTAAAATTACAAACTCCTCCAAGACCTATATTTTGTTATCTTTCTTTCTTTTATATATATTTGTATGTGTGCGTAAATTACTGAATTTGAAATATTTGAAACCTATTGCTAGTAAAACTTCATATTTATCTTTTAATTTGACACTTAACAATAGCTCAATTTGGTAATTTGACTTCTTATCAAAGTAACAAATTAAGTTCAAATCTCCCATCTCCTCTAACTGGTAAGTGTTGGCTCCAGAACTTTAATATTAAGTTTGGACAGAGGAGTTTGAAGAGAAAAAAAAAAAGAATGATTAATTTTTTATTTTTTAAAATAAGGAAATTATAAAATATTTATAAAAATAAAAATTGTAAAAGATGAAAAAATTACTTGCTAATTTTTTATTTTATTTTAAAAAGTTTTAAATAAAAAAATTTATTCAAAATAAAAAATTTCTCTTTTTTTTTTCTTTTCTTACAAACTCTTGCATCCAGATATAAGAAAAAAATTCTTTTAATTTGAACCAATGTCCCCTCACACTCCCGAGTGGTCCCTATTACAAACATTGAAAACAATAATAGTGACAAGCAGCATTTATTCTTTCTGGGAAAGCTTGGACCATGAGAATGGAAAGGGTGTGAGACTTGACATTAGACTGTATTCATCGAGTGCTAACACAAATGGTGGTTTAGTTTGCTTTGAATTCTACAATGTTCTTAAAATACCAGACATTAAATTGTTGAGATATTTATTTAGGTTTAATAAGCTGTTTAAATGTCTTGTCAAAACAAGTGATATTATAAACATAATTCACATCCAATATAAAATTTACAAAAAGTATCATAAAATGCAAAAAAACAAAAAAAGATTTTTTAAAAATAAAAAATTAATGACCTGTCAATACAAACAGTTCAACTGGTCGGTTTAAGTAGTTTTGACTAATCGAAATTGATTTGACCATAAATTTAATTATGAGACTGAATCGTAACTAATTAAGTGTCTTATTTACGATCGGATGGTCCGCTTCAGTTTAATTTTGATAATAGTGGAATTTTAAAAAGCAAAAGCAATTAATTATTGGGACTCACAACTTATAGGCTCTGTGACGACGGAAGAATGGTGGTGAGAATGGTAGCGAGAGTAGAGGAAGTGGTGATGAAGTGCTCTATGTAGCCAGTAGTAAAGGAACTCCACTGTTCCTGCATGAAGCAGTATTGTCATAACCACTCCATCTGTTTTCCATAATGGAAGGCGTGAAGCCCCAGCCATGGTGTAGCATGCCAAGTAGTATAGTATCCCATTGAACAATATTTGGTCATCCCTGCATGCCCAAAATGAAATCTAAATAAATAATTGAATAAAATAACATAAATTAAGAATCTTAAATCTTTGTTTCTTTCTTGTCTTCTATTTTCATAAATTTGTATATATGTGCATGGGTTACATGCACGTTATGTAAGAGACCCTGCACATGAGGCAATTGGAGAATGCTGTAAATGAGAAGAGACCTCACATTTGACACTGACTTCTTTTTTTGGTATACAAAATTGGGTAGGTAATTGTTCACACAATTTTAAGTCAAAAATAGTATGGTGAAAACTTTTTCAAAGTGATGAATCTAGGATTCAAACCCTGACAGTATAGGTATGGTTCGCATAAAACCAATCTACTTCTATTACACCTTGTAATTATCCTAATGCCTTGGAGTAAGAGAAAAAGAAATAGCTCTTACTTGAGGAGCATATAAGAAATATTTGTAGTAATTAAATGACGTTGTTGGACCTACTTGTAACCTTCCTTAGGGACCTAGCCATGAGATCAACCTGCGAAAGCTCTCCTACTTAAGAACCCAAACTATCAAAGGTAAAGTGGTATGGCAACAAGCTCTCCTACTTAATAAATATGAGTCTCACTTTCTCAGCTGCCAACTATTGAGACGAGTGAGTGAAAATTTATCGTATGAATTAATTATTTTAAAAATTTAAGCTATTAAATAAAAGTCAAATCATAAGTTTACCTTTGTGTTGAAATTTAACTAAATTATGAAGAATAAGGATGATAAGAATCAAAACTTTAACTACTTGGTTAGAGAGATTATGATATCATGTCATAAACTAACTATTTCAAAAACATAAGTTGTTAGGTGAAAGCATATAAATAGTTTTATTATATCTCTAAGAGAATCATTTGACATGCATTGTAATATTAATATTCAAAAAATATCTTAAAGGGTCCTGTTATTCTTTTGCATTCTTTTGCTCACTGGGTTGAACAGCTACTTTTCCGTGGAACAATATCTCAAATTTAACCCAGACCATGCATGAAAATGTAAATGTGCTAGCTATCTAAGAAAGAAACCAAAAGTTCACTTAGTAAGAGTACTGATTCATAAGTAAACTAACCAGTCTCGTTCTCTGTCAACTTGATCAAATTCAATGCCCTTGTCAACAATTCTAGCGTTGCCTTTGGCTGTTCGGTAACGAGAGAGAGTGATCCATATCTGGTTGTGAAGCATCCGCCACAGTAAAAATGGAAATATGAGAAAGGTGGATACGTCCCTTTCACTCTTTTCCTTCACAAACATAGAATACGTGCTGTGAATGACCCAGGGAGCCAGCACCACATACTGCCAAACAACACATGAAACAACTTGATTAAAGAAAATATAGTGTAAAAAAAGCAACACAGCAAGTACGCATTACAAATATAGGGTAAACAAACAGGTTCAGAACACAAAATCGCTAGTTCTGATGGCTTTCTTAAATGTAATTATCGGATTGGCATGTTATATAACAAAAGGAATTTATGTCAATAATTACTCTGTCCCATTTTATATGTCATTTTAAAGAAAAAAAAAAATTCTCTTTCATTTTATCCGTGTTTGAGAAAATCAACGAACTATTAATTATTTTTTAAATTTTATATTTAGTATTAATGAAGCAAGAGAAAGTTAATAAAATGAATAATAGGATTTTCAATATTTCAATAAAAAAGTAATATAGTCAAATATAATTTATTTTTCTTGCAAATGATGTTATTTAATAATTTTTTTAATTTATTTGTAAAAACCTTAAACAACGTATAAAAAAAAACGGAGAAAATAGATTGGGATGTTAATGTCCATAGTTGGATTATGTGGGTCAAGAGTTTTAAGAAGAATTTCAATATTCTTGTTTGGTTTTTTTAAAAACACATGCTATTTCAATTAATGATCGATAATGAAGGATACACTAAGCATGCAAAAGTACTTCTACATTGAACTGGCAGAGTAAGTTATTGCTCTGCGTAAAACATATAAGAAAAAAAGCCTTTTGTTCATGCGATACTTAATTTACAAGATGAAGTTCTAAACGAAAACCCTAAACAATGTGTATGTTTTGTCCGAGTGTGGGTGGGTGAGTGGTCAATGCAGAACAGCTTCTTCTTTTGTAAGCACAAGAGAGAGAGAGAGAGAGAGAGAGTAGAGGTAACTAAGGAAGGAGAGAGAGGGGGAGTAGCGAAAACTAAGGAAGGTAGGACACCTTAAAGCTTCCAAGAGGCTTCCATGGCCAATCAGTGAGGATTCCAGGCCTTGAAGCCATACTTTATTTGCAGTTCTATATTTTCGAGAAGTGTCTTATGTTGCGATCTCACGTCTTTTCTTGAAGCTCAGGAGGTGGCTTTATTTATAGCAGTATTTTCAGAAGTTAATTGGAAGCAGTGTTTTCAGAAGTTAATCGGAACAGATGGTCCAATCCTGAACCGAATAATTAATTAATTATAATTTAATTCTATAATTAAATTTATAATCCGATTAAAACTGAATAGAATTAATTAAAATCATTTAAACTAGTTATTTGAATTGATTAATATTAATTTGTTTTATTAAAAAATTTAATATTTTTTTTTATATTTTTTAAATTTTTTTATGAATTTATATTGTTATATATGTAAATTACTTTTAAGATGTCCCATCATCCAATTTAAATGGTTTAACTCATTAAACTTGAAGTCTTTGCCAGTTCACCGTTGTATTCAATTTTAAGAACATTGATTTAGAGACGTTAGATCTTAACTTCACCGTGGAACAGTTGTCCTCTTGATTTTTAGTTCCGGACAGTTACCAGACTCACCGACTCATTCACGTGGGGTAATAATACTTATAAATCTCTTCCCTTTCGTACACAACCAAATTGAGAATCTTCAATTTCCAATTGGCTCGTTATCCTGACAGACACTGATTCCTGCAATTAATGGGTGACAAACTATATACGGTGTTTTCATTTATTGGCCACCAAACCCTGTAATATTGGTGGGAAGGCCATGAAAGTGGTCATTAATTTTAAAGTCTATATTGCTGCCGAATTGTAGAATGCTTTTGTGCCAAATTAATGTCTGTCCGGAGAGTAGTTCATCGATCACTTTCACACTCCCCCTGAACCATCTGATTTTGAAAGAGAAATGCTATATTTTTATACGTGTACGTCAATTCTTGTGCGCAAGTGCATGTGGCTGTGCGAGTCATATGATGCTGCGTCCACGTTTAGTTAGGCTTATCGTACTACGTGTATTTTGTTATCTTTCAATTCGGAGAAGAAATATCATATTTTTTCAAACCACGAGATGACTAATGCCCACTCGGTGTCAGAATGGCCCTTACCACGAAGCACATGTACTAGGATTCGAAAATCCTACACTTCAATAAATTCTTGCGTGCTAATAGAATGCTAAATTTGACTAAAAGTTTATTTTAGAGAGTAAATAAATAATATTAATTATTAATAAAAAAATTTAAAAAATAAATTTTAATAATTTTATTAATTTATTATATATATATGTATATATTTTATTCTATTTTTAATTATTAATTTTTTATTAAAAATTAATATTTATTATTTTATTTTTTTAAATGAATATTCACTTTAAAAGAATTAAATATAAAAATTAAAATTATATTTTATTTAAATATATTTTGATATTTTAGTATTAAATAATTTAAAAAATATTTATTAAAAAAAATACATACTCTAATATATGAATAATTAATGTTACATTAATAAGTATATTTTTTAATAATTTAATATTAAAATATTAATATATAATTAAATGAGAATATAATTCTAACGATCATCGAAGAACATATAATAATTTTTCTTACACTACAAATAAAGTCCACCAACAAATTTAAATATAATTTAATAACATGTAATTAGGTCTACCATTCAAACTGTCTTTTGACTACTGTTATCCAATGTTAAATGTGTTATATTTATTTGGCTTCCCCAATACTAATAAAATAATATTATTAGAATAATGTTATATAATTAGAAAAAATAGTTATAAATTTTTGATATAATTCTATTAAATTAAAGGTAATTACTGGATAAAATGAAGTAACTAGGACTGATTACATATCTTAAAGTTAATAAATATATCAAATTATACTATTCAAAAATTTATAGTTTGTATGACATTTTCCATACTATCATAATATAACAAATAGAATAATACTACGTATACATAAGTACATAACCATCATAGATTCATAGTCACAATTATAAATTATACTCATGAGCACTATTAAAAATAAGTTTAAATGAGAACATTTCATTTTTTAAAAAAAATCATAATACAATTGTATATACAATTGTGACTAATAATATATAACACTTGTTTGATTAGCATTAGTCTTTTAGATAAAATTATCATTTTTATTATATTTTGACCAAAACCTTACTTTAATATCTCGTATTCTTATTTCATGTTCAATTTTATTCTACATATTTCAATTTTCTTAATTTAATCTCTAACATTCATAAAATTACTTCAATTTCGTCTCTCAATTTGTGATTTGTGTGTGTTCGTCATCTGATAAACAAAAATGATAATGTGTCATCATTAAATGTAATATGACACTATTATAGTATGACACTTAGATAACTTGTTTTACTTGAAAATGCCCTTGTTTTATTAGTTAATTTAAATGTCATAGACCAAATTATAAGTTAATTCAAATGCTAGGGACCAAATACTCTAAGAAAATTCACATGTTAAAATTACTTTCAAGTGTTGGGTAGAAAATAACAATATCACATCATCTTTTATGATAACACAGCATCTTTTCAGTTTATTTAATAACAGGCAAATAAATGGAATGATCCAATTGAAGCGAGTTTATGAATGTCAAGGATTAAAGTGATTAAATGAAGAATGAAATTGTTAAGGATGAAATTGAAAATGAACCCAAATGTGTTACGATTGAAATAGGGTTTTAGTCTTATTTTTTATAAGATAAAATATAATATACACTTTTTAAGTTTATTTCGATATCAAATTACTCCCTGAAGTTTTTTTTTTATCTCACCAAACCCCTTTGAACTTTAGTCTGATTAGAAAATGTTAATTTTACTGTTAAATAAAACGAAAATCACCCAAACCTGCACATCACATGATCATTTAGTTAGAAAACTTTATGGGATAAAATATAATTTATACCCTTAAAGTTTATTCGTGTATTAAATTACCTCCTGAATCTTTTGTTGTCTTACAAAACTCTCCTGAAGTTTATTGTAACTTAAAACTGAATGTTAATTTCTGTTTTATTTAACAGAAAAATTAACATTTTTAAGTAAGACAAAAGTTAGGAGAGTTTAGTTAGATAAAAAAAAAATTTATGAGGTAATTTGATATTGTGGTAAATTTTAAGGGTGTAAATTATATTTTACTCTTTTTTATAAGAAAATATGAAAGCAATAATAATTAAAGAAAATAATTTTTGTTGATTTTGATAAAATCATTTGCACATATAGTTATGTAGTCGGAAATGTGGCTAGAGATTAATTGACCTATTATTGCGTTAAATTAATTCTCGGCCTTAGCATATCAGATGGGTGTGTTTACTAAGATTCTTATTTCTTCACTGGGTCGGAGACATTCTTACCTTGGCGATCCAAATGACACTATGTTTCATTTGAATAAAATCTATTAGTTTTTGAATTCTGTATATCTATCAAAGTCTTCTAAACTAGATAGAAAAATTCAGATAAATATAGAATTAAATAAAATATTTAAGTACATGCAAATTTTGTAGCAGTTTTCTGGTGATTGTCGTTACTTCAATTTTTATTGTAGCGGCTTTTAACTTCTTCAATTTGCAACAGTTTTATTTGTAGCGGTTTTAAATCCCCGCTATTTGATGTTATAATTTTGAAAAAAAAAATCATTTTGTGAGGGTTTAAGACTGTCACCATTTGATTGTAAATTTCATGGTTTTCAATTTGCAGGGGTTTAAAATCACCACTATTAATTTAGTAGGAATTAGTTTTTTTCAAAAACATTAGAGCAAATTTCGTATAATATATATATATATATATATATATAACCTTACAATCACAAGTATAAATAATTTAAAGAACAATTCATATAATGTGAATCAAATTCCATTAGAAAAAATCCATAATAACATAAACATCACAACTTCAAATCCATAATAAACTACAAGTAATATAGTTCACCCATGGTAACTTAAATACTACAAGTTCAAATCAATAATAACCTAAAGTGGTCTCAAAATAAATAATCATAAAAGACAATCATAATCATTCACTTCGTGATTCGTGTTGCTACCATTTGATGATTTTCTTGCATCTAATGGTGATGTAAGGTCACTTACAACATCACTTGGCTGAAATAATAGAAGAAAAACATTTGGTAAATGCTAGTGCAATTCTAACATTTATAAGTTTCATATAAATTAATGAAATACACAATATAAGTGTAACTATAGCTATAGCACCAACAATGTTGTAATTATTGGAATCTAGCATCTAGAAACCAAATGTCCTTTTAACTTGTAGTACACTTTCACCATGCTCTCATCAAGACACAACAAATGTGGATTGAACTATATCACAACAAATGTTGATAGAGATGCAGGGCTTGATTTTCACACAGTGAATGCCAAGGAGACATGAAGCAGTAAGCACTAAAACCTCTCATTCTCAACTAAGACATATGCCAGACCTCATATTAAGTATATCTTAGGCTACAACCTTGTATTGAGATGTCCTTGGTGGTTATGGAAAAATAAGACAGAGATCTACAACTTTGAGGGAGACGTTGATATCCAGTTCTGCCATTTTAAAGGTGTAAGAAATAGATCCCTAGGTTAACATCTCATAATCATTAGATAAGATAAGAGGTAATTAAGGGATTTTAAGTGAAATATTGGGGGATATTGTAATCTTAAGCTCATTCATATTAGTAATTTCATCTTTGATTTTTACTATGCAATTTTGCCTTGTTTGATTTTTATTAGAATTTAGCAATTTTTCTTGAATTTTATCGTTAGTTTCATTAAGGTTAGGATTTCCTAATTTTGGTATTTAGTATTAGGATAGATACGAATATATGAGGAAACGATATCTTTTAACTTTATTACTTGTTTAACACGTGCAATTGCATAGATATACTTTTAGAGCAACACAAACATGGCTAGAAAAAGCTTGTGGGAGGCTTAGAATTCCCAAGCCAATGTATACAATCCATGGTTTTAGATTTTCTAATGGTGATCCATATTATAGGTCCCATGTTTCTTTGCAAACCAACATTCTTGGGCAACCACCTGTAACATTTGGTCGATATGCCTTGAATGATCATTTGGCTCAGGAAGATGCTGCTTAATTCATGCTACACTGGCTTCTAAATATCAAGGGCCAACGCATTTTGGATTTCAACCATGACCATGTCACTGCTCTACAGGAACAGCTTGCCGCTTTAGAAGTAGAAAATTTCTATTTGATTATTAAAAATGGCAACTTAAAAGAAGAAGTTTGTATGCTGAAATCTATGTTAAATATGAATTGAAGCTTATTATCTTCTACTTTTAAGTATTTCTATTGTAACACCTGTAGTAATGTAAGTATAAAATATAATATTTGTTACAATTCTGATGACTATTGTTTCCCTTTTTGCCATTTTGAACAATTGCTTCATCCATAGGATAAATTATCTTAAACATCCATCTTATAAAACTAATAAGCATTTGTTCATAAAGTAGACAACCTATAGATACAAAATTGGTATATAACCAAATGCTAGTCTGTCTACTATTAGTTTATAACAACTTTTGATTAGATAAACAACAAATAAAACCTATTACATGAATTTAAGTTCCTAATAATTACTACTCTTGATCTTCAACATCTTCTCTGTGTAGTTCCAACATTGCCACCAACTTCAACATCATCTCCTCCAAGCTAGGAGCTAAAGTCAGCCAACTAAGTGGCAAAGTTATCCATAAATGTGTGCACAGATGTCTCAAATGAATCTAGACGAGTATGTAGGCCATGGACACTCTCTTCAACATAGGTTCACAGACCTCGAAGGCCATCAAGAATATGAATCAAATAATCCAGAGTGGGTGCAATAATAGGTGCAGCAAATGAAGCTCTAGCATGGTCAACATAGGCTTTAGGCTGACTGTTAGCAACGTTAAGCCTATCATGTTTGTTGCCATACCGTCAGTAAATAGTTTGATGCTCGAGGAATCAACACCCTCACCAAAATATAGTGCAGCAATCAATTGTTGAAGGTGAGATGGTAAGCCTTGACTGTCTTCTCTAGGTAGCAACTTTGGCGAAGTAGAGATGTTAGTGTGATGTTGCAATCATACTTATACTCCCAGTTCTTTATACCCCAACAAACTAGTCATCTGCAAACTTTAACCCGGTAAGTCATTCCCACTGATGGTGATTGATCAATTTCAATCTGAACTCCCTCCACTTCAGACTGTAAGACCTTATTTCGTAACGAAGGTTTGAGTAGAAAACCAAGACTAGATCAGGATAGAAGGCACAATTCCAAGTAGTGAACTCTTTGGGTCCAATTCAGCCAACACTTAATAGTAAGGGAAATCCTCAGCATAGAAGAATTAAATGTCCATACAGCAAGGAACCACTATGTTCCTCATCTAAAATGCAGTAATAAATGTTTGCATTTGGTCAAGATTGGTGAAGAAGGTTTGGTGGTCAAGTATTGCAACTTCGGGTTCCTTCCCTATTCTCATCTTCTTCGTGGGATGTGAACAAGTGGCCATTGTTTTGGTGTTTTCGAAGGGTTGGATATGGAGACAGAGGGATGAAACTTCGTTTAGGAGTGATTAGAGGTGAAATGAAATGGGTTGGACATGCTTTTAGATTCTGGGACTATGGCTATCTTAGGGTTCATCTGTGCAGGTAGGAAAGGAAAGAGATGGATTACAATGCATGTCACGCATATAGTGTTACAAGCTTTTACTATCACAAGTAAATTGTAGTCGATTGGGAAGGGGTGGTAATGGATTACCAACCTTTGGTTTCATTATGGTCACACAAACATTGCTTCGAGTTGGAGTATTAAAAATTGTCAATCGATTATCAGTTTTTGAACAAAAGTCATTAACTTAATATAAAAAAGTAGTTAATTTAGTTCAGTAAGTAGTTAAACAACCACCTTGGTGGACTTTTGTCCACTTTTGAATGGGCAAGTGATCGAATCCTCCATATGAGCCTCAAAATGATGTGAGAAGGCACCTTTCAATGTGAGAACAATGTATAAGGGTTTTGGCACTAATCCCTCGTGATTGGTTAACTCATTATAAAAAAGTGGTTAATATAATTTAGTAAGTAGTTAAGTGACCACCTTGGTAGATTTTTATCCACTTTTAAATGACCAAATGATGGAGCCCTTCAAATGGGCCTCCAAATGATGTGAGACGATACTTCTCAACATGAGAGCAAGGTACAAGGGTTATAACACTAGTCCCTTGGGATCCCAAGCAAGTGGTTAACTCATTATAAAAAAGTGGTTAATTTAGTTCAGTAAGTGGTTAACTGATCATCTTGATGGATTTTGGTCCACTTTTGAATGGCTAACTGATGAAACCCTCTAAATGAGTCTTCAAATGATGTGAAGATACCTTTTAACATGAAAGAAAAGTATAAGGGATTTTACATTGGTCCCACATGATCCCAAGCACGTGGTTAACTTAAGTGTAAAAAAGTGATTAATTTAGTTCAGTAAGTGGTTAAGTGACCACCATGTTGGATTTTGGTCCGCTTTTGAATGGCCATATGATGGAACCCTCCAAAGGAGCCTTCAAATGATGCAAGAAGACACCTTTTAACATGAAAGCAAAGTACAAGGGTTTTGGCACTGGTCCCTCATGATCCCAAGTAAATGGTTAACTCAATGTAAACAAGTAGTTAATTTGTTTTAGTAAGTGGTTAACTAACCACCTTGGTGGAGTTTTGTCCACTTTTGAATGGCCATGTGATGGAACCCTCCAAATGATGTAAGAAGACACCTTTCAACATGAGAGCAAAGTATAAGGGATTTTACATTGGTTCTTGGTGATTCCAAAAAAGTAGTTAATTCAGTATAAAAAAGTGATTAATTTAGTTTAATAAATGGTTAAATGACCACCTTGGTGGATTTTTTTTTTCCACTTTTGAATGGCCAAGTTATGGAACCCTCCAAATAAGCCTCCAAATGATATGAGAGGACACCATTCAACATGAAAGCAAAGTACATGGGTTTTGGCATTGGTCCCTCATGATTCTAAGAAAGTAGTTAACTCAGCATAAAAAAATGATTAATTTAGTTTAGTAGGTGCTTAAGTGACCACCTTGGTAGATTTTTGTCCATTTTTGAGTGGCCAAGTGATGGAATCCCCTAAATGAGCCTCCAAATGTTTTGACAAGACACCTTTCAATATGAGATCAAAGTAAAGGGTTTCGACACTGGTTCCTCGTGATCCCAAGAAAGTGGTTAACTTAATGTAAAAAAGTAGTTAATTTAATTCAAAAAGGGATTAAAAAAAAAGAAAGGCTTAAGTTTGCTAACAAAAGCCAAGCTGAGGTGAATCTCAACACAAATCCATTTGAAGTCAATTCTAGTTATGTCGAACCTATCTTTTTTATGCAGATCAACATGATCAACGTTGACAATGTTATTGATGACATGGGTATCGATGTTATTGATGCTCAAAATATCTATCCTAAAGAAGGAGAATATCTTCCCGACTTTGTCAAAAGGAAGAAAAAAGAAGAAGAATCTATTGATGATGATATATTCAGAAAGGATGTTCTAATTGGGGTGCTGCAGTGTTAAGGGCATTGTAGCGCCTAATTCTTTGGTGCAGATAATAGTCATACATGATTTTGGACGCTGCAGCTAAGGATGGGAATAGGTCAAGCGGCCTATCAAGAACCTATAGCCTGGCAGGCATTAGGCCCAGCCTATTTATTAGTTAGGCTAGGCTAAGGCTTTTTAGAAAGACTATTTAAGTAAAAAGGCCAAGCCTTAGGAAAAGCCTTTTGGGCCTGACAAGCTGAGATGTTTACATTATTTTCTTTTAATTACTTTATATATTTACCTATAATTAAAATATTTAACTTTATATAATACATTAATTTTAAAAAATAATATAATTATTTAATAAAATAAATCTCAAACCCTATAAGGTATGATTGCATGAAGTATTCTCAATTGTCTTAGGCGTTCTGGCTATTGACCCCAATATTGAAGAAATCATCAACGATGACAAGAACAAGAAGGTAAAGGGTTTCCGGCATAGCACTAGCGCATCGCAAGAAAATAATTGAATTCTATCAAAACGGTGAGGATGTTAGAGTTTTGGGTGGCCATTTTTGTCTGTCAAAGACTGTCAGAAAGCTTTAATGGAAAATAGGCTTTTAAACAGATTTTCAGGCCAGGCCAGGCTTTTGTCTATTTATAAACAAGCCAGGCAAGGCTAAAAAAAAAAAGCCTATCATAGATAATAGACCAAGCTCAATCCAGATCTTTACAAAGTAGGCCTGACCTGTTTAAGGCAAAACTTGACCTAGCCTGACTTGTTTCCACCCTTAGCTGTAGTAGCAAAATTTGGATGCTGCAATGCCTATTTTTTTTGTTTTTGGCTTTTATTTGTGCACTTATCTCTGGTTCATATTTTGACTTTTGACTTGTACACCATTTTTTCCCGTTCATTCAAATAACAATTAGAAAATGTTAAACATAAGAATAGATAAAACTCTAGAAAGAGAGAGTCTCTACGGCCAATGGTTTCAAAACTACTTCTTTCCAAAATTTCAAGCTATTGTATAAAATTTCGCTTGCCCACAAAGATCTAAGAAAGGATAGTGCAGTAGCTTTAAAATCCCCTTACTTGCAAGTTTCCAAAATCACCGTGGTCTTGAAGCAAAGAAATGAAAATAATGAATTTTATTTTTTTATAAAAGGAAGGAAATGGAGAGACATAAGGAAAACATAAGAGAGGTGTCACATCCTAGTTTTAGGGAATATGACCGGTCAGAAATTAAGTACCCTTATCCCCGAAACCTCATTATCACATAATAAATTTACTGCATTTTAACATAATACCATAATCACTTAAGTTTCACCATATTAAATATATAAATATATTGTCAAAATATCTTATACACACACATGAGTAGTTCAAATTTCTTGATTATTATTTATTTAAATAAAAAATACTCAATATGCAAGGCAAATAAATCCAACCCTATGACTACAACATAAGATATCCATGTCTTTATATCATCTCTATAAAAGAAATCTGTCTCTGTCTCACTTTTAGGAGTGAACTGTTCTCTAGGCTGGAGGTACAGAAAATTTTTGGTCAGGTTTTGAAAAAGAATATGAAAATGGGTGAATTTTGTAACTTGGTAAACACAAGAATAATCAAGTGTCTCTAACCAAAAATAATATAAGTATATTTTATATTATTAATAGGAATTAAATATCATAAATATACTCTAATGCTTTATCTATTAATCAATAAAAATGAACTCAAATTATGATATATTGAAAATACTTTATTTCAGGAAATCCTTCTTCAAGGAATCTCATATTTATAAAGAATCATTTTCATAGAAATCATTTCTCATCAAACAATGATTTCTTATAAGAATATTCTCTGGCTTTACTAGAAAAATAGCTCAACATACCCATCAGTCTTTAAACTTTTATAGCCCCAAATATTTTCAGCCAGGCATTAGCTAATCATTTCTATAGTCCTAAATATTTTTAGCCAAGCATCAACTAATCATTTTTATAGTCCTAAATATTTCCACTCAGGTATCAAGCACACATAAATCTTATAATAATATAGTTATTTATCATATCATGGTATACCAAGAATTTTTCCTAATGCCTATGATATTCACAAATATATTATCAAAATATTAGTAGCATAATTTACACATATAATCATAATATAAAATATTAAAATTGTAAATATGGACAAAAATAAATGTAATGCTCAAAATATACTAATGTCATAATAATATATTTAACTTAATATATCAAAATCATGCAGTAAAATATATCAATTTAAAAATTAGAATATTTAACTCTAAGTTCATAAATCATATTGCGTATAACAATAACATAATATAAATCATAGTAAAATCACCATCATAAGCTTTCAAGAAAAATTAAACAAAAGTAAGGTGATATTAGGACAATAACCTAAAAGTATTTTAAATACTAACAAAATATATGAGAAGAAGATCATCCTGAACCAGCACTTCTCTTAATATTATCGAGATAATAGAAGAATAATAAATATCTAGCAAAATTTCTCTCACTTACAGAAGCATTTCGTTTCTTCTGCCTTTTCTGCTGCCTTCAAAGCCTTCTTTTATAGAGACTTTACGCATGCAAAACAAACAATTTTGCATGCAGATAGTTACCAGCCTACACATAGGTGAAAGAAATTTTCTTTCACCGTCCATTCCATGTCTCCCTCAATTAAAACCAACCTCTAACTTCCAACCAACCCATTTATTATGTTGTTATCCTTTTTTTTTTGTTTGAAAATAGGTTCTGACAAGAGGGGTGCTAAATTTAGGGTTTTGGTTGAGTAGGTGTTGGTGGGTAATGATAAAATGAAGAAAAATGACGAGAGAGGTGGGAAAGGGGTTGCGTAGGAGAAAGGGAGAAAGAGAGAGAGAAATGGAAGGGGAGTGTTGTGGGGATGGGGAGAAGAAGAGGTGAAAAAAGAATAAAATAATTTACTTTCTTAATAATTACAAAAATGTCATTAGCTCTCTCTCTTTCTTTTCTTTTGCTTTTTTTTTCTTTTTTTTATAAAAATATATTGAGTGATAGTAAAATTATTTATTTAACCAAAATAAAAGTTTCAAGGTTATTACACCAGCCATGGATGGTCTTTAGGTCTGAGCAAAGCTTTGATAACATGTTAGTAGCTCGTCCAAGAGAGCCAAAAAAGGCTATAATTGCTAGTGTCAAATGGGACTTGCCAAGAGAACCAGTCAATGGGAAAAGGGCAGGAAGAGAGCTTCCATTGAAATGACTGGAAACAATTAATCTTAGTCGAATGTTATTTTGGGATATGACTGACTGTAACTTTAAGGTGGCCTAAATTTTTTTTTTTTTTGTATAAATTAGGAGTATTCTTATAGGGCTTGATCCATTTAAACCACCTCATAAACATAATTTTCCGAGCCAGGAGTGATAAAGATATGACCCTCCTTAAGTAACCTAACTTCTTGTTCATGCTTTACAAATTAATATACCCTGAATTTTAGAATATAGCAATTAAATTCATTCAAGATAGTAAGTATAGTGTTTACAAATGTAAGCAATCTTAGATTATTTATTTTAATATACATGAACCATTTATTGGAGTAAAGGCAAATTCATCTCCTAATGATTAGGACATTTACTATAATTGATATTGGTAATTAATACTCTCCTATAATGTTGCAGATTGAATTTTCAAAATGTTGTTATACCTTATTGTTCTTACCAGTTTCTAGAGGGCTGCCTAACCACACCAGAAAGCTCCTACTGATCAGTCCAAAGCTCCCGTCGACCGGTCTTCCATGGTGGTGGTGGGTACCTATAAGGCACTCCAATACCCAAGTAAGTATTGGTACAAAATGGGGAGGCTCAGCATCAGACATACTTGGGGGTGACCCCTTATGGCATTTTTATAGAGGGTCAAGGCCCTTTAGGCTTAGACTGATGGGTTAGATATTTTATTAGGCTTAGGCTCAGCTGGCACCTTTCGGTCCACAGCTCTTAGCTCAATAATCGATGAGTGAAGTGTGTCGAGTGCCGAGGTATACAAGCAAATGGTGCCCGAGTGCCACGTTAAGGCTATTAGAACTTGTCCTTAATGCTTGGCATGATAAGCCAAGACTTTTGCAAGGTTAAGACATTGTTTGATTTAACCTACTTTATTAATATGAAATGAGAAATACATTAGCTATAAAATATTATTTAATCAAAATAAATATTTGTAGCTGTATCCTTCAGATCAGATGGCGAATAATTAGCTTTGGATGAACTACTGTTGAGCTTGAAGATATTTCACAGCTATAATGTTTGGCTGACTTGTCGAAAAATGTCCAAAGTAGCGTAATAGCAGTTATAATAATAAAAAGTTGATCCTTGAAAATTCAAGAGAACCTACTTATTATCCAAGTTCTTTCCTGTGTGATCAACAAATATACTAAGAAAAGCAAAAAACTTTATTTCAGTCTGATTATTACTAATGTGAGCAATGATAAGGAGAATACCCAATCCATTCTAGCATGCTTAGCTTGAGCAAGATAATTTGATATAATTTATCGTATAATATGCCCTGATGTTGGCATTTCCTGTCTGATATCAAGACTATAGCATATTTAAAAATGATCAAGCCTTTCTTCACAATAAGAATAACAATGATAATCAACAGCAAAAACTAGAATGCTAGAACTAGAGTGTTATAGTCCATCATGAGAATAATGACATGCATATAGTTTAAGGTAGCAGAATTGATGAGAAATAATTAAAATATCAATTGCATCAGAGAAATCTTCGTATGGTGATCCATATTTGTTGGGATAAAAGATGAACATTATGCGCCATATGCTTGCTTGAACATTTGATATGCAGATAGACTATTGAAGTATCTATGCTCCCTTGTAGGAATACTGAGCAATATATATGTATATGCCAACTTAAAGAACCAATTCAAATAAAACAGTAATGCCATCAAGATAATTTTAGACATTATATGGAGAACTAATATGCTGCAGATAACTAGTAATTAATATTCAATCGATCCTAAGTAACAAGAGAGATTTCAGATGCATACTAAAGTTTCATGGCAGGATGAAAGAGATATGTGATAAACATTTTTTTCCAATTCCGTGTGATGTGAGTTAAATATAAGTAGAACCAAATAACATACTTTCCAAACGTGATTTTGGCTAATTTTGCCTTCATTGCCCGAGTGAGACGTCGGGACCTTGCCTTCAAGGCCTGAACTAGAGGATAGGACTTTGATAAACTACAAGTCAATAACAGCAATTGAAGCATAGCATTGTGTAGAATGAATGCATGTAAAGAAACTGAATTTGAAAGTATAATAATGAAAAGTTTAATAATTAATTGATTTCCCTTGAGAATCAGCTTTGTCCAGCCTTGGTACCTTGACAAGAAGTTTGGCCTTTGGATTTAGATAGGAATCTTCTTCAGCTTTTCCCGACCTTTGGATCAGGAATTGTTGTCTCCATCCGACCTAAAGCCTGGAAAGGCTTTCCTAATATCTTTCTTCTCGTTTCGCCCAGTCCTTGGACTTGGTTAGCCATCCGACCGAAGCCTAGGATGGGCTATCCCGATATCTTTCTTCTAGTCTCACCCAGCCACTAGACCTAGGTCGGGAATCGTTGGCTCCATTCGGCCAAGGGCCTAGATGGGCTCTCCTGGTATCTTTCTTCTCGTCTTGCCCGTTCCTCAGACTTAGGTCGGGAGTCATCGGTCTCATCCAATGGAAGGCCTGGATGGGCTCTCCCAGTATCTTTCTTCTCGTCTCTGCTTGGTCTTTAGACCTAGGTCGGGAGTTGTCAGCTCCATCTGGCTGAGGGCCTAGATGGGCTTTCCTGATATCTTTCTGCTTGTCTTGCTCGGTCTTCAGACCTAGGTTAGCAGTTGTTGGCTCTATCCAGCCGAGGGCTTGAATAGGCTCTCTCGATATCTTTCGTATCGTTCGCCTAGTCTTTAGACCTTGGTTAGGAGTTGTCTTCATCCTACCAAGGGCCTGGATAGGCTCTCCCCATATCTTTTTTCTCGATTCGACAGGTCTTTAGATTGTCGTCTCCATCCGGCCAAGGGCCTAGATGCACTCTCTTGATATCATTCTCTATGGGTGTAGGGAGTTTACTTTTTCCCTGCAAGGGAAATTATAAGCACAATTGCAATGTAAAGGATAATATCACTAGGACAAAGTGTTGATTAGTGGCTAGAATAGCAAATATGATGTAATCCATTCATGGAGAATGTCCTAACAATAACAAAATCTTCAACAAGCAGTGAAGGAGAAATGTCATCCTATTAATAAACCTTGAAACTTGGGGAATTGTCAAGAATGGCCAATTATGTAAATAATGACCAACAAGTTTTATATTGTTTCCTGCATAAGTTAACTCCATGAAATCATATTAGTAAGTGGTATTAGTGTGATGCTAAAGAATTTTGACAAACAATATGCTTTGATGAGCATTTGCTCAAATTGTAGATGCTCCATGAAGAATAACAAATTGTAGATATTATGTAGTAGTTGAATACTATGCCAAGTAGAAGAGTATTAGTTGATGCTGTCAAATTTAATAAAAAATTAAAGCCCACGCAACTATGCCAAAAACCAAGCAAACAGTGATAATTCAAGACCACTAAAGTTGGCAGTCAAATCACTCACATTATCAAGCAAATATATGTGTGATATAATGAAGTTTGTTGTGATACTTATCTGGACACATAACTTGAGTCATTGATATTAACTTGAGCAAGTGACGTGAACTGTCAAACTCACTCAAATTAACTAGGCTTATAAAGAAATTTATAATATAGGACAACCTAAATCGTCTCCCAAGGATTTTGCATAGGACTAAATCACTCAATTGAAAACAGAACAATAAACAGGGGGGGTTTTAATACGATTGAAATTAAGGCAAGAGATAAAACGAAATTAACAAATTAAAAAGCAATCAACCAACCCAGAATTGAGGTTTCCAAGGACATCCGTCACTGGACAAAGAATTACTAAATTTCGTGGTTGACTTTAAACAAATTGGAATCCCCGCATTCATATAGGAACCCTTTCTATTAGACAATCACCTAGCATTTAATGAACACTTGGTGCATTCACTCATGCCATCATATAGTGTTCACTTCAACCTGTTTTGTTTTATCCCTTGGGTTAATCAACTAAATATTAAATCACATTTATCCCTTCTGGATGATAAATACAGAATCATGGTAAACTATCCGCTCAGATTCAACGTACACATCGTGTTACTCAATTCAAGTAAGGGAGCGAACAGATTCAGTTCTGAGAACACTGTCGTCTAGATTCACAACAGATCCTCAAACTCATGGGTTGATTGAATGGAAAGTTAGCCTATAATGGCTGTGCACAAATAGAAAACGCAAAAGAGAGAAAAAGAAGAACAAGATGAACGAAAGAGAAAAGAAGAGAGGTGTTTGTCCAAAATCACAAAAATCAAAGATGCTGTTGTCTTTCCCCAATCTGCTATTTTAACCTAAAACTAAATCGGGTCAGTGGCTCTAAAATCGACCCAAATTAAACTAATAATGCTTTAGTCCCATGTATTGGGCTCTATTACAAAGTTACGCCTATTAACTAAACATAACTCAGAATTTTCGGACTGCTTTGGCTTCAATTTTGAGTTATTGCAAACGAAATAAGATGAGATTAATAGATACCTAGAACAAAATTTATGATCAAATACTGGAACAATGTAATCTGAAAATTAGCACGAAATAATTAATCCATTAAACCCCAAAGTCCAATTTAACCAAAACCTTAATTACATGCTAACAGCCTTAGAATCATTAATCAATGCAACAATAGTGTAAAATCAATTATCAAATGCCCCACACTTATCCTTTTGCACTCGGGCAAATTAAACTCAAAACAAAACTAAAAGAAATGATAAACAAAGATAAAGCTAAAAGCTAAACCTCTCATTCTAACAATTGTCAAGAATGCAAAATTTGAACAAGGAACACAAAATTTCAAAAGATCAACTAATCATGATAAAATTTCTTCTCTCAAATTATAAACATGGCATCTCAATTGATATGCTAATCACGGAAAATGGCTTCTCAAGGTAAGCTCTCAATCAATCTCTCAAGTGTAAGGGTAGCAGTTATCACTCAAATTCCACTCAAGAAAATTGCCCTACCATAAGCTTGCACAAATTCTACTTCTTCACTACTCAAAACACATGCATGCACAAATCAAGAGGACTTATTATTCAAGGTTGTAATAGGACTATGGTGAAGGCATGGACAAGTTTGGAAATGAAAGGCTAAGCACTCAAGAAATTTAGAAGAGCATTAGTCAAGAAACACAAAGGTTTGCTCAAAACTAACTAAGTGATGAAATGACTTTTCAAAAATAGCTTTTTTTAAAAAAAACTCTTTCTTCCCAAACTCATCATTACACCAATTTTTCTCAAATGCATTTTTTTTCATATTTTTCAGTTTTCTTCTCTTTTGTTTTTTCACAATTCCACATTCTTACACAAGCACATGACAAACTTGCCAAATGACATTGATCAAATATCTAAACCTCCCCCACACTTAAATGTTAACGCTTGGGCACTGGCTTAACTATCGAACTCACTCAAATTAACCAGGCTTATAAGAATTTGTATATAGGACACCTGAATCGTTCCAAGGAATTTTGCATAGGACTAATCACTCATTGAACACAAAACATAACAGATGTAGATATGAAATTTTCTCCAAATCAAAGCTGGCTGTTCTGTTGCCCTAATATGCTATTTAACCTAAACTAAATCGGGTCAGGGCCCAAACTGGCCCAAATTAAAAACATAACTAATGGCTTTGTCCTAGGTAATTTGGACTCTTAATTACAAAGTTAAGCCTAATTAACTAAACATAACTCCAGAATTTCGTGACTGATATTGGTTCTAATTTTGACTGCCTTCTTGTTCGAATTGGCCTTCAACCTCTAATACCATTTGTAGTCTTTGAGTTATCTACAAACGAATAGATGGGTTAAATCGGATACCAGAAAAAAGTTGATCAAAATACTGGAACGTGTAATTGAAAATAGACGAAATGAATTAATCAATTAAAAGCCCAAAGCCATTTAACTAAAAATCTTAATTACCTTAAACACTAAATCATTATCAAATGCAACATTAAGTGTGAAAAATTAATTATCAAATGCCTCAACTTTCCTTTTACACTCTTGGGCAATTAAAAACTCAAAACAAACTAAAGAATGATAAACAAAGAAAAGACTAAAAGATAACCTCTCCTTTCTAAAATCATCAAGAGTGAAAACTTGAACAAGGAACACAAATTTCAAAAATCAACCAATCATGACGAAATTTCTTCTCTCAAATTATAAAAAATGACAATCTCAATTGATGAGCTATCACGCAAATGACCTCTCAAGGTATGCTTTCAATCAATCTCTCAGTGTAGGGGTGCAAGTGTATCACTCAAATTCCACTCAGAAAATTGCCCTACATAAGTGCTCAATTCTCTTCCATACTCAAAACACATGCTCACAAATCAAGAGGACTTTTTTCAAGTTGTAATGGGCTCGGTGAAGGGACAATGGAAATGAAAGGCTCCCAGAAATTTAAAAGAGCCTTGTCAAGAAACACAAGGTTTGCTCAAACTACTAAATGAATGCACTTTTTACAAAAGTCGCCTTTTCACAAAGCTTTCTTCCCATACTCTATTTCACCAATTTTTCTCAATTGACTTTTCATTAATATATTTTTTTAGATTTTTTTTCTTTTTTTTTTTCTTTTTTTTTTATCTCTCTTTTTTTTTTAGAAAAATTTCACAATTACTTACACAGCACATGCCACTAATGCCAAATGACATTAGCATCGGATTACCTCCCCCCACATTTTAAAATGTTGCTTTGTTTTCCTGGCACCTCCACACTTAAAACCAACACTAAGGTTGAAACCAATGCTCAATAAATTTCCAAGTGCGTATAAAATGGTTTTACGCTTAGGCTTGTAATGTGGCTAAGACAAGGATGATACAAAAAGGCACGAAGGGGCTAACCAAAGGGAATATAATGCAAGGAATGGCTATCTGGAATATAATGCAAGGAATGGCTATCTGGCCAAAGTGGCAAATAAAAGAAAGAAAGCCTCNTCACAAAAATTCGAAAAGTTAGAAAATCAGTGCAAATAGGGCACCATCCATTATCAGTACAACCACAAACAACAGCGTCATTGGCAGATGCAAAATCTGGATAATCAGCACAAAATTCAGCATAAACATCATCAACCAACATCATCAATCACATCAATGCACAAAACTGAATGCTCTTCCCTAGGATGTTTCATGGCATCAAAGATATTAAAATGCACAATACTATCACCAAATTCCATGGAAAGAGTACCAGAATGCACATCTATCTTAGTCCTAACTGTTTTCAAGGAAGGCCTCCTGAGAATAATCGGGGGTCCATTGCTAGGAGACTCACCTTCCATCTCTAAAATGTAAAAATCAACAGGGAATATTAATTCATTTACTCTAACTAAAACATCTTCAATCAGACCAGCAGGGTGAGTATTACTCCTATTAGCTAACTGGATAACAAACACCAGTAGCATGCAAAAAGACCGAGACCAAGAGAATTATAAATAGATTCAGGCATGACATTTATGAAAGCACCTAAGTCTAACATGCGATCATTAAATTTACAATTTCCAATTATGCAAGGAATAGTAAACATCCCTGGATCTTTGCACTTCTTAGGCATGGGCTGGATGAGTGCTGACACATTCTGGCTCAAGCTCACTCGCTCATTCCCCTTTAGTCGCCTCTTGTTGGTACATAACTCCTTCAGAAATTTGGCATATTTGGGAATCTGCTTGATCGCATCTAAGAGAGGGATGTTGACTTCAACTTTTCTGAATGTCTCTAGGATCTCCTTCTCTTGTGCTTTCTCTGCTAACTTTTTGGATTGAAGGGCTCTCTGAGGGAAAGGTAGAGGATGGGGGTTTCAGACTCATCATTGCTTTTCTTCAATGTTTCCCTTTTCTTAACATTAGTCTTCTCCTTTTCTGGTGTTGGTTCAGCCTCAACTGCAGCTTCCTTGGGCTCTTCTAGTTAATTGCCAGACCTTAGGGATATAGCACTGACATTTTCCTTCGGATTGGGAATTGTCTGTGAAGGAAGAGAGTTGTTAGATCCCTAGGGTTGGAGCTGGTTCAGTGATGTTGCTAACTGCCCAATCTGAGTTTGCAAATTCTGAATGGAAGATTCAGTTCGCTGCTGGAATTGCAAACTGTTTGTTGCAAGCTGTTTCATCAAATCTTCCAGTGAAGGACCACTACTGGTCTGCTGTTGTGCTGGTGGCTGCTGTTGCACTGGCTGTGGAGGTACAGACTGTTGGAAATTTTGTTTGTGCTGTGAAAACTGCCTATGTTGGTATTGTGGAAAATTCTGCTGGTTCTGGTTCTGGTTCCACCTTAAATTTGGATGATCTCTCCTGCCAGGATTATAAGTGTTTGAAAATGGATTATGTTGCTGCTAATACTGTGGCTTTCCAGGAAAGACTCCTGCTGCAGCTACTGATGGGTCTGGAGAGGTGCCCTCAAGCATCAGTGGGGTGAAGTGGATCAGAACAGATACCTCATGGTCTATTTATCTGTAAAGTGGGAGACTGCACTGTTTGTGTTAGTGCCAATTGCCTTACTAATGAGGTCAATTCGTCTAGTCTATTTTCCAGTCTCTGGTGGTTTGCATTGGACACTACTGCTGGTTTCTGAACACTGTGATATTAGACTGGGGGCGCTTGAATTGAGAACAGCCCACTGCTGGTTGCTCTAGTACCCAAATTGTTGGGAATTAGCTGCCATGTTTGCTATCAATTCTCTGGCCGCAGCAGGTGTCTTATCAACTAAAGCTCCACCACTGGCTACATCCATCATATTTCTGTCCATGGGTAACAAGCCTTCATAGAAGTATACTATCAGTAACTAATCAGATATCTGGTCGTGTGGATAGCTTGCACATAGCCACTTGAACCTCTCCCAGTATTCATGCAAATTCTCTCCATTTGCTTGCCTTATGCCACATATCTCCTTTCTGATTGCAGTGGCTCTTGAGGCTAGGAAAAAACTTCTCCAGAAATAATCTCTTCATGTCATTTCCAACTTCCAATGGATGAGGGTTAAAGGTAGTACAACCAGTCCTTAGCTCCTCCATCCAAAGAGAATGGAAAAGCTCTCAATTTAATCTGCTCCTCATCAATTCCTTGTGGTTTCATTGTGCTGCAAACCACATGGAACTCCTTCAAATGCTTATGTGAATCCTCACCTGCAAGACCATGAAAGTTGGGAAGCAAATAGATAAGACCAGATTTAAGCTCAAAGTCAGCATCAAGATCAGGATATTGGATGCACAAAAGTTGATAGTTAACGTCAAGTGCAGCCAATTCCTTTAAAGTTCTATTATCCATGCTCTCAGAATTAATGAAAATACTGCTTAGAATAAGTAAAATCTACACTATTAGAAGAACTAGAAAAACTAACAGATGAACAGAATCAGAATGCTTAATATGCTCAGACTCAGGATCAAGTTCAGTAACAATCCTATGACTTAGCCTAAAAGCCCTTCTAACAGCATGTAATGTTCTCTCTATTTCAGGATCGAAAGCAATCAGGTCATGTGTATTGCTACTACTTCTAGTCATACAGCATAAGGCATAACAGGCAAAAACACTAACAGCATATAAAATATGTAAACTACACTAAGAAATTAGCCAAAATAAAATCAGAAACACTATCAAATGAATTTTAAAATTATGGACTACCACAGTAAAATTCAAAAATGTATTTTTGATTTTCTGTAATTTTTTGGAAATTTTTAAAAATCACGAAAATAAAAAAATTAAAAAAAAGTCGTCTAAACGATGGAATTTGGCAAGAAAACTCATACCATAATGAAAGGAATTTCAAGATTTTGACCCCAGAATAACCCCAAAGGGGCTTAATTTTGCTCAGGATGGTGGATAAACTTTGGATACCAAGCCTCAGCACCTAACTCCACAGTTTAGTTCAATTATGCGACACTTTCGACTCTTTCGACACTTTCGACACTACTAAACTACTCTACTCTACTCAAGTGTGGAACAAGGAACAAAATGAAATACAACTACTCTACTTTAATCTACTGTTAATATGTAATAATCGAGATCAAAAGAACAATGCAAAAATTCCCCGGCAACGGCGCTAAAATTTGACATGAACTGTCGAACTCACTCAAATTAACCAGGCTTATAAAGAAATTTGTAATATAGGACAACCTGAATCGTCTCCCAAGAAATTTTGCATAGGACTAAATCACTCAATTGAAAAATAGAACAATAAACAAAGGGGGTTTAATTTGATTGAAATTAAAACAAGATATAAAAACGAAATTAGAGCAAGAGATAAAACAAAATTAACAAATTTAAAAGCAATTAACCAACTTAGAATTGAGGTTTCAAGGACATCCGTCACTAGACAAAGAATTACTGAATCTCGTGGTTGACCCTAAACAAATCGAAATCCCTGCATTCATATAGGAACCCTCTCTACTAGACAATCACCTAGCATTTAATCAAACACTTGGCGCATTCTCACTCATGCCATCGCATAGTGTTCACTTCAACCTATTTTGATTTTAAGTCCCTTGGGTTAATCAACCTAAATATTAAATTTAACATTTAATCCCTTCCCCTGAATGATCAAAATACATAAATCATAAACAAACCTCATAAACAAAACCTCATCCACTCAGATTCAACGTACACAATCGTGTTGCTCAATTCAAGTAAAGGGGAAGAGAAACGGATTTAGTTCATGGAGAGCATGGGTCCTCTAGATTCAACAGCAGAAACCTCAACTCATAGGTTGATTGATTAGAAAGTTAGCCTACCATGGCTATGCACAAACTGAAAACGAAAAAGAAAGAAAAAGAAGAACAAGATGAAGAGAAGAGAGAAAGAGAAGAGGTGTAGATATGAAATTTCTCAAATGTCAAAAGCTGCTATTCATGTTGCCCTAATCTGCTATTTAAACTTAAAACTAAACAGGGTCAGGCCTCCAAAATTGGCCCGAATATAAAACATAACTAATGGCTTTGGTCCCATGTAATTTGGACTCCTAATTATAAAGTTAAGCCTAATTAACTAAACATAGCTCCAGAATTTCGTGGTTTGACTTTGGCTCCAATTTTGACTATTTTCTTGTCCGAATTGGGCCTTCAAGCCTCTAATACCATTTGTAGCTCTTTGAGTTATCTGCAAAATGAATTAAATCCAATTAAAAGCCCAAAGCCCAATTGGACCAAAAACCATTAATTACACACTAAACAACCTTAAAATCATTAACCAAATGTAAAAATTAAGTGTGATAAAATTCAATTATCAGTAGCCTCAAAACAAGACACGAATTCAGCCTCCATAGTGGAATTAGCAGTCAGAGTCTGCTTGGCACTTCTCCAAGATACGAATCCACCGGCTAGCATAAAGATATATCCTGAAGTCGATTTTCGGGAATCAATGCAACCAGCATAGTCTGAATCAGACTAGCCAATCACTTTCAAATTATCAGTTCGTCTATACATAAGCATGTAGTTTTTAGTCCCTTGAAGATATCTCATCACTTTCTTTGCAGCTCTCCAGTGGTCTAAACTTGGATTACTCTGATATCTCCCTAAGATTCCAACAGCAAATGCAATGTCAGGTCTTGTGCAAACCTGAGCATACATAAGGCTTCCAATAGCTGAAGTATAAGGAATGTTATTCATTTGTTCCCACTCAAGATCATTTTTGGGCACTAGTTCAAATCGAACCTGTCACCCTTCACAATGGGAGCTACACTTGGTGAACAATCCTTCATCCGAAATCTCTCTAAAACTTTATTGACATAGGTCTCCTGAGACAAACCAAGAATACCACGAAATATGTCTCTATGTATCTGGATGCCAATAACATAAGAGGCATCACACATATCCTTCATGTCAAAGTTTTCAGAGAGGAATTGTTTCACCTCATATACCAAACCTTTATCATTGGCTACAAGTAAAATATCATCCACATATAGAATGAGGAAACAAATCTTACTCCCACTAACCTTCTGGTATATACATTGATCTATAATGTTCTCCACAAAACCAAATAAAGAGATAACATTATGAAATTTTAAATACCATTGACGGGAGGCTTGTTTCAATCCATATATGAATTTCTTAAGCTTGCATACCAAATGCTCACCATTATTAGAGGAGAATCCTTCTGGTTGTTTCATGTAAACCTCTTCCTCTAGATCTCTATTGAGAAATACAGTTTTCACATCCATTTATTGCAACTCTAAGTCAAAATGTGCAACTAATGCTAGAATGATGTGAAGAGAATCTTTCTTAGATACAGGAGAAAATGTCTCTTTATAGTCGATTCCTTTCTTTTGATTAAATCCTTTGGCTATGAGTCTTGCTTTATATCTCTCTCAATGTTACCTAATGAGTCATTCTTTGTCTTAAAGACCCATTTACATCTAATGGCTTTTGCACCATCAGGCAACTGAACAAGATCCCAGACTCCATTAGATGCTATAGAATTCATCTCATCCTTCATAGCATCGTACCATAAATTTGATTCTTTACAACTCATGGCTTGTGAAAACGTTTCAGGATCATTTTCGGCTCCAATATTATAGTCAAATTCCTGTAGATACACAATATCGTCACTAGGTATCGCTGATCTCCTTATTCTAGTAGATCTCCTTAATGTTTCATGATCTTCTTGAGGAGTTTATTGTTCAACTGGTTGAACAACAATTTCTTGTTCCTCATTAGCAGCTTGATCCACTAGATCAATATCAGCATCTGATTGTGGATTCTCAATAACTGGTTATACAACACTCGGTTGAACTAAAGGGATATGTGAATAAAACAACCGATCTCATGCTTGAAGTGGATGGTTGAGCATCCGAATGATCTTTCTCATAAACAAAGTCTCTAGATTGATCGCTCCTACTGATCAAGTTATTTTCTAGAAATTTGGCATTTCTAGATTCCACAATCCTAGTGGTGTGAGATGGACAATAAAATCTGTGTCCTTTAGACCTTTCAGCATATCCAATGAAATACCCACTAATGGTCCTTGGGTCCAATTTCTTCTCTTGCGGGTTATAAATTCTAAACCTCAGACAGACATTCCCAAATGCGTACATGTCACAAACTTGATTTTCAACCCTTAAATAACTCAAATGGCGTCTTTGGGACAGCCTTAGTTGGAACTCGGTTTAATATGTACACTGCCATCTTCAGCACTTCAACCCATAAGGACTTAGGTAGCTTAGAGTTACTAAGCATACTTTGTACCATATCCTATAATGTTCGGTTTCTCCTTTCTGCTACATCGTTCTAATATGGAGAACCAGGCATGGTGTATTGGGCAACTATCCCATGCTGTTCAAGAAACCTCGCAAATGGACTAGGTGCTTGTCCATCTCCAGTGTATCTACTATAATATTCTCCATCTCTATCTGATCTCACGATCTTGATTTGCTTACCGCATTGTTTATCTACTTCAGTTTTAAATACCTTGAAGGCATCTAATGCTTCATACTTATTATTAAGCATGTAGAGATACATGTATCGTGAATAATCATCTATAAAAGAGATGAGATATTTTTGACCATATGCATCCATGTCTGGACAACAAATATTTGTATATATAATTTCTAACAGTTCGGTACTCCTCTTGGCACCTTTCTTTGACTTGTTTGTCTGCTTTCCCTTAATGCAATTCACATAAGTTTCAAAATCAGTAAAATCTAAAGTACTAAGTACTCCATCATTTACCAATCTCCTAATTCTCTGAATGGAGATATGTCCTAATCTTCGATGCCACAATATAGAGGAATCTTTCATTCATAACATATCGTTTCATGCTAACATTAACATGCATAACGTCATAAGTAGCGTCATTTCGCAAATTAATATAGAGCAGACAATGTATCATTTTCAACAACTTTAGATTTATAAAACAAACTGAAAGATGTCTCATAAAATGAAAAGGAATAACCAAAAGGTACAAGTCTTGAAACTGAAATTAAGTTCTTAGAAAAGCTAGGAACATAAAAGGTCTTTTCCAAATACAAATTAAAGCCACTACTTAAAATTAAGCTGCAGGTCCCTATAGCCTCCACAGGTAAACTCATCTTGCTTCCTGAATAGATGTAAAGTTCACTTCCCACTGGCTTCCTTAGGTTTTGTATACCCTGCAAGGTATTTGAAACATGGATTGTAGAACCAGAATCAATGCACCATGTGTTATGATTAACATCAAACATATTAGATTCATAACAAACAAATGAGGTTGACATACCTTTCTTCTCAAGCCATTGTTGGAATTTAATACAATCCTTCTTCATGTGCCTCTTCTTTTTACAGAAGAAACACTTGGATTCCTTCTTAATTCCACCTTGGGGTGGTATTTTACCTTTCCCCTTCTTCTTGGCTTGGCTCTGATCCTTCCTCTCAGTTGTCATCATGGAACTCTCTCCCTGTTCCATTTGCAACCTCCCCTCTTCTTGAACACACATGGTCAAGAGTTCATTAATAGACCATTTTTCTTTATGTGTATTATAAGATATCTTGAAGGGACTGTATTGCAGTAGGAGAGTATTCAGAATGAAGTATACAAGAAAGGAATCAAACATATCCACCTCAAGATTTTTTCAACTGAGCCACTATATCTCGCATCTGCATAATATGCTCACACACACCTCTTGTAGTAGTGAGCTTCATGGATGAAAAATTTCATAATCAGGGTACTTGCCAAAGCTTTGTTTGAAGACTCAAATTGCTCATCTATGGCCTTTAGAAGTTCCCTGACATTGCTATGTTGCTCGACTGAACCCCGAATGCCAGCAGATATCTTAGTCTTTATGAACATGACAGAGAAACGATTAGATCACTCCCATTTTTCATAAAGATCAACATCATATGGTTCACTATTTTCAGTAATCTGTGGCAGTTCATCTTTCCTTATAGCATAATCAATGTCCATCTAACCCAAATGAAGAAGAATTCTCTCCTTCCAAATCTTGTAATTATCATCCCTCAGTTCGGGAATTTCACATTTCATATCAAAGAAATTCACAGGCTGCATGACTGCAAATAATAAACATACATGCTTATAATTTAAAATTTAAGACTAATAAACCATATATCATGTTTTACCAATGTAAATCATGCTTGGAAAATCATGAATCTAGTGACATAAAATTTTCCTGTGGGCTAAAATTCTAATTCAATTAGATTCATATAAAACTTTATGATAAAACTATCAAATTATATTTCCTAATCCCTGTGGGTAAATTAAGAATATAACTCAATATTTTATCCTAATTAATAAGATAAAATATAATAAAAATTCCTGTGGGACAAAATTTATTATATCATATATGATCAATTACAAGTCATGTCATATACTTTATGTGATCTAGAGGCACTTAATATATAATTTAAATAATTAAAGATGCTGTGGCTAATCCCTAATTAATTAAATTATATAGATCACTAGACATTTGATTTCATGCATAAAATATCCACAAATTACATGTATCAATATATAAAATAAATTAAAGAATACATACAAATTACGCACAAAATTCAAACAAAAAATTTTTTTTTATATATATTTTATTTTGTCTGCTCGAGATTACAAAATTTTCTTTTTCGTACAAACACGTTTGAAAAATGGTTAAAAATAAATGATGCTACAACACCTTACTAGAAAGAAGGCGCAGCACAAATGGCAGACGCGCTGTTGCAGAAATGCAGCGAGGTAGGGTCCCGGGTTCGAAACCCAGCAGGACTAAAGTGATATTATTTTTGATAACATACAAAACGACAGCAGAGGACCAGAAACGACAGTCCAAGAACCAAAACGACATATCGTTGACCATAGATCCAAAACGACTTGTTGTTTATGTCGTTGAAGCCAATCGCTCCGACCCAAAACGACTTGTCGTTCATCATAGAGTCCAAAACGACTTGTCGCTTATGTCGTCTTCAACCTCCAGCCTGGTCGCTTCGACACAGTTCCGACCCAAAATGAAACATGATAGTTTCTAACCCATTTTTACACCAAAATATACGTTTCAAAGCACAGAATCGATAGAAATTCAATTTCCTAATGATTTCCTATCTGACTTTCTATTAAAAACGTCTAAATTGCAAACACGAAATCAAAGTTTTCATGTACAGAACATTGCCAAAAAACTAAAAGACAAGGCAGAGGTATTGAAAAGCTTTGATACCAGATATTGGTTAAAAATCTAAATGATCTAAACAGCAATTAGATCTATGCGGAAATGTTACGAGATCGAATATACCTCCAGTCATTGCTATAATTTTTTGAAGCTCCAAACTTTGGTTTCTGTGGTGCTTCTGAGCTCTCACTCTCATCACTTTGATGGTGTATGTTGAGACTGTATATGAGAGCAAACTCAGGGGACCGAAAGTGTATGTTGAGACTGTATATGAGAGCAAACTCAGGGGACCGAAACCATGAACACACATCCTCTTAAATAGCTTCTACCCATCACAAAAGTAGTTGTGGACGTGCAACCAAAGTGGGCAGTTTCTGAACGAGGAATGAACGTGAAATGTGGACGTGAATGAATGTGGACCACCTTGAGACTTAGTCTTCAGGTTTGTTATCGACGGTTCTGAAGATTACGTGAGTGGTTCTCAAAATCATTAAAACATTATGGTGTCTACGTTGGGAACTTTCTGATCATCTTGAAAAGTCAGCCTCCAATATTCCCTGAAAGAATTGAAGTTAGTGGGAAAAGTTTGATTACTAGTTGTGTGCTTTATTATGGCAGTCTATTGAACTAACTATCTTGGCTAACTTTTGCATTTTTAAAACATGTTTTACCTTTTGGAAGAAGGCTCATAATGTGTTTGCTAATGATATTTAATGTCTCTATAATTCAACTCAAAAGCTAGCCTCTCTTAAGCTACAAGATCACGATATGACTATTTTTATTAGTTAGGCACAAGCTACAGTAGAGAAGTTGAAGATATTTTTGCAAGCTGATGACCATCAAGGTCTACTAACAAAAGTTAGACCATTTGTACGTGGTGCTGGTCTTGCGTGCAATGCATCTTAACAATGAGCATGTTCGTGACCAGATTCTAACTGGCCAAGAAGTTCCCACAATGGAGAATTTGTCACTCGCCTTCTGAAGGTTCCTTCATCCAAAACCACTTCTAGTTTTCGTTCAAACACAACTAAAGCATCAGTCATGGTGACCACTTCAAGATCTCGTGGTGGATGTGTAGGTTAAGGAGGTTGTCCACAGTGCTCTTATTACAAGGGAATAGGTCATGCTCAGGACACTTCTTATTCACTTCATGGGTTTCATGAGAAAGCTATCAATGTCACTCAATTTAAATCTAGTCAAGAGGAGGAGAAAAGGTCTAAAATTTTGGCAACTAAACAAGCACAGCCTTCCACTGTCACAATTGTTTACACAGGTAATCTTACAGTTTGTATCTCTCATAATGGTAATATTGCTAGTCTTGGATACTTGATTCTAATGCCTCCAATCATGTAGTTGGTAATTGATCTCTTTTCACATCCCTTTCGACACCTAATTTTCTTCATTTTGCCACCATGTTAGATGGCTCTAAAATCATTGTCAAAGGTATTAGTCATGTCTTACCCACTACCTCTGTGTCATTAAATCATTTTTTTTCATGCCTGCATGTTCTTGTAATTTAATTTCCTTTAGTCAACTTACTTGCTCTCTTAACTGTTCAATAACTTTTGATTCTAAATATTTTGTCATACAGGATTGTGGTACGTGACAGACAATTAGCGTAGGGCATGAATTACATGGACTCTACTACCTTGAGTCAACATCATCCGTGGTTTACACTGTTGTTGAGTCTCCCAATCTTCTTAACACGCATCTAGGTCATCAAAGTTTGTCAAAGCTTCATAAAATGGTTCATAGTCTTGCTAAGTTAAAGTTTTAAATTGTGAATCATGTCAACTTAGGAAGCATGTCTCCATTTCCTTTCCTAGTAAGACAAAGAGTCAAACTAAGTCTCCTTTTTCTATTATCCATTATGATCCTTGTTGCCTCCTTAAGTTTTTTTTTTTAACCTTTATTGATGACTTCTCTTGTTGTACCTAGTTATTTTTAATGAAAGATTGTTCTAAATTATTTTCAAATATTCAAATCTTTTTGTTATGAGATTCAAACTTAATTTGACAAGACGATTAAGATATCATGCAATGATAATGCAAAGGAATAATTTTCCACTACCTTTTCTTCATTTATGTCCTCTTGTGGTATTTAACATCAATCAACATGTTCTCATACATCCTAACAACATGAAGTAGCAGAAAGAAAAAATCACCATCTCATTGAAACTACTCATACTTTGTTGTTACATGCTAATATGCCTTACATATTTGGGGTAATGTTATCTTAACTACTTGCTATTTGATTAATCAGATGCCTTCATCTGTTATTCATAATCAAATTCCTTATTTAATTTTATTCCCTAAACGTCCTTTGTATCATGTTTCTTCTCGTGTGTTTGGGTGTACTTATTTTGTTCATGATATTTCTCCTAGTCAAGATAAGCTATTTGCCTGTGTTAATAAATGTATTTTTCTTGGATATTCTAGATTATAAAAAGAATATCGTTATTATTCTCCTACCACTCATTATTGGTTTACTTTTGCTGATGTCATTTTTTTTTAAGGAAGCACTATATTTCACTTCTTCAGTTGAACCTAATGTTTCTCTAAGGTTTTACCTATTCCTTGTTTTGGTATTCCTTTGTCACCTTTATAGATATCGTCTCCATTGTCCCTAGACTTTCTGCACACCTCGCCTGAGGTCACCTGTCTAACTCCATCTCAGCGACCTCTTATTACCTATCAGTGTTAACCATGGGTTACTATTCCTGAGCTTGAGGTGGAAGAAGATCCTAGTGAATCCAGTCCTACTCCAATGGCTCCACCTACTAAGGATATGTCTGAGTGTGTTGATGATCTCTCTATTGCTCTTCAAAACAAGTGTTTGGTCTACTAGAAATTCTCATCCAATCTATAATTTCTAAGTTTTCATTGTTTATCTTTGTTATATTATGCTTTTTGTTTCTTCCTTGTTTGTTGTTCTACTTCCTAAAACTCCCAGTGAGGCATTTTCTCATCTGGGATAGAGACATGCCATGATTGATGAGATGCTTGCTATTGAGCACAGTGGCACATAGGACTTAGTTCCTGTTCCTCCATAGAAAACTATTGTTGGATGTCGTTGGGTGTTCACTATCAAGGTTGGCCCAGATGGTCAGATTGATCATCTTAAAACATGCCTTGTTGCGAAGGGATATACTCAAAAATACGATCTTGATTACAATGATACTTTTCTCCAGTGGGTAAAATTGCTTCTGTTCACCTCTTTCTCACCATGGCAGCCATCGATCATTGGCTATTGTACCAATTAGACATTTAAAAATGATTTCCTTAATGGTGATCTTGATGAAAAAAATATATATGAAGTAACCACCTGGTTTTGTTACATAGGAGGAGTCAGGCTTACTTTGTGAATTGTGAAGATCTCTCTATGGACAGAAGCAATCCCCACGAGATTGGTTTGGAAAGTTCAGTACCATTGTTCAGGAGTTTGGCATGGCATGGAGTGAAGCTGATCATTTAGTTTTCTATCAACACACTTTGCCTAGTCAATGTGTTTATCTAGTAGTTTGTGTGGATGATATATTTATTACTGGTAATGATCATGAGAGAATATCTCAGTTGAAGAAACATTTGTCCAACTACTTTTAGGGTAAGGACTTGGGTAAATTCAAGTACTTTTCTGGTATTGAGGTAGTTCAATGTATAAATGATATTACTATTTCACAAAGGAAGTATGTTTTGGATATATTGGAAGAAATTAGTTTGTTAAATTGTAAGCCTATTACTAGTCCTATAGATATAAATAGTAAGTTGTTATCGGTCAAGGATAGCTTTATTAAGACCCTGAAAGATGCCAGAATATTGTAGGGAAACTAAATTACCTCACTATTACTAGACCAGATATTTCCTTTACAGTCAATATGGTAAGTCAATGATGCAGTCTCTACAAAATGATCTTTGGGATGTTGTTGTACGAATTTTAAAGTATATTAATAAGGCACCAGGCTAAGGGTTGTTATATGAAGATAAAGGAAACACTCAAGTTGTAACGTACACTGATGCAAAATGGGCTAGCTCACCTATTGATAGATAATTTACTTCAGGATACTAAGTCTTTATTGTGGTAGCCTTGTGTCTTGGAAAAGTAAGAAGTGGAATGTTGTTACATGATAAAGTGTGGAGGCTAAATATATCGAGACATGACAATAGCTACTTGTGAACTCATATGGCTAAAATAATTACTCAGAGTTAAAAATTGAGAATGTTGAAGAAATGAAGTTATATTGTGATAATCAAATAACTTTGCATATTATCTCAAGTCTGGTCTTTCGTGAGAGGATTAAGCATGTAGAAATCGATTGTTATTTTGTTCGAGAGAAAATACTTTCCAAGGAGTTGGTCATTGAGTATATTAACTCAAACAACCAACTAGTAGATATCTTCAATAAATATTTCAGAGGTCTTCGGAACCATTATATTTGTGACAAGCTTGGTACATATGATTTATGTGCTCCAGGTTGAAGGGAAGTGTTGTCAATATCTGTATATATTTTGTGTATATTTATATTTATAAAGCATCCAGAGGGATTGGATACCATTTGACTATTAGTTAGAGATTTGATTGATTTGATTAGGATTTATTTCCTTTTATTTAGGAATGTAACTACAGATGTAATTTTGGTTTTTTATGTGTATAAATTCAGTTGCTGAGAGATTAGGTTGCCAAGCAATTCCCAAATTCTCATTCTTAAGTAATAGTTATATAAATTTACTTTATAAGATGTTTCTTCGAATTTCATTACATTAATAAATATATAAATTTACAGAAATGACTAGTATTCTCAAATTAAAAATTATCGTTTGAATATTCTTTCATTAGTAGATACATGAATTTTAGTACAAATGATTAATATTCTCCAATTTAAAATTTTTTTTTATCAATTCATAAGATTTTAAATGTCTCTAAAAAATCCTCTCTAATTAAATTTGTAAGTTTTTCGATATAAATTGTTATTATCAATATGAATATACAATGTTACTCACACAATTATTACAATCTCAATTAGTTAAACTTTCAGAATTTTGTTATAATACTAAGTGTATGTTTGGCATGGGATAAAAATTGAGGTAAAATTTTCAGAAATGAGTTTTGTATGCAATTTTTGTATATAAAATTTATTCATAAAAATTGTAATATAAAACTTATTTTCAATCATTGAAAGATACATAATTTATCAATTTTGTTTCTCGAAGTTTAATTTTATTGATTTAATCATTCAAACTTTAAATTCACAATAATTTGGTCTTTATTGATAAAATTAAAATGAACAAAAAGATGAAATTTGTGAGTGTTTTAAAATTTGATAAATTAAATCGATAAAATTAATTTTTAGATGATGAAATTGATAAATAATATATGTTTCAAAGACTAAAAAATAGTTTTATTTAAAATTTTATAAAAAAGTTATTCATACAAATTTTACCTTCATTTTGACTCTCATGCTTAGGAGACTCTAAATCTAGTAAAGTTGAAATCTAAATGATCTATGAAACAGTTAGACGAGAATAAACATAAAAAAGATTTGTGTAGCTTATCTATTCTATTATATAAAGGGAATTGTCTATTTTAGTCTCTAATTTTTTATTTTCTCAAAATTTCATTAATAACTAACTAATCATATACATATAAAAGAATAAAAATATAAAAAAAATTATGGATAAAAATGTAAAAAAAATTATTACATTATTATCTTTAAAAGTTATAATTATATTAGAAGTTAACTTTCTTTTTTCACTTATAATCTATAATTATAATTAAAAGAATAAAAACTTAAAAATATAAGTTAAGAAGCACGTTAAGTGATTTTTCAGGATTTTATGCATGTTCAGGCATATATACTCAGGCCCGTGAAAAATTCACGCCGAAGGCGGAAATGGAAAATGCACATATAGCCCAGTTCTTTCCCTCCACTGATAATGGTCAACTTGCTCGGCCCTGGACGTATAAACTATAAATAATAAAATGAGTCCCACAATTTAGTCTAAAGTCATTGATTGTTGTAAAGTGCAGGTAGGCTGTCAATTCAAGCCGCCCTATTCAAGTTATTCAATTTTTGGGCCAGGCCAAGTGGGCTGAAAGTAAGTGCAGGTAAGTATTTATTTAGTTCAATTTAGTTTTATGTAGGTCGGGGATTAATTAGATTAATTTATTGATCAAAAGTTATTTTTAATTTTTTTTAAAAGAAATTAATTATTTATTTATGTTATTTATAAAAATAATTAAAATTAATTTTATAAATTATTAATATATACTATTTAATTAATTTTTTAAAAAGTATATAATTTTATTATTATATAATATAAACACTTATAATTAATAATTAATATAAAATCATAACATAACAATTAATAATTAATAAAATTATGAAGTAAGTATGATATATTTATATGTATAATTAGTTATACTATGATCTAAATAATTAAATTAAAGTATTATTAGTTGTTTAAAAATCTTATTTTATAGTAAAAAAATTTACTTTCGAGTCATTAGACCAAATTATTTTGTGTCACTCTAAAATTAAGTTAGACTAGGCTAAGTCAAAATTATAAAATATATATATATATATATATTATTGACTCAATCCAACTCATTTATCTAATTATTCAGGGTAGTCCATCAAACCTGACCCCTTTTGATTGCACTAACCTCCATTAGAGGAAAAAAGTGTCTTTGATTTTCCATTCACCAACCAATTAATGACAGTAAGATTCTATAGGGAGGATAACAATTGTAAGAAAATTCAAAAGCTGTGATGAAAAATAATAAACAGCCAAAAGATCCCTAAAATAGAGTATGATAAAGGTGGTGTCAGCCACAACAATGGAAAAAAGGTAATCTAGAAACAATTTGCTTACTTCGGGTTTCAACAAGACAAATTATACTTGTAATATTGAAAATTTAAATTCTGTTAGAAAATATAAAATAAAAAAAACCAATTTACTTAACATATTTACGTCAATGATGACTATTAGGCCAGAGTTATCAAAATTGCAATCTACCGTGAGATAATTTTAAGTAATCGTTTTTCGTAAATTCTTAATTTGTGATTGATTGATCTTTTAAATTAAGACTGTTTACAGTCCAGTTCAATTTAATTTTGAGAAAAAATTCTAACCAAATCGAACCATTATTCTATCATACCCTCATTCATTCAGTCTGGTTCTCGTTAATTAATCAGACCAAACTGAACCGACAAAAATTTGTTGGTTTGGTTTAGTTTTTTATTTTTTTTAATAAATTAGCCCAAATTCTATGGCCCAAAGGGTGCCATGTCTTTCAGTCAAATAAGGTTTATGGAACTTCTGATTGAACAGAGTACAAAATTATTAGTGGAAAGGAAATGCTTGCCAGTCAAAAGACATTTTTCGTTACAACTGTTTGGATTGTAACATCTCCAAATGAGTACAAAAAAAATCATTTTCTATTTTCTATGAGCAATGCAAAGTAAGAACAAAATCGGAGACGACAGGCGGCAGGTGCACCAGCGGTAGCGAAGCTTGGCTGGAGCCTCTGGAGATGGTGGAGAGCTCGAGGGAGACAGATAGAGAGCGTGAAGAGCATATGGCGCAAGCGCACCAACGGGCAGCGGCAGACGCACCCGCTGTAGTCTGGAGACGGTGGAGACTAGAGAGCACTAGAGAGAGAGAGAGAGTGAAGGATACAGTAAGATAGGAAATTTAAGGTTAGAAACTTAGAAAGGAAACAAGTAAAGGGTAAACATGAGAATTTATATATATATATATATATATATATAATAAAATTAAAAATATATATGATTGTTTTTTATTTGTTTTGGTTCGATCGAAAATCAAATCGAATAAATTTTTTTCTTAAAAATATTAAAAAAAATTAAATTTGCTCAATTTTATCCTGTTTTTGAATTTTCAAGTTGATTTTGTGAATTTTGTTGAGTTTAATCTAGTTTGGATAACACTCTTATTTCAAATATTTACTAATTAATATATCCATAAATTTAAATCATGAATAATTATTAGAATATCTCTTTAACAGATACATAAATTTACATAAACTCTAGTCTATAAACTTAGACATGATCGATTACCATTTGAATATTTGTCAATTAACAGATATATCTATTTTAACTACACAAATATATACTTTTCTTTGGCACAAAAAAAAAAGTTATACTTTTTGTTTAAGTTAAACGGTCATAGTAAAAAAAATTAATATGTAAATGTTGTTTAAAGAATATTTACTCAAAAAATTAAACGTGGATATATTCCTTTGCTTCATTTCTCTTGGAAAAAGCGGGATTTGAGATAACAATTTAGGAATTTATTAAAATAAAAAGAATTTATGTGGTTGGAGATAAAAAGGTAAGTGCTAATATGGATAAATGTGGGTAGGTGAAAAGACATAAGTTAATGATATCATATGTGAAATAAAGAGAGAAAATGCCAAATTAGTAACAAAGATAATGTAGTATAGTAAAATCAAGGTTCTGAAAATCAAATCGGTCATTAAATCGGTTGATGTACTGATTTAAGGTTTAATGGTCGAACCGTGGTTGAACCGTGATCGGACCGGAATATAATTAAATATATATTTATATTTATATTTATATATAAATATAAATATAAATATAATTTTTTATATATTCATTTCAAAAATTTATTCATTAAATTAAATATTTTTTCTGTTTTTATCCTTCTCCACAAATCCAGACCTCCTCATCAGTCACCAGTATACAAGGCTAAAAGCCTAAAAGGGCAAGGCTTGAAAAACAGAAAAAGTGAAAAACAAACTGAGATGGTGGTCCAATCTTGGTTAGCTTTTGGATTGAAGTCAAAAGTGGTACAGTGAGATGTTGGGGAATGAGCCTAGCAAACTTTACACGTTTCCTTTCTCTGGCCGTCTCCTTTTCGGCTTTTCCTTCTCCATTTTGGTTTACATCTCATCTCACCCATCTATCTTCGATTTTTCATTTTTCAGTTTTCACCGTCGTCGGCATTGAGAAAATCAGCACTGCCTCGAAGGACAGAACAAGAAAATTTCTACAGGAAATATCACAACTCCTCTGCTCGCCGCAGGCCTCGCTAGTCGCGGCTGAAACCAACCCATCATCACCGCTAATCGCCTCCGCCAAAGCTCGCTTGATCCTCTCCAAGCTCTCTGAGTCCTCGATTTTGTTCCCTTTGAAATCGGTGACGAAGAACTTCTTGATAAAGAAGTCGCCCTCAAGGAGGCCGATCCGGTTCCGAGCTCGGACCACGAAAGCAGTGGAGTCGTCAAAATCAAAGTTATCGATGGCGATGGTTGACGCGGAGGGGGCTGATTCACCGGTAGGAACTCACACACAGTTGTTCCCGGCTTCCCGCAAGCGATGCAGCGCAGCACTAGCGTCATTTTGCATTTTTTTTTTTTGTAAAATCAGAACCGGTAACCGCACGGACCGGTACCGGTTTGATCGGTTCACCCGGTTTGGTACCGATTTACCGGTTTTTGACCTCCCCAGTTCTGAGAAACCACCCGAACCGGGGAGGAGACCGGTTCCCGATCCGACCAGTTGAACCGGCCAGTCCGGTCTAGTTTTCAGAACCTTGAGTAAAACTTGCATGAACCACTTTAATAATATGTATATTCTCTTCACCTTATTTCACCCAGCCACCCTTATTCCAGTGCCTCATTTAAGTACACTTGGTATGGTAGAATAATTCTTTAAAAAAATGTCTATTTTTATTTCAATAAATGTATGTTTGATATTAGAAGTAAAAAATTTATAAATAATTTTGTATATAAAATTATATACAAAATTTATTTATAAATTTTTCACTAATATTTTTTCCTCCATACCAGATTGACCATAAGAGTGAGGATGTTAGATAATTTGACTCAAACTTTTAATTCCGTTGGAAAGTGTTTGAAATGATAAATTTTGGGATTTAATTTCATTTGTAAATTAAATTCTTTAATTTTTTTGAAAAATTATAAAATAAGAACTAGTATAATTTGAAAATCTATGAAACTTTAATAGATTTTTAATTCGGATGGTTTCGAAATTCTCTTAAAAATGAGATAATTTAGGTGAATGTTAGTGGATTTTGCATAAATTTATTATTTTATCCTTAATAGGGAGATATCATATTATTATAAGTAAGGGTGAAAATGTAAATTTATTATAATAAAATGAAATAAATTAATCTTTAGTGTATTCTAAACATAAAAATTAATTTTCAAATAAATTCAAATTATAATTTTTATAATGAATTCTAAATATAAGAAGTAATTTTCAATTCAATTTAATTCAATTCTAATTTTAATAATTCAAAACACACCTTTATTGAATATTAAAAAAAATCTCTTTCTTACCTACCATAATTATAATTAGAATAATCAAAAGACTTGTACAGTAACAGTAGGAAGATATTTTTTTATTCTTAGATTCACAAGTACATCTCAAAATGAAGAATACATTGAAGAAAGAAAGTGGTTTCATTCCATTTGCACCAAAACGTGTTTCTTTAGTTGTTTAAATGGTGACAACCAAAAACAATTTCGATTTAATTTTTCTCATCCCAGAGATCTTTAAGCCAAGGCTTCGTGGGTCCATTGATGAGACGATGCTGTTCAATTTGACTTATTTTCTCATAATCAGCCTCTGTCAATGACCAATCAAAAATCAGCAAATTTTGCTTCATTCTCTCTTTCTTGTAACTCCTCACCACGAAAGTGACCCCTTGTTCATATAACTATCTAAGACAAACCTGCACAATTCAGCGGTGAAAAGTGATAGATTAAATTTTATTTATAATTTACTTAACAAATTAAACAGATGAAATCTTTGAGCACACCTATTCTTTTATAGAATCAGTGTATCTAGGAAGAAAATGTAGCTAAAGAAATTAGCATACCTGAGCAATAGACTTTCCCCTAGCATCTGCAATCTCTTTGAGCACATCATTTTCCATAAATTCATTGGGGCCTCTGCAAGCACCTTTTCTCAAAGGCGAGAATGCAGTTATGATTATACCATTTACCCTGCAGAATTCTCTGAGTTTCTTCTGTTACCATGCAAGGTTCATCTCCGCCTAAAACACCAAAATTTCCCCATTATTTATTTGACCATAACAACTATACATATATTATCTAATTGCTGTTGTTGTTTCATTTTCAGTTCTCAAGAGAATAAATATTCCATGTGCTCACTTACTTGATTCACTGCAGGGGGTATGGTAGCAAAAGAAAGCAGATTTTCAAGCTTCTTAACAGAGAAGTTGCCGACACCAATGGCTTTGGTGAGACCAAGCCTTTGGCATTCTTCCATGGCTAACCACACACCCTTCAAGTCCAATGCTATGAGATCCTCTGCATCAATGGGAAATGCAAACTTTCCTGGCTTAGCACCTATGGGCCAGTGGATCAGGTACAGGTCCAAGTACTCTAATTGAAGAGCTCTGCACAACATTATTAGTATTCCATAAGCTTCATCATCAAGTGTATATAGGTAAAAGTTAAAACCACCCACTAAATTAACCACTATCAGGGAAATATTTGTGCTTTAGAAAAAGGCAAAGCAAGATTTCCCTCACCTAAGTGAATTGTGTAAGGCAGAAACAACAAGGTGAGGATGGTTATCAGTGCACCAGAGCTTGGAAGTGATTTGAGGTCTTGTCTGGAGACAAGGCCAAGATCAACTGCTTCCTTAATGGCTTCTCCAAGAGCATGCTCTGACCCATATACTGCAGCAGCGTCAAAATGCCTGTAACCCTGCTTGATGGCCTCAATGATTGCCTGCTTTGTGTCACTCTTGCAGGTAAAATCTGGTGCAGAGCCCATGCCAATCTCTGGCATCCTCTGCTGGCCAGAGGAGGAGCTAAGCACCAATGAGGGGATTTCAGTGGTGGCCGTTTGGTGTGAATTGCTAGTGTAGTCTGAACTATGAAGAGTTCCATGAAGAGTAGTGCAACTAAGAAATAAGCTGTTGTTGAACTTGATGAAGAGAGTTTAGTACCCAATCCTTTATATACTGGGAAGTTTGTTTCCAAGTAAGTTTAGTGCCCAATCAATGACGTACATTTGACTATATATTGCATTGTTTATCTTTGAACAAAATAATTTTATTGTTTTGTGGTCATCAAAAGGTAGCGAATCTTTTTGTTGTCACGTGGAGGTCTTCGTGTTTGTATTTGCACTACTATGGCTGCTTTGTTTTTTGATTGCTTTTCTTTGTCAACTAGAGTAACACGCCACAAGTACTGGTAATCCCCTCGTTTTCTATGAAGATGAAATTTAATTTTAACACATTGCTCTCCTTATAAAATACTATTAACTGAGTCAATTGATAATACTACACAGTCAAAGAGTCAGAACTTTCAACAAAATTAAGTTAAATTTAAATAAGAATATTAAATAAAATAAAATAATAAACACTAATTATTTATAATCAATAAATATATTAAATTATTTTACCAAAAATTTTGATAAAATTTTTTTTTTGACTGTATAATATTTTTATTTTTTTAATATACGAATAGAAATATTTATTTATAAGTATTATTACTTTTGAGGAAATTGATAGGGCACGTACATGTGCAATTAAAACCGTTCGGAGAAATTGAAATATTATTTAATAATTTACAAAATATATGTAATAAATACATGAATATAATAATAATAATTATTATTTTAATTACTAGTTTATTTACAAAAAGGCCGAAACAGGTTGGTCATTTAAGGGTCAACTTTGATGGCAATAGCTAGCAGCTTTAATATTTAATATAAAATAAATTTTAAAAATATTTAAAATACAAATATATTAATAAATTATTTTTGTATATATTTTGATATTTAATTAATAAGTAGTTACTCAAATCACCAAATAATTCATCCAAATGTGTTTACGCCAAGGAAACGGTTTTAGATAGAATAAATTAAGTGATTAGTTTTTTAATTGAATGGAACAATAAATTAATTTAAAAAATAATAATAGATGTATCATTTTTCTAAAATGCTTATTTTGTAGCTGTAATATTTTGAATAATAAACTTAAATTTAAAAAATTTTGAAAATCCTCCTATTATTCAAATGAGCATGCCCCACCAACAACACATCAACAAAATATAATGCGAATACCCTAGTAACAAAAAGAAAAGAAAAACTTTATACATTCTAATGATGCCATTCTTTGAGAATAAATCCAAGAAACTACCAGAAGCTGCAAAAAGTTGACAATTCAAGCAGGCTTTGTACCATTTCCGTTTGAAACGCTACCATAATTGATGTTGCAGGTTGCAAAGAATAAGTGAATGTTTGGAAACCGAATTTTTTAAGAAAAAAATTCTTTTTATGAAAATTTTTTCAGTAAAATTTTAATTATAAAATAAATTAATACAAATACATACTAAAATTATATATTTATATATTTATATATTCAATTAGCATATGTTCAATAGGACGTTCAAGTAGCCTATGCTTATATCTTCTGCCTCCACAGAATAACCCATATTGAACATATACTAGTATTTTACCCCGTGTGCTGTACGGTGCATGAATTTTTACTCAATATACTTAAGGTAAAATCAAAACAGATATAATGATGCAGTATAATTTCATATACCTGTTTATGCTGAGATTTAAAATATTTTTTCAAATACTACATTAATTGTAATATATTAAAGATAACGATAGTTCATTATCACAAATTAATACTTTTAATTAATTTTTATTATTTTCTCTAGAAACATCACACTAAAGCTAATTATAACTAAAAATTGAGTGATATAATAAAATTTAATATAAAAAATATATTACCCTTAACTCTTGTTAATTATTACAGTAAAAGATATGTTTAATATTTATATTGTCTTATTTGAAGTTTGAAAGTTAAATTTGTATCAAATAAAGTAATAATCATGTTAAGAATGAAGACCTTTGTATCTTACATAATTCTATGAAATTATTTTACATTCAAAGGCATGATTTTTAATTTGATAAAAATAATATAATTTTACTAAACAATCAATTTAACTGGTTTATATTTTTAAATAGAATCACATATACACATTTTTGTTTATTTCAATGACTAGTTAGGCAACCTTAAACGCTTACTACTATTAGTTTAATTAATTTGTAACACTATAACATCATTAATTTTATAAATAAATATATTATTTGATCAAATAAAATAATTCAAAGAAACTATTTCTTTTACTATTTTTAAAAACATATTTTCATTAAGAGACAAAAATCTTATCATTGTATCATTCTAATCAGAATTAGAAATAACACAAATTATAATATTGTAAGAAAATAGTATCTAAAAAGTATTTAATTAGAGTGTATTTTTCTATGATTATTGCACTTGAAGAATTAGAAAAATATATTACTAAAATACGCAAAAAATTAGATAAAAAGTTATGACATTCTTTTTTCTATTTAAAATTGGTTTATCTAATAAAATATATATTTTTTAATTTATTAGTAATTAATAAATTTTGATTGCTCATTAAAAAAAAAAAGAAGATAAAATGTCTATTATTTATATATTTAATTATGTTTTGTAATTATCTTATCATTTTTGTATGAATTTAAATATTAAAGTTTTGAAAATCAAACCGATTATAAAACTAATGAATGGACTGATTTATAGTTTAATAATTTAATTGTAGTTGAATCATAGTCAAATTAGTGTATATATATATATATATATATATATATCACATACACACTCACTAGTTAAAATTATACACATATATACACAAATTATATTTTAACTAGATCTACTTATCTATATTTAATATGTTTAAATTTTTTTAATTTGATCAATATTAATGTGTATAAGTTTATTAATACTTTAGAATGATTTGCTTAGTTTTCAAGTCAAGTGTATACATATGTATTTGTTTTGAAAATAAATAACAGTACTCAATATAACTAGATGTAAACTCGAGCGTTCGGCAGTTAATTTGATCACCGTTTTTCTTTAATTTTTTTTAGAGTGCAAGTTTTAATTTGGTTACATTTTATATTATTCAAACTAACATTAATATTTTTTGGTCTATTGTATATGACAATGACATGTTGAATGCCGGTTAGAATACAATAGATAATGAAGTTAGATATATATAATGTGCGAACAATATTTCACTTAATATATTTTCAGGTCATACACTGGCCAAACTTCAGCAATCCGCTTCCTTAGCTATTTGTGTGCTTCTACAATGGTGAACCTTGCTAGGACATTGTCTTGAACACCTTTATTCCCATATCTGTGAGAAAATAAAAAAGATCAAAGGGAAGAAAATTCTTTGGAAATCTTTAGCATCTGGCATATAATACAAGTTCTAAATTGTGATGTTTATTTCGTTTGTTGCCTATCGTTCATGAAATTATAGATTCCATATGGACTTTAAACTTTAGAGGGGAATGAGAAACTCTCACCCACAATAGGCCAACCGATACTGCCAAGGAAATGTGATGAAGGGGCATTCACAAGTGCTCTATACTGCCACAACACAGCTTGGAATAGCCAATTATAGTACAACAGGTTAAAGCACAAAACAGAAGTTGATCAATTATAAACAAATGAACGATGGCAACCAAGCTATTTGAAGAAAATGATTTCATTAAACAAAAATGACAAAACAAATTTTCATTAGATGGGCTAATCCATTAGTACAACAGGTTAATGCACAAAAAAGAAGATGATCAATTATAAACAAATGAACCATGACAACCAAGCTATTTGAAGAAAATGGTTTCATTGAACAAAAATGATATAACAAATTTTTAATATATGGGCATAATCATGGCCTGATATAATGTGCTCATCTTCTCTCCTTGGAGTATAATTTGCAGTCTCATTAGAAGTGAGAGTGAGACTATATTACATCACTCATTATCACATAGTACAACAATCACAACCAGGAACCAAGACTGAAGCTACATGTATATAAGGAATATTATAAAATTCTAAGCAAGAGCATAAAAATTGTGACTAAACCTGCATTGGATTGGTCCAAAAGGAGTGGATAACTTTTCATTGTTCTTTCCCACCTTGGAATAACACATTCATTAAAATAATAAACCAAAGGAGTAAAAATTAAAGAACTGAAAAAAAAAAAAAAAAACAATCAATGGACCATACCTTGAATGCTTCATTCAAATCCATATCCATTTACTCCTCTTCTGTGAATAGTTCACGGTCATCAAACCTACAAACGCATCAATTAGTGAATGTGACTCTTGAAAGGAAAAAAGATTTCAAACTATAAACAAATGACTAATGAATAGTAGTCCAGACAAACAAAGCTAAAGAAGAAAGAATGAATAGGGGATATCATCATCTCATAGTTCAGGAAGAAACTCCTTGACATAATTCAGCCTCTAGACTTATGCATAAACAAAATAGATACAACACATTTTAAATCAATGATTTAAGGGAAAACACTGACAAATAGGAACCCTTCACACTATCTTTTTAGCACCGAAGCATGAACAATGTTTATATTAAAAAAAAAAGGTGATTGATACCTGAATGGAAATGGAGACAAAAGCAGAATTTATAATCAAGGTTACTAATCAATACCGGTATAAGATTTTGGTTAAACAATTAAGTAACTTATTATCAATCTTATAAAACATTAATTTGTTTAATTAAAATAGAGCATTTGTAGTTGCTAGTTTATTACACAGCCATCCTAAATGAAAGTTGAGTTAGGCACATACCCAAAAAGCATAGCAGGCATTCTATTATAGTCTGGCCTAGACATAATTCACATAAGTTGATAATATATATCCTTGTAAAATCTATTGTGCGTAGCTACTTAATTCATATTTGAAATATTGCTTTAATATATTGTTCAGTTATGCACTTTAGAATCAAGATCATAGACCCAAATGCACAAAAGACCTCCTAAGCCCCACTTTATAATTTCCATTCTTAAGTGCATTTTAAGAAAAAGAGAGTCCTGAAGCTGAATAGTTTCAGGAACAAAAATAAATATGACACAAACCAAACAATTTTCTATACGCTAAACACATAGTAATAGCATGTTTTGTTATGATGCAGGTTCTGGTTCATCAAGTGTGGGGCTCACATCAATCTTCAGGAATATTCATCCAGTAATAGTTATGTCTAAGTCCAAAGCTTACTGTGCTTCAGCATAATGTATTATATGTAAAAGGAATATGAAAAAAAAATAGATTACAATAGCATAATAGAAGTCAAGCTACTATACTACCACAAACCCGTTCCTTTGAGTGGATTCATGGACCGGTCGCTCCACCAATCACATATTTAAGTCAGTACTTAGTAGCATAATTTCATAGCCTAGTTTAGAGCATAATATGCATTATAAAAATAAAAAAAATATGGAAACTGTGTCACTTTCCTCTATAGCATTGTATATGTGGCTGACTATCAAACCAACCAGAGCAGTACAATACAGAATGGAAAAGAATTTAGGAAGGACACAAAAACATGGATGAAAATCACCTATTCATGTGTATCAATGTTTTTCTTTAATCCCTCAAAAAAAAAAAATAGACATAAAAGTTATAGCTCTCAATAACTGAAAGTAACATGGGATTAGAAGAGAACAGAGGAGTGAAGGAGTCTTACTCAGACCTAATGTGTCCATGCCTCCACGGAAACTTGCTAGATGCCTATACTTGTTTCCAAACCAATACATATCTCTATTTTGTCCATTTATTTTTTTTCCAAGCCAACCAATTCACTTTTTTCAAAAATACAGGGGAAAAGAAGCACTCAAAGCCAGAAGATCATCAATATTTAGCCATTAAATGATAAGCCTAAAATATACCATCAATATTTAACATAGTTGATACCGGACCATGAGATGTTGATTGAGGGTACGTCCTTGACTTCTTGCTAATAAGTTGCAATGGCTTCAGAGAAATAACAGAGTTTTTCACATAGCCCATACCAAAAACTAAAGCTGGTGGCTTTCCAATCACATCTCAAAAAAAAAAAAAAAAAACAAAAGCAAAAAAGAAATCAATATAAAGAAAGTAAGATAGAAAAAAAAAATTGAGACGAAAGAACGCATATAGTAGACTCGAACCAGGAGAAAAACTTAAATTTACCTAACCATGTATTATGAAGAGGAAAATGGTAAATTAGGTAGAGTCCCGATCATCGTCGGAAGGGCCTTGGAGGTCATCAAGTTCTTCGACCTGCAATTCGTCGAGATCAATCTCGAGGGTGAGTTGCAGTGAAGAAGGGATATGACCTCGTCCTCTATGCTCTCACTGTGTTTTTATACCGTCGTAAAAGAGAAGAGGGAGCCTCACAGTTAAGACTGAGAATGCCTGCAGGATTAAGGGAACGAAATGAAATTGAACGGAAGCAAGACTAAATAGTTGTCAAGCACTCAAATTTCTTCATAAAGGAACCAAATTAAGCATAAACAAACAGAGGTATTTGATAAAATGCCGGAAAAAATCACAAACCCTAAAATCATACTCACACTTGAAAAGCATATAATTCACTGACCAGCTTTCACAGACGCATTGGCTTGAGCAACGTTCCTAGCCATGGCGGCCAAGAGCTCAATCCCATGCTCAGCTGCTGCCGTTGTGTTAGCCGTGGGCGCCCACACCGCCAAGCAGCCATGCTCTGTGGCCACCAACAGATCCACATAAACGATCCCAACATGGCTCTAAGAGCTTACTTGGACAGTGACGATGGGGTTGAACGGCGGGCGGAGAATTGAAAAGAGAGCTAAAGAAAGTAAATATGAACCGGTTGGGTTCGTGAGAGGTGAGAAGACACAGTAGAGTGAGGGGCCGTAACGAAAAGTTGAAATAGAGGTGAGCCAGAATTGAAAGAAAATGATGATGTGGCAGAATTCTAAGGACTGACGTGGCAATTATTTAGACAACGAAAATACTGAGATGACATCTCCACGTGCCTTTTCTGTGAATTTATATACTATAAATAGATTGTACAAAACATAATAGGTTACTTAAAGCGAATTCGTAGTGGTAACGCTCCCTGACTCAAGTTCGAATCTTGCCAGAATCGTTTTGGATTAAATTTTGAAAAATGTGACATGTAATAATTGAAGTAAAAGGATTTTTAGTTTATATAAATTTTTATTCGTCGCACAATACAAAAAATTATCAGTATCAGATAATTATTAAATGTATCTAAATATTAAATTTAAAATAATAAATTTATTATAAATTTATATATAATGTATTAAAATATATTCACTGACACATTGTAATAAAAAAAGATAATAAAAAAATTTGACTTAAATGAAGGAAAGTTTTGTATTTAATAAGAGAAAAGAGATAAAAATTGATTTTATTAACTAATTTTTTATATAATAATAAAATTAATTGTATTTATGAAAAATTTAGATATTATTTTAATAAATTATCATCTTAATTTAATAATTTACTTTAATATATATATATATATATATATATATATATATATATATAATACTCGTATGCATATAATTAATAATATTCAAATTTCAAATATTCATATATATTGTCTTTTATATTTGAATTCTGTAGTTTTTTTTTTATATATAAACAATAGTCATATGTAACTTTTTAATTTTAATACCAATTCAAATAATTTTAATAATTTACGTATGTTTTTTTATTAGAATATCAATTCAAATTATTAGAATTTTATTTTATAATTATAATTTTTTATTAGAATAAAATATATAATATATTGATAGTTTATCAACAGAATGTATTTATTTATAGATAGATAGAACTAGAGTTAGTTGAGTTTGTTATCTTTCTGTTTACATGTTCAGTTCTTGTTGGCTTGTATATAAGGACTATTTCACTGAATCAATGAATAAACTACATTCTTTCTAGTCTGTTTTCTCAGGCCCTTCACGGAGCTCTGCTTCCAACTGCATTGACTTCAATGGCAAACACAGCTCTATTAATGGAGGATACAGTTCAAACTTCAACTACTGCTACTGTTGCTGCTGGAAGTTCGTCAGCATATATACTGTAGATTATAACTAATATAATCATTATTTCATGCAAATGGTCCTATATATGGATCAAAATAGATATACTGCTCATATGAAGTATATTACAAGAGAACATACCCGTGAATCCACAGATTGAATGCCTAGAAACAGAGTTTGAGTCCCAAATTCGTGGAGAGAATCAGTGAGCAAGAGAGAAACTGATTTCCGAAAGTTTTCTCAACCAACAACTATCCGTTACATTCAGTTCGTTTTGCATGTTATATATATGCATGCATGGGGCTGGGCTTGGCCCATCTTGGGCGGCCCAGTCATCCATTCCTTCATCTCCCACTCGCTCTTGATGGGTTAAGTTCTCTACTCTGCAGTTCATACAGGCAAACAATCCGTGCGACCAGCATACTCATAGAGCTCGTTGCCATATATCTGTTAGGAGTATATAACAGCTCACAATGGGACTTTGAGTAGATTATGTATGTTGTACCCTAGATCAATCAGTCACATTCACAACTCTTTTGATCTCATTTTGAACTTTGTCTGTTCATTGTATTCACAACTATGACTAACCATAATATAGTCATAATTGGTCGACCAGTGAATACAAGTCAATATGACAGATATCTCAAATTGATCTTCCTCTTTACTTAGATCTCTTAATCTGTGTTTAATTCGCTTTTCTAGAAATGTTCCATCCGATCGAATCGTTCATGACCATTGGCAACATCCTAAGATAGCAAACATCAAACACAATCTTGAAACAAGGTAAGAGTCTTAAGGGTACTAAAATGAGGTGTTCTTAACCTCAGAGTCTCACACGGCTTAAATAATGAGATCATAAATTTAGCCAACTTTTTTGTCGCATATATAATGCATACGTAGCATGAAATACGTATTACAGTATTTTTCTCCTTTCCCATGGAGTGTATGCCTTCATATTTAAATACTGTACAGATGGTGGTTCAGACATTTCCAATGTCTAACCTGAGTTCACAAATCTACTCTGTTGTAAATCAACAGAACTCTCATCTAGCATAAGACAGACAAAGTGAAATTGTGGGTTATTTTCACTTTTGGATATAACAAATAATATATCCCCATCTTAACATTTAGTTAAGGCGACCATCATATTTCAAGCCCGAGCTCTTAATTATCACTTAGATAATTTAGCTTGAAATAGTCTCATCTCTATTTTACACATAGAAAATAGAGGCGATTACCCGTGTGAGTAGGCTAATCTGAGATCTGTCCGGCATACCTTTTAATAAAGATAATATACATAACATTAAATATATATGTATATGCATAAATGTTCAACAAATGTGGGCATTAAATTGGGAAATAATATATAGTACATCAAGTTCTACGCAATCCTAGAGTTTTTACATGGTTATTGAATACGTCTCTAGGAATAGGTTTCGTCATAGGATCTGCTACCATCCTTTGCGTAGTTATGTATTGCACATTAACTTCTTTTTGTGCTACCAGGTTCTTCACATAATTATACTTAGTATCTATGTGTTTGGTCTTACAATGAAATTTAGGATCTTTGGTGTAAGCTATTGCTGCTTGGCTATCACAATTAACCAATACTGAGCTTGCAGCATTCTTAGTTACACCTAAATGATCCAAGAATCTTCTAAGCCATACACCCTCTTGTACTGCTGCTGAAAGTGCCACAAATTCAGCTTCCATTGTTGATAAGGCTATACATGTTTGTTTCTTACTACTCCACGATATAGCACCATTATTTAGTAAGAACACAAATCCAGAGGTAGATTTTCTCTCATCTAAATCTCCTCCCCAGTCAGCATCAGTATAGCCTTCTAGGCACAGATCATTTCCTTGATAGTTTAGTGTGTAATTTGCAGTACCTTTTAGATATCTAAGTATTCTCTTCACAGCTGTCCAATGTGCTTGTGCCGGATTGGATTGGTATCTACTTACCATTCCGATAGCAAAACAAATATCAGGCCTTGTACACATCATAGCGTACATTAAACTTCCAATGGCACTTGCATATGGAACACGTTCCATTTGCTTTTGCTCTTGTGGAGTCTGAGGACACAGCCTTCTGCTCAAGCCTACACCCTTTGCAATAGGAGTATCAATGGGTTTGCAGTCTCTCATGTCGAAACGTTCAAGTATTTTGTTTATATATGTTTCTTGTGAAAGAGATAAAAGTTTTCTTGAACGATCTCTTGAAAATTAACTCCAAGGATATATACTACTTCACCCATATATCTTATTTCAAAGTTGGTATTTAACCAACTTTTGACAGTGTTAACGAACTCCTTATTGCTCCCAGCTATTAGTATATCATCAATATATAATGATAAGATCACAAACTGATCTTTGGATCTTTTAATATATACGCAATAATCTTCGTCAATTTTGACAAAATTATATTTTATCACTGCTTCGTGAAAGCGTATATACCACTGTCTTGAAAACTGCTTAAGGCCATATATCGATCTTAAAAGTCGACATACCTTTTGTTCTTGGCCTTCTATTATGAAACCAACTGGTTGTTTCATATAAATTTCTTCTTCTAATTCTCCATTTAGAAATGTAGTCTTTACATCCATTTGATGTAATTCAAGATCCATACTTGCTACTACAGCTAAGATAAGGCGAATCGAGGTAAATTTCACTACAGGAGAAAATGTTTCTTCATAATCAATTCCTTCCTGTTGAGTATACCCCTTTGCTACTAGGCGAGCCTTATATTTTTCAATTTGATCCATCAGCATTTCGCTTTATTTTGAGTACCCATTTGTTTCCGATAGCTTTGCGTCCTTCTGGGAGATCAACCAATTCCCAAACTTGATTTAATCTCATAGACTCCATCTCTTCTTCCATTGCTTTCATCTATTTTTCCTTTACAGGGCATGATAGAGCTTCTTCTATGTTCTTTGGCTCTTCCTCATCTAGTGGAGCAACCATGAAAGCTTCCCCTTCTATGTCAAAACGTTTTCGGGGAACGCTTTACGATTTGATCATCGTATTAAAAGTTGTTTATCTTGAGCTTCGTTATGCTCATTGGTGCTCCCACTCGGATCAAATGGCTTTATCAAGTGGTTGCAATTGAGACTGGTTCGTATTTAATTCCCCACTTCTCACATTGCTCTCACTTGGATGTGATGGTATCTCAATGTGTACAGTTGAGGTATTGCTAGTACTTTGATCCAGTGTTTCAAAGAGGAATTGGTTTTCACCAATTTTCACCCCATTTAGGAAATTCTATTTCCATGAATGTGACATCCCTTGATTCAAATTCAGTTTTACTCCCACTTTCCTGCTCACCTATAAACACGTATCATTTAGAGTGTTCAGAGTATCGTATGAAAATACTCTTCATATCTCGTGCACCTAATATACCATATTTGTGCGAAGGAACATGAGTATAGGCAGCGCACCCCCATGGTTTTAGAAATTCCAAGTTTGGCCGTCTGCCTGTCCATAACTCATATGGTGTGGTAGTTATTGATTTTGAAGGGACTCGGTTAAGTACATAGGTAGCAGTTAACAATGCATCTCTCCAAAAAGAGATTGACAAATTTGCATGTGCTATCATTGACCTAACCATCTCAAGCAGGGTTCTGTTTCGTCTCTCCGCAACACTATTTTGTTGAGGAGTATAAGGAATAGTTAATTGTCTATCTATCCCTTTTTCATCACATAGTTCTCTGAATTGAGCAGATAAATATTTCACGACCTCGATCAGTCCTTAATGCCTTAATTTTCTTGTCTAATTGATTTTTAGCCAAACTCATATATCTTTTTGAAACAACTTAATGCCTCTGATTTATGAGTTATCAAATAGACATGGCTGAATCGAGTATAATCATCTATAAATGTGATGAAATATACAACCCCATGCCTTGCTCTCACATTCATTGGACCACAGATATCTGAATGGACTAATTGCAAAGGAATTTCAGCTCTAATTCCTTTTCCAAATGGTTTTTCTAGATGTTTTCCCTATTAGGCAATGCTCACACGTAGGTAAATCGACTCTTTTTCGATATTACCCAATAAGCCTTCCTTGGCCAGTCTGCTCATTCTATGTTGGCCAATATGACCAAAGTCTAGCATGCCATAAATTAACATCAACATTGTAAGTACTAGAAAAAAAGATGTAACTAGAGAATAACAAACATTCGCAGAATGTAAGTCATAATCTAATACAATGAAACCATTTAAAAAATATCCTGAGCTGTAAAATGTTGTTCCTAAGAACACATTTACACCATTTGAATGGAAGTTTATTTGAAAAACCAAGTCTAACCAACACTATTACAGAAACTAAATTTCGTCCTATGTCAGGTGCATAGAGGACATCATGTAGGAATAGGGTGCGCCCGTTGCACATATTCAATTGACATGTGCCAATCCCCTTTGACAGCTACTCGCGTGTTGTTTCCTACATAGATCCACTTTGCTCCATGTGGAATACATCGGAATTCCACGAAGGCATTCCTGTCCTTTGCTACATGGTCGGTGGCTCCTGAGTCTACAGTCCACAAAGGATGTGATTCAGATAAGAAAACAGAACTTGAGACAAACACATTATTCTCAAGTAGATTAAGGGGTGTTTACCTTCTTTGGCTTGCGACAATCGCGAGCGAAGTGACTCTTCTTGCCACAATTGTAGCATTTCACCTTTGACATATTTTTCTTGAAAGGACGCCTTCCTTTCCCAAGTTGGTTATTCCTTGGCCTTTTGTCAGACGAAGATGGACCCTTGCCTTTCCTCTTATGAGAACCACCACCATGATGCTTGCGCTTGGAGCCCGAAGCTCCTTGTGAGCTAGAACCTGCAAAGTAGATATCACTTTCAGGTTTAGCCGCCTGTAGGCGGTCCTCTTCCAACTCAATATGACGCATAGCATCCTTAAATGTTTTGATGTTGTCATTGTGGGTGAGGTAGATTTTCATGTGTTCCCAGCTGTTTGGCAAAGAACGAATCACCGCTTGCACTTGTTTGCTCATCAGTGAGGACGTGGCCAGCATCTCGCAGCTCACTTATCATATTTGCCATATGCCTCAGATGTTGTTTCATTGTCTGAGCATGTGGCTTCTTATATGAATCAAATTTCACAGTGAGCTGTCTCAGTCTCGTAACTGAAGTGCTACCAAAACCTAGCAGCCAATGCCGTCCACATATCCCCGGCGTTGTCAAAACGTACAAACTCTCGCATGATATCATTCTCCATGCTGCTCAGCAACGTAATGCGAGCCAGAGAGTTTTTCTTCTTCCATGCAACATATGCATCTTTGTCACGCCTATGCTGTGCAGTGGTTCCATCTTTCAGGTTCTGGCATAACCTGATTCAGTGTCTCAAGAACCTCTTGTTCTTCAAGCACATACTGGATTTTTTAATTTCCAGATTTCATAATTGTCGCCATTGAGTTTCTCACCCTTATTCAACTCAGCAACAATGTTCTTTGATGCGGAAGCCATTGTATTTGACAAATTAATTCTACATATACATGTACATAATTAATGTCCAACATTTATGCAATATCATATCCAATTATCAATTGCATTAACAAAATTCCTCATTAGATTTCGAAGCCAAAAGTTCACTTTGTTCCTAATCAAACTTCGAAGATCCGATTTGAAATTAATATTTAATACAATTGATTTAAAATGATAATCTTATAAAGTCACTAAAACTTTAAGATTCCCCACTCAAATAAATATGGATAACACATATGTATTTAGCATAAATCAAAAACATATATATTAATGTATCCATAATATAGAAACAGAGAACAAATAAAGCATGTTCAACAATACTAATCTACTTAAAATAGATACATGTAGTAATCCAAAGATAACATGTAGGTAGAACATGTTTATCTTTATCGCCTAATCCATGTTCTTTTTTAGGAATAGACTGATAAAAGTCTTTAGGTAGCTTGACAGTCATTGTCTCTAACCAAGGGAAAAACTTAACGGACTTCGAAGACCTACGTAACGTGGGATTCATGGATAATACTAAACTTCTCTTAGATCCCTTCTTAATATAAGTTTTCATAAAAGTTACAACTAGCTCCTTATAATATACGAAAGGTCTAATTTTTCCTTCTAGTTCCCAAAGGTTATCAATCTCCTTTTGCCATTGTTCAGTAAGAGTGTTTCCTTAATGCCATCATCATTTCATATTGAGATAAGGCATAACCGTTGTTTATAACCTTTTGCATCATCTTGTTAACAGTTTTAACATTATCCATTCATGTTAATGTCATCTTTCCATCGATACTCATTCAATTTTTCTTTTCGTTTTCGCAAGTTTCCTTACTTCCCTCCTTGTGGGAGTTCTTCTGAACCTAACCATTGTAACTGATACAATGAAAGACAAAGAGTTATCGATGAATTTAAGCAAACAGTTAACAAATTTTTCTGTAACACATACAGAAATAAGAATTTCTTCGAATTTAAGATGTAATTATCTCATTAGAAAAGCCTAATTAATTTATAATTTTTACACAAAAATCGTGTGAGAGAGAAAAACAATTTTTTTTCTCCTTTTCTAACGAATTTTAACTAAAATAAATTCAAAATAAATATTTCTGATCCTCAAATATTATATAAAAATCACCAAAAAATCAGAAATTTTACTTCTGAGTCCAACAGTGAAAACCGCGTCTCAAACTGAGGTTTCGCGCGCCCTCACGTGCCACCAGAATGTGCCCCACGTGCTACCACGCGCCGCCACACGCAGTCCAACGAGATGGTACTGTACGGGCGCGTGTATATCACGTGCCACCATACGCGCCTCACGCGCAGCCGAAATGCGGCGCGTGAAAGACACGCGCCACATGGACGCTGACACGTCAACGCGATGCTCGACACGTGTCTTCGTGTGATGTTGACACGTGGCGTGGCGGTTGACGGCGGTTATTACTGTTTTTCAAAACGACGCGTTGTTTATACGGGAAACGACGTGTCGTTTACCGTGGAAGCAAAACGACCTGTCGTTTGGGTCGTCTTCTTCCTTCAGACGGGTCGCGTCGACTCGTTTTCGACCCGGTTTGACCCGTTTCTAACCCGATTCTATTTTTCACGTTTTTGGGGTCCTTCCTGAATCAAAATTTGTGATTTTTGTGCCCAGATCTCTTGTTTACTAAATTCCAAATTGTTTTATTGCATAAAAACGTAATTAAAAACGCTTAAAACACCATTTTCTGGGGAAGTCAAAATCGATTTCATTTCTGGAAAAAATGGTGAAACCGACGTCTTTGAAGGCTTATATCTCCCTCGTTTCTCATCCAAATAATGCAAATTATATATCAATGGAAAGCTTGAAATGTCTAGTTTTCATTCATATAATTAATTTCATAATAATTCGCAACGTATTGGACAGAAAATTTGGACGAACAGGGCATTCATGAACAGTTAATGAACAGTTTCCAGAAATTCAAAAATTCACAGAATTCACAAAAACACACATATTGTCATCATATTTCAATCACAAAAACAATGTTCAGATATCTATATAACCCTATGCTCTGATACCAATGTAGATTATAACTAATATAATCATTATTTCATGCAAATGGTCCTATATATGGATCAAAATAGATATACTGATCATGTGAAGTATATTACAAGAGAACATACCCGTGAATCCACAGATTGAATGCCTAGAAACAGAGTTTGAGTCCCAAATTCGTGGAGAGAATCAGAGAGCAAGAGAGAAACTGATTTCCGGAAGTTTTCTCAACCAACAACTATCCGTTACATTCAGTTCGTTTTGCATGTTATATATATATGCATGCATTGGGCTGGGCTTGGCCCATCTTGGGCGGCCCAGTCATCCATTCCTTCATATACAGAATCCTCTAAGTCCTTACTATTTCCACCCTAGTGAGAGTCTTGCCAATGCTTTGGTTTCTCTGGTGCTTACAGGGGCAACAAATTATCATTCTTGGGCAAGGGTGATGAAGATGGTTCTTTCCACATAGAATAAACTAAAGTTCATCAATGGTTCGATTCCTGAACCCGAAGAATCGAATCCCACTTTTCCTGTGCGGGAACGATGTAACACCGGGACACTTTCTTGGATAAGTCATTCAGTTAGTTCAACGATGGCTAAAAGCATGATATGGATGGAGAAAGCTACTGATGCGTGGAAAGACCTCAGGGACAGAATCTCCCAAGGAGATATTTTTTGAGTGTCAGATTTACAGGAGGAAATTTACAGCTATATGCAAGATGATCTTTCTGTTATAGAGTACTTTACTCATTTAAGAATTTTGTGGAATGAATTAAAGAAGTTTAGACCGCTTAATGGTACTGGATCTTGTCTTTGTAAGAGATACAGAGAACAAGATTATGTTATCAAGTTTTTGAAGGAGTTAGGTGATCAGTATGCGCCTGTGAAATCCCAAATCATGCCCATGAAGCCATTATCATATGTTAATAAAGCCTTTTCTATGGTGGTTCAACAAGAAAGACAGGGTCTTTTGTCAAATCTTGACCCCAAGATTCTTGTTAGTTTTTATTGAAACCATGTTGAAGAAGTCCCAAAACAATGGTGATCGAGGAAACACAGTACAGGCACAGTCTAATTCATCTGGTAAAGGAATGATACCTGCTCAATTTGGCAGTGGAACATTTTCTAATTAGTTTGGTAGAAGAAGAAGAATGTCTCCTTTTCAAGGTGGTAGGGGAATGGGACGTAAACAGTCATCACGTGTAAATAAATTTCGCACATTTTGCAATAAGCCGAGACACAATTGAAACTTGTTACAGGATTCATGGGTTTCCTCCTGGGTTTAAGCTCAGAAACTCCTCAACTAATGTTGCAGCTACTGAGATTGATGAAACAGCTGGTGATCAAGTCCAACCACAAGTAGATCAAACGGGTCCAGATTTTGCTCTCACTCTGGTGCAGTGTCAAAGTCTGCTAGCTTTAATCCAGAATCAACAATCTGTTCAACAACTTGTCACAAATCATTCAAACCAAGTTAGTACACTTGAAACACCGGAGAAAGGTATAAATCTTAATCTTACCTTAGCTTGCATTAAAAAACCAGATCAGTAGATCCTGGACACAGGAGCCATTGATCACATTTCCTTTCCCCTTCTATATTTCACATCTTATAAGAAAATTAGACCAATATCATTTCATCTTCCTAATGGCCAACAACTCACTACTACATATTCTGGTATAATTCATTTCTCAAATGATTTCTTTATAACAGTTGTCCTTTATATTCCTCAATTTACATTCAATCTAATTTCTATCACCAAACTCACCAATCTATTACAGTGTAGACTAATTTTTCAAGACTCATTTTGTTATATACAGGAAACGAATACATTGAAGATGATTGGTTTAGCTAAAGTTCAAGACAGGTTGTACAAGTTGGTAACTCCTACTCTGAATGCTTCAATTGAAAGAGTCAATTCTACTGTACATAGCAGCGCCCTTGAATCACTTCCAATTGCAAAGTCAGTTTCCATTTCAGATTCTGTACTTTGGCACAGTAGGTTAGGTCATTCTTCAAAGGCGTGCCTAAATATTCTACATTCACAGTATACCTTCATTGCTTGTATAAAAGAACATGTATATGACATATGCCATTATGCAAAACAAAGAAAGTTGCCTTTTTACTCTCAGTACTTCCAAATCTAAACATATTTTGGATATTGTGCAAGTTGACATATGGAGCCCAACATCAGTTAGTTCTATTCATGGACACAAATTTTTTCTCACAGTGGTAAATGATTTCTCTAGAAACACTTGGATCTACCTAATGAAATCAAAGTCTAATACAAGACCTCATATAAAAGCATTTGTTACTTTCGTAGAAACCCAGTTTAACACAAAAGTAAAAACAATTAGAAGTGACAATGGGGTCGAATTTAATGTGACAAAATTTTATTGTCAAAAAGGAATTCTCCATCAAACAAGCTGTGTTGAAACACCACAGCAAAATGGTATTGTAGAAAAAAAAGCATCAGCATATATTGAATGTAACAAGAGCACTCAATGTTTCAATTTAAACTTTCAAAACAATTTTGGTCATATGCTGTGACACATGCAGTCTAATAAATAGGCTGCCGACACCATTACTTGCACACAGATCACCTTATGAAATGCTACATAATGAAATACCTGACTTATCTCAGCTCAAAGCCTTTGGTTCCCTATGTTTTGCATCTATAATAACAACACATAGAAAGAAGATAGATCCTAGAGCTAGAAAATGCATATTCTTAGGTAATAAATAAGGAACCAAAGGTTTCATATTGTTTGACATGAATTCTAAAGAAATTTCTCTATCTAGACATGTTATTTTTTATGAAAATATATTCCCATATGTCAATCATGATATCAAACAACACACATCCTCAGATACATCTATCATACTGCCACGGGATATTTTTGTCCAAGATTTTGATTTTCCCTAGTCTTTCAGTCATCAACCTAGTTCAGAGACTATTTTTCAGTTTCAAGTTTCTTTCCCAAATACTGATGCTCACCTTAGGTAACCAATGACTTTACACAAAATCAGTGCTCTTCTATTTTAAAGTTAGATACACAAATAACTTCTCAGTCCATTCCTGAATCAACCTCAAGGCCGCAACAACCAACCAGACAATCTACTAGAAGCAGAATGCCACCATCGTATCTAAAGGATTACCACTGCAACCTGTTAACTACAGCATAAACCAATGACTATTCAGGTATTCTCTATCCTCTATCATCTCTAGTAAACTATAATAGCCTTTCCACAAAACAGAAACACTTTACCTTTTCAATTTCTTCTTTTGTTTAGCCAAAGTCCTATTCCTAAGCAGCAAAACATGAATGTTGGGTAAAAGCTATGTCAACAATGCATTCTTGCCTGGAGACTTATCTGAGGAAGTTTATATGGTTCTTCCACCAGGTTTTCAACCTAAAAAACCTAACCAAGTCTGCAAATTGGAGAAGTCATTATATGGTTTAAAACAGGCCAGTAGGCAATGGTTCTCTAAGCTCTCATCATCACTGCTGTCTTTGGGGTATACTCAATCATTGTCAAATTACTCGCTTTTCATTAAGTCCTCTCCATAGTCATTTATAGTACTATTAGTGTATGATGACATAATTCTAGCAGGTAATGATCAAAATGAAATCAGTAAAGTCAAAAGATATTTAGATGACAAGTTCAAAATCAAGGTTCAAGGTGACTTGAAAATTTTCCTCGCCCTTGTCTTATACCAGCGAAAATATGCCCTTGAACTACTTTCAGATACAGGAATGTTGGCTTCCAAACCTGCAAAGACACCTATGAGTAATGATATCAATTTGTACCCCAATGAAGCAAAACCTTATTTAGATATTGCGGCATATAGAAGGCTAATTGTCTGCCTTTTGTACCTTACTATGACTAGACTAGATATTATGTTTGCAGTGCATAAACTAAGTCAGTTCCTCTCCAAACCACTGCAGATACACTATCAAGCTACCATAAGAATCCTACGGTACATTAAATCAGCTCCTGGCAAGGGTCTTTTTTATCCAGCAAACAATGACATTCAGGTGAAAGGTTTCAGCGACAGTGATTGGGCTGGCCATCCTGAAACACGAAAGTCGACAGTGGGGTATTGTGTATTTCTTGGATTATCCTTAGTCTCTTGGAAATCTAAGAAACAATCCGCTGTATCTCAATCATCTAGTGAAGCAGAATGCAGGGCTCTTGCAGCAGCCACATGTTAATTACAGTTGCTGACATATCTTCTCAAAGACTTCCAAGTTGATTTCAAGAAACTAGCATTGCTTTTTTGTGACAACAAATCAGCCATGCACAATATTGCTGGAAACCTGACATTTCATAAAAGAACCAAATATACAGAGCTCGATTGCCAGAAAGTCAGAGAGAAAATTCAGTCCAAGCTAATTCATCTACTACCTGTAGCATCTGTAGATCAGATCGCAGACATCTACACTAAAGCACTTGGAATATCACCATTTCAAACTCTCTTATCCAAACTGGGAATGAAAGACTTTCATTCCCCAGCTTGTGGGGGGTAATACATTGATAGTTTATCAACAGAATGTATTTATTCATAGACAGATAGAACTAGAGTTAGTTGAGTTTGCTATCTTTGTGTTTTACATGTTCAGTTCTAGTTAGCTTGTATATAAGGACCATGTCATTGAATCAAAGAATCGACTACATTCTTCCTAATATGTTTTCTGACATTATATTTAAAACATAAGAAATTTTAGAATATAAGTAAACTATTAATATTTTCTAAAAATATTACATAAATATTTTATTTCTACATATATAATTTTTGTCATTATTAAAAATAAAGTTAATGAGTATATTTAATTTCTCATCTTCATTAAATACAAACTTGATTATTCTCTCTCCTTAATAGTTTTGTAATGAAATATCATTTATATTTTTATTTAATTTTATATGTAAAAAAACAAAAGAATATATTTATTTAGTATAAATTGACTTAAATGTTCAAAATTTTGAGTATCAAAATAAACTTTTAATTTTGCTTTATTAAATGAATATGTTTTATTGTTTTTCTCCATATATAAATTTGAATAAGGATATAAGTAATATTTCATCATAAAATACTGATGAACTAACTACTCAATCAACGAATTAATCAAGTATTACAAAAATATATTCAAGTGAAAAAAATAAATAAATAATATATATATATATATATATTTTTTAAATTTATTATAAAAATAATAAATATTTAAATCATATGTAGGAAACATGCAAGAAAGTAAATAAATAAAAAAATATATTTTTGTATAATAATTGAATTTTACATAAATACAGAGATAAATCAAACAAAATACATTATAACTTTTATCTATTTTAATTTAACATAAGTCATTAAACACGCATATATTATTAATAAACAAACTGTACAAGCTAAGATATAATCAAGTACAATATAATTGGTATCATATTAATTACCAAATTATAAGATTTAGTCTAATTTTAAATATAGATCATAACAGATAATAAAAGTAAATAATTATTTGAATTATTATATTTTTTAATCTACATGTGCAATGATAATGTGAATTACCATAGCTTTTATAGTTATAAATAAAATCAAAATTTTTTTATAACATTTTTGGTACTTTACACTTTATAAATTCCTATAAAAAAATGAAAAAGATATAAAATAACATATTATAAATAAATTATTAATAAATTAATTGTTCAAAAAAATATCATAATAATTTCTTTTAATCATTTCTAAAAAAAATTATGTAATTTTATAAGAAATACAATAATAATGCATTAAGTCTTATTATTATGAGTCATTGAGTCTATGACTATGAAGAATAAAAAGTATGTTAAAGTTACATATACGCTCCAGCAGAAAAATGGGTCTAGCTATTAAGCATATATCAATAAATCTAAATAATGCACAACACTGATGTTTAGAGAAAGTTGTTTTACATCTCTATACCGCATAGAAATCATTACAACTAGAGCAACTAGTTGTTGGATTATGGAGAAGATGAAAGTGGCAAATTTACAAAGATTTTGAGCTAGTTATTTTAAGTTTATTGCAATAATAGTCAAATATCCAGCACCTATGCACCATGTAGGAGAAAAAACAAGTTCTAGGTGATTGGAGATTAAAGTTTTTTAAAAACATAGTGGAAACAGAGCTATCCACAAAATTTGAGTTGTGCATATGTGCCTTTGGAAATCAATCAAATTGCTTTCACCTATGGAGGCAAGGAGTAGACAAGGAAAGCAGAGAAGAGGAAAAGCAAAATAGTAGGCACAAAACAAATTCAAAATTAATAGAATATAAAATCAGTAGCTAGAGATAAGGAATGAAAGCTAACTTTGTGAAGGAAAACAGATGAAGAAGTATGACAATGGTGATAGATGAAGGATGATGATGGCACCCTCTTTCTCTATTCAATGCAAGGCAACAATGAGGCAGCGTATGAGAAGAGAAAGTGGTTCTTACTATGTTAGGGTTAGGTAAATGAGTAATTTTGCATTTATATTAATAAAATATTAATTGGTTCCATCCCCTACCCTTCAATTTTGGAGGGAAGAAAAATGGGGTTGTGGAGCGGAATGGAATGGAATGGAGTCCACCCAATTTTATTTCATTCTATCCTATTTTTAACAATCCAAATAATGGTAACTCTTATCATTCCATTCCATTCCATTCCACCCTTTTTCATCTCATTCCACCAATCCAAACAAAGCCTTAACATCATTTGGCGCACTATTAATTATTTGGAACATTGTAGCATATCCAGTTTCACAAAGAATTCTACAGCCAACTTTTGCACCACGGAAAAGTCCTTCCACTGAGATTGTTCCACATGGTTAAAACCATGGCTTTAGTAAAAGTAAAATCTGGGCTCTCCACCCATTGTCAAGTAAAAAAGGATTGCCCTAAGTGTCTCCTTGAGATGAAAAATGCGTCATTGAAGTCCTTGGAAGAAGACTCGTATGCTTCAAGTATCTTCTTACCTATTTGAGCTCGAAGAGACATCAAACCTTGCTTTGTAGTCCTAGTGACCGCATGACAACAAAGAAAAAGAAAATACTTTAAAGGACGTTGGGAAGCCGAGTTGCTCTCACACTATCTCAAAACTCCTTATGAAAGTCCATGAATTTGGGTGGAGTTGAGATGGTGTCGCCTTTGGCTTGAGTAGAACCTTTACTCGAATCTCGAATTGGATGAAGTTGGTTTTGTATAGGTACAAAAATACTCCCCTCTATTTGACTAAAACAAACTTAATCGTTCTCCCCGCACAGCTTATAGACATATAAATTGTCAATTGGTTGACCTACAAAGAACAAGACTGGGTCAATTTAACTATCAGAGCCTTCACTCAAGGTAGCCATGATCTCCTTAAGAGACTGTTGCCTAGACTTGAGGTATTGTTTGGTCCTTAACCTTTCCTCCTAAAGCCCCTCTAGCTTGGAGAACTTTATCATTAGCTTAAAATAGGATTTTGGCCTTTGATCCATTCTTAGTAAATAATCTCCCTAGCCTAGAGTCGAACAAAGAAGATGGTCCCCATAATAGAACAAGGACCTCATCTTCTTCCTCACCTTCATTGGTAATCTCCCTCCTCCTAACCATTTTGCTCCTAAACTAAAATTAAAGGAAAAGGAGAAAATGGAAATGAGAAGATACCTGGAGATGAGTTAAAAGAAGGAACGAATGTCAATGGGAAAGAAAATACCTTATTTGCAACTATCCCTCGAAGACAAAACTAATCAGGCAATCGAACAAAGAAGAATGGCTAGCATTGACGAAGAATTTGGTGCTTTCTGGACACTCAAGAGGAAAAAGAACTAAACTCTTTAAAATTTAGCTCTCCAAAACTTGAAAATGGCCAAAGTAAGGCAAAGGCTGCTAGGATCTCACTTTATACATGCTTACTCAACCATTATCCCCCACTTATAAAAGTTAGGGGCATATAAGTAAAAACAAGGATGGTTTTTGAAAAGTAATTAAGGTTGTAATCATTATGGGCACAGGAATCACATACTGGTGTGGCGCATTTACTGCCTATGGAGAGACCCTAGACAAACATGTGTCCACAATAGGTTGTGAGAGTAAGCCAAACATCTCAACTAAAGTGCAAGAAACTCTATGGCTTCATCTTGAAGCCCACGAAGCATATACAAACAACTTCTCAACAATTCGGGATAGGTTTGATTTTCCATACAGCTCGAAAATTGGGAACCTAATGAAGGCACTCGAAACCTTATCACAAAGATAAGGCACTAACTTGGAGGCAGTGTTTGATATGGTTATAATATGGGCCCCACCAAGGTGATATGGCAATCCCTAATATCTTAGGATTTAAGGAATCAAACCCCAATCAAGAGAAGATCCCACTCAATAACGATCGATCCCTATATATATTAATCCATAGTTGATCAACTAAAGAATTATCCTAATCAATTAAATATTGTATCCCAAAGAGGACTCAAAGACCTGACCTATATAAAAGCCACTCTCGAGTACGATTCAGATAATCTATTACTCAATACCTACTAGCACTTTCCCTAACTTAAGTGTCAGAATACTTTTGCAGGTACCCCATTGCTTGATTGATGTGTTCAAGTCACGCGTTCCTACATCTCGAACTGGATTCCAGGTAACACTCCATCCTTAGATCTTGTCCAAAATAGTGAGGGTGCTAAAAAGTATATATTTTCTTGATGCAGGATGTCTAGCTGAGGAATTTCTAAAGCATCGTCATGGTATAGGATATTTGATATTAATTTTAATTGTAATAATTTAGGAATTTATATTTAGATATTATTTTGATAATTTATGAATTTTATGATAATTAGGAATATCAAGATTATTCGTTATCTTTATGATTTTATCTTTTCTTATATTTAAGGATTTTATATTTAATTAGTTATTTATTTTTAGGATTTCTTATTTGATTATGATTTGATTAGGATCTCATATTTTGATTAAGATTACTATTCTTGGATTATAAATACCCTTAGGTGCCTTTGTTATGAAGAAAAGAACGAAGTTTTTCACAATTTATTAATAATATTACATACTTTTCTCTCAAGCATGGAATTGCTTGTTTATCTTGAAGGCTTAATCAAGTGATAGCCTTGTTTTACGCTAACTTGCTGCGTCAGTTAGTATCAGTGCGGGTTAACCCTACCAACTTGATGACAAGTGATTCGGTAGGAAGTGGCAGTCCTCATGATAGAGATCAGAGGGCTGAGGCCTCACGATCTGCAGTGCAAAATCATAGGGTGGCATTGAAGGCTTTTAAGTAATAGGTAGATCGCAGATTTTGGCGTTTAGAATGACGCCTTAAAGAAATTCCAGATTAACTGGATGCTCTGCCCGTAAATGCCAACAGAAACTGAAATGATGATACGCCGTGACCTCGAGATGATGTCGCTCGGGGGTAACCTTTTAGCAAACCTGTTTCTGCATATAAACGTAGACATCGTGTTTACGAGGAGGAGTTTGATGAAGAGGATGATTTCATGGTGGAACTAAGGAGGAATGTTAGACATGGGAGAAATGGTTATAAGGATCAAGATGCCCATCAATTCCAATTAAAGATAGGCATGCCTTCCTTTAATGGGTTTTTAAGTATTAAAGAATTTTTGGATTGGATTGTAGAGGTAGATCGATTCTTTAAGTATATTGAGATTCTAGAGGATACGAGGGTAAGGCTTGTTGCACGTAGATTGAAGGATGGAGCTTCAATATGGTAGAAATGGTTGCAATCTAGGAGGTAACGTGAAGGAAAATCACCTGTAAGAACCTAGTTTAGAATGACGAAACTATTGCAAAATGAGTTTCTTCCTCTTAACTATGAGGAGATTTTGTTCCAGCAATATCAGAGATGTCGTCAAAGGCATAAATCTATACATGAATATAAAGAGCAATCATTGTCTAAGGCACGAAAAGTACAAAATATTGATCGAAAGAATGAACTAATGTTGTAGGAGAAGAGCATATCTAATTATTCCCTCAAGAATTACAATGAGGATAATTATAAAGCATCTAGTAAAGTTTAAGATACCCCTGCATATGTTGACCATTATAAAGAGTCAAAAGAGGAACATGTTTTGAATGTGAAACAAGGGGTGTTGACGGCTAAAGTAGAGTAGAAAATAGAACTTCCAAAAGTAATCAAGTCGTTGCTATCAGAATTTAATGAGATAATGCCAGAAGATCTATCTGATGATTTGCCTACCATGAAGGACATCAAGTACGATATTGATCTGATTCCAAGTACAAGTTTGCCAGGCTTGCCTCCATACAAGACAAGTCCAAAGGAGAGTGAGATTCTGAAGAAGATTAATGATGATACTTATATTTTGGACTTACAAGATATTATGGGAATTTTCAAAACATTTAATGTGGCAGATATTTGCCTATCTTATTCTTATGATATTCTAGTAAACTCGAGGATGAGTTTTTTCAAGTGAAGGAGAATGACGCGGGGCATCTAGTTGAGAAATTTTTAAAGCATCATCGTGGTATAGGATAATTGATATTAATTTTAATTTTAATAATTTAAGAATTTATATTTAGATATTATTTTGATAATTTAGGAATTTTATGATAGTTCGTGATACTGTGATCATTCATTATCTTTAGGATTTTATCTTTTCTTATATTTAAGGATTTTATATTTGATTGGTTATTTATTTTTAGGATTTGTTATTTGATTATGATTTGATTAGGATCTCATATTTTGATTAGGATTACTATTATTGGATTATAAATACTCTTAGGTGCCTTTGTTATGAAGAAAAGAATGAAGTTTTTCATAATTTATCAATAATATTACATACTTTTCTCTCAAGCATAGATTTGCTTGTTTATCTTGAAGGCTTGATCGAGTGTTACCCTTGTTTCACCCTAACTTGCTACGTCATTTCTGAAGGTTGAATTTTTGGAGCCTAGTATGAAAAGAAATGCTTTATGGAGTTGGGCTGGCATCTTCTGCAAGAAAGAATTTTTAGAAGAAATGGGGGTTGAGTGATTGAAAATGGGAAGAACATATATTTTGGAAGGATAGATGGATCAATACAGGGATCCCCAACAATATCTGTAACCTACCATTGGATCTTAACTTAAATTGGTTTGTTGAAGAGAATCCAAGGAGGTGGAACCTACAAAAACTAAGAAACAACCTAAGCACCTCATAGGCAATTTAGGTTGTAAAGATACCATTGAGAATTTTAGTTAGGGAAGACAGATTTATTCAGCTTATCCAGAGAAATGGGGAAATGGGGAATACACAGTGAAGTTTGGCTATAGAGTGGCCAAAGGTGAGGAGTAAGCCTTGTAGCAGAGTCAATGCTTCCCTTCAATCAGTTTCCTAAAGAAGATGTGGAAAATTCTTTGGAACTTTCAATTGTCTATCAAAATCAATATATTTATATGGAAAGCCCTTAACAATGTCATCCTGGTGAGGGCAAACCTCCACAAGAAGCAACTAGTTCCAGACCTGCTTTGCGCAATATGTAAGGATGTTCTTGAGATTGTAGGGCATGCACTCCTCTTATGCCCCTGCAATCAACCCATTTGGTTTAATTTGGTGCTCAAATACAAAACTCTCCAAATAATGATAAGATTAACAAACTTGGAGATTGGTTATGGAATAAATTCTTGTCTCAACATGACTTAAGTATATAGTGTAACATGTGTTTATTTTCCATTTATGCATGTTTTTGTATTTTCTTTTTTCCCCATATTATGGGAGGATCTAGTGTTGCTAAGTTAGCGGGGCATGTGATCTCAAATAATAGAATTTGGTTATGGATTTGTTCCCTTTACATTTCCATTTTCTTTATTGGTTGTTTGTTGGTTGTACCTTTTACCAAGGTTTTGAAAACCAAATCGGTCATTGAACCGGTCGATGTACTGATTCAAGATTCAATGGTTCAACCGTGGTCGAACCGTGTTCGAACCAGAATATAATTAAATATATATTTATATTTATATATATATAATTATTTATATATTAATAAAATAAATAAAAAATTATAAAAATACAATATAAATCAATAATAAAACTATTTGAAACATAAAAAAAAAAGTGTCATAAAATAAAAAAAATATTACATTCATGTAAGCAACACAACATTAATTCACATAATAATATATAGCATACAAATTAACCAAAATAAACATAATTCACAATTTACAATCCATATGTTATAAACATTAACAGTGGTAATATTTATTTCATCTAGTCTTTTATCCTTAGTTCGAACTGATGATCTTTTGTTAGAAGTTGTAACTATGTACTTATTTTATATTAAATATATAATAAGGCCCATTATACAATGAGAGTGCAATTGGTTCAGTGGTAAAACTTATGACCTCATTCTCTGTGACCCGTGCTTGATTCCGCTGAAAGCACTTTTGTTAAAATTATGAAGCTGAACTGGTCACAGGGGCTGGATCGAACTGGTCAATAGTCTGATTTTTAGTTGAACCAGTCCAATTGGCTAGTCCGGTCCAATTTTTAGAAGCTGACCTTTTACAAAAGGGAGAATGTAATGAAGGAAAAGGAATCAATAAGAAAAAAACATTTTTCTCATATTGTTTGCATCTGTAATGGATGTCATAAATAATAATATTATTATTATTTTATAAAATTACATAACAATTAACTAATCACGGGTTTCTTTATGTAATAATGTAACATGTTGGCCATATATTAAAAGATTTTAATTTTAATTCACTATAAGTGTAAAAATTTTATACTATCATCTAGTTATGGGTTTCTTCTATTCTTAGTTTTCTTTTATCTTTTAGATATACAAAAAAAATTATTAAAAAAGTTTGACTAAGATAACAATTACTTAAAAAGTTAAATATTTTGTAACATGTGATTGGATAATAGTATAAAAAAATTTTATATTAACAATGGATGAAAATTAAATATATATTAAAAAATGTTTGTGCACATCTAGCATTCCATTTAATTTAATTATGCTTTTATCTTTTTTCTAATTTAATTTGCTAGGAAATATAGAAAATTTACAATTTTAAAATATAATGAAAGTGTAAACAACTAATAACAAGTATTGTACTTTCAACATATTTCCAATTATTATATAATAATGAATTGATAAACCTATAATTAGTTTCCATCCTAAATAGTTGATGTTAGCATAACAACTGTTGAGTTGTAATTCCAATTTTCCATAATTAAAGGGATCAATCATTTAATAAAGATAATCAATATAGGCAAGATTCTCCCTAGTTGATAGAAAAGTAAAATATTATCGTAATACTTTAATAAAATACATTAATAAAACACTTTTTCAAATATTGATTCATATGTCTTAAATATTAATGTTTGTTTCAAAAGTGTATCACTTTGAAATTGAATCTGTCTTATATTAGAAATTGATTTTAAAAATTTTCAAATAATTATTTAAATTGTATAAATTAATTTTATTACTTTAAATTATTTCAATAGGGAAATCAGATTTTTTTTAACGTTGAATATTTCTCTGGTGGACCAATCTCTTTAAATGCTAAATGATTATTGATATATAAAATAATATATATATATATATATATATATATATATATTATTTATAATCAAATAGTGATTTTAATTAATTTGTTTACTCAATATATAGTTTTTCAATGCTAAATGTGTGTGTGTACGTGTGTGTGTGTCTATATATATATATATATATAGACACACACACATGCACACACACGCACACACACATATATATATATGCAGACTTAATTGATTACTTGATTCATTGCAGGAGGGATGGTAGTAGCAGACAGTAAATTTTGAAGCTTCTTGATAGAGAAGTTACTAACTTCAATAGCTTTAGTAAGGCCAAGTCTCTGGCATTCTTCCATGGATTCCCACACACCCTTCAAATCTAATGGGAAGAGATCCTCTACATCAATTGGATATGAAAACTTTCCTGGTTTAAACCTAATGGGCCAGTGAATCAAGTACAGGTCCAACTACTCTTGTTGTAGAGTTCGATAAAAAAATAGTAAGTAATTAATTAACCAAAGACTTGCATTATCCTATCAAGAAACTGTTTGTGCTTTAGATCAAGCAAAGCAAGATTTGCCTCGCCCAAGTGATTTTTGTAAAGCAGAAACAACAAGATGGAGATGATTGTCAGTGCACCACAGATTGGAAGTGATGAAGTGGTCTTCTCTGGAGACAAGTCCAAGTTCAAGCGCTTCTTTTATGGCTTCCCCAAGAGCATTTTTTGACCCATATGCTGTAGTAGTGTCAAAATGCCTATAGCCCTGCTTGATGGCCTCAATGAATGCCTGCTTTGTGTCATTCTTATAGGTAAAGTCGGGGGCAGAGCCCATTGGATTTGTAACCTACCATTAGATCTTAACTTAGATTAGTTCATGGTAGAGAATCCAAGGAGGTGAAACTTGTAGAAATTGAGAAACTACCAAAGCACCTCGTAGACAATTTTGGCTGTAAAGATACCATTGAAAATTTCATATGGGGAAGATAAATTTACTTGGCCTATCTAGAGAAATAGGGAATACAAAGTAAAGTCGGGCTATAGAGTAGCAAAAGGTAAAGAGTAAACCTTACAGCAGATTTAATGCTCCCCTTCAATTAGTTTTCCAAAGGAGCTATGGAAAATTCTCTAAAACTTTCAATTGCCTAACAAAATCAAAATATTTAAATGGAAAGCCCTTAACAACATCATCCTGGTGAGGGCAAACCTCTAAAGGAAGCAACTAATCCCAGACTCACTTTGCCCACTATGCAAAGATGTTCTTGAGATTGTAGAGCATGTACTCTTCTTATGCCCTTGGACTCAACCAGTCTGGTTTGGTGCTCAAATGCAGCTCTCTCCAAATAATGATAATATTAATATACTTAAAGATTGATTATGGAATAAATTCCAAGTTCTATTAGGGGCTAAGGATTATACTTGGGAAAGGAAGTCTTCAATCTACTATTTACTATGGGCAATTTGGAAGGACTTTATTTATGTTTCTCATACTAAGGATTATCATATAGTTGCATAGGATTATAGACTCATTTGGAAAAGTACATTCTTTTGGGCCCCCAATCCAACTTTCACTCCAATCAGAGCCTCCAATTTGTTGAAAGAATTTACACATACCCTCTCATTAGAGGCTAAGACTAATGTCAATTTTGTAAGGGACATATTGCATCCCCAACAGGGTGTGCCCCCCTCCTATTGACACGGTGAAGCTAAATGTAGATGTAGCATTCTCCAAAGTTAAAGTGTTAAGGGCCAATGCAGTGGTGGCAAGAGACTCTTGTGGCAAGCTCATTGCTGGCTTGGTAAGGAAGATGCATACTACGTCTAGTCTTTCGTCAGAGGCTTTGACATTGAGAGATGGGTTAATTCTTATAGGTAATTTGGGAATGACAAAAATTCTTCTTGAATTAGATTGTCAGGACCTAGTTGAAGCCTGCAGGGATTATTCAAATATGAGAAGTACAACCTATCTTATATGATATATAGGCTATCCCATCAACTTTTCAACAATGTAGAGTATTATGGATTAAAAGGTTGAGCAATTTGTTGCGCATGACGTAGCAAGGTTGGACATGGCAAATGAACTCCCTTTCTTGTGGTGTGCTAATCTTACCTAGTCAGTAGCCTTTTTATTGTGCAAGGACTGATCCCCTTTTTCCATTCCAGCCCAAATAGAATGATATAGCAATACACTACACCAATAAATAATACATCTAAGTATGCTTGTTCTAGAGGCTACCTTATGGCAAAACCATTTACAGAATGCTTCTTCTATCAAGTTCCAATTGCAATAGCACTGAGGGAGGGGGGAGATTGCTACATCATGATCTTGCTAAGGAGTTACTTGCATCTAGCCTCGCAATCTAGTGAGCCACTTTGTTGCCTTGTCTTCTTGTCCATTGGAAATCTCTGCTGGTGAAATTCCTACAAAAAAGGAGGATGCATCTAGAAAAGGCTTTGATTTCTCATATTTGGGCTCCCTTGTAAGCTTCAACAAGATCTTGGTAGTCTAATTCCAGGATGACATTATGGATACCCAAATTCCTTGCAAGGATAATTCCATCCCTGATAGCTATAGCTTCTGCTTGGAGACTATTGCTGGCTAAGATTTTCCTAACCATTCCTATTAGGAATTTCCTTCATGATCTCTTACTACCACAACAAAGGACCTGATCCCCTATTGCTCGATAAGGCTATGTCAACATTTACCTTGACCATGTGGTTTGGAGGTCTCCAGGTTGCATTTTTTGTGAGTAACCCTGCTAATTGGCCTCCTTGTTGAGCTAACTTGCTTCATCTTAGCTTCTATTGCCTCTCTATTAAGTTCTTGCACACTATTAATAACAAACATTGGGTTGGCATTTACCTTTTCAAAGACATACATGTTCCTCTCTTTCCATATTAGCCACATTAGTTAACAAATGGATGCTATATCTATTAGGGAAAGAATAGCCCTGTTTTGAGGAAGGGAACCTCCAGAATCAAGAAGGGAATTTTAGGATAAATTTTTGCATATTCATTTATTCATTCATGATCCATTTATATACCTATTAGAAGATTCTAGAAATCTCCTAAATTCATGGAAATATAACAAACTAGTAATTTGGTACATATAGCCCCTAACTACCTTATGCATATAAGCATACTCCTAATAGACAACTACTTATTTATTTATTCCTATCAATATCCTCATACCATCTATCTCTCAAACCTCTGAGAGTAGTAATTTTCCACCAAAGCTACTCCCCCAGTCAAGATACATTGTCATTTATGTTGCACTCAATAGATGGTCCAAACCAAACAAGGGTGGTCCATGGTCAAAGCTACCATTTCAGGGAACTCTTTACGTATGGGGTACAAGGGAGATTAGAGCAATTTCTTCTTGTGTAGATTTGCTAAGACAAGTAATGCATTACTGAGGCACTTACACACAAGATTTTTATTTTGTTTGGGATTTCTAGCTTCCAAATAGTACTCCAAAGCTCTTGTGAGAATGTGTATGATGAAGCAACTTGCTCTTTTGTTGGGGATTTTCTTCTCACTAGGCTACTATATACCCCAACTTCGCAGTGTAATCACCATCCTTCACAAAAGGCCAAATGAATACATCCTTCCCATTTGAAATCCTAAGTATATGTTTGGTATGAGGGTAAATATGGAGGTAAATTTTCGTGGGATGATTGCATAGAAAACTCATCTTATGAAAATTTACTCCCATGCAAAACTAATCCTAAGAGGCAACTTGATAGCTTGGATTGCTTATTAGGCTCCAAACCCTCCTTTAGTTTTTGGTTATTCCATCTTCTAGGAGCTTCCTCGAAGAGGTAGTTTAGCTTTAAGGCAGGATCCATGTTATTGGCTTTGGTTGGTTTGGAATTTTTGAACCAATTGTCTTGCCATAGGTTGATAATGCCTGCGTCTCCAATCACCCAGCCTCCCTTGTGCATAAGGAAGTCCTTACTTTGAAGTAAATTGTTACAGCACCAAGAAGCCTCTTCCTCCTTGCCTCCAAGAAGTTGACATTAGGGAAATATAGGCTTTTGAACACTTTGATCCACAACACTTCTGGGTTTTACAAGACTGGACTCTCCAGGCTTGTTTTGCTTTGGGCTGCTAGCCTTTTATTTTGTTTCTGTTGCTTCCATCGGATGGTGTTCTTGTAGCTCTTGTTCTTTGGGGCTTTTGGTCCTTTCTCTTTTGTCTCCTTTTGGTTCGAGTATTGGAAGATTAAAAAAAAAATCAATGTGAGCAGCATTACGGGGTAGAGCAAAAACAATATTAATAGGTCATAGTAGAATTAGTTTGAGAAGCATTAATTTGTTAGCATTTGCCACATTAATACATAGGTAAGTGGAAATTTGGTATGAGCACTATTAATAGATCAAAAATTAATTATTTGAGCAGCATTAAGGAATCAGTTTCAATAGTATTAAAGGATCTAGTTGAATCTATTTGAGTAGCTTTGATAGATCATAATAGTATCAATCTTAGCAGTTTTGATGCATCAGAGCATAAATAGTATAGGCAATATGAAAATTATTATTAATAGATCTGAGAAAAATTAGTTTAAGTAGCGTTAATGGGTTAGAGCGAAATGAGCTCGAGCAATATTAATGGGTAGTTGGGCATTATCAATTTTGTTTGCATGAAAGAATGGGCTCCAAAATTTTTAAACTGAACTTCCATTTTGATCCTATAAAGATTCACTTGATATCAATTTGATTCTTCAAAGATATTTGATATCGAATTAGTCCTACAAATATTTGGAGTAACATTAAAATAGTCATCTAAAATGGTCATTCAAAAAAATCTCTTTTAATGTCACTTTAAATCTTTAAAGGATTAATTTAATATCACATATATTTGAAGGATCATTTTGATACCACTTTAAATTTTTAGATAACTAATTTGATATCATATATTTTTGAAGAACCAAATTAATGTCAAGTGAATTTTTAAAGAATTAAAATAGTAGTTTAGTCAAAATTTTATTAGTTTAAAAGTGAAAGGGTCAACACTTCATGTATTTAAGACTTGTACGGTACTTTCAAAATTTTTATCTTGAATAATATGATAATTCAAATCAATACTACCACAAGCCAAGGAGAGTGTCTAATGGTGAAAGATTTGGATAGTTTACTAGATATCATAAATTCAAATCTCTGTATCGTTATTGCTAAAAAAAAAAATCAATTCTACTGCGTTATTAATGTAATTTACAAATTAAACAACCAATTTTATTTGTTGAGGAGGCAGATTTGATCCTCTAAGAAAATTGCATATTGCCAACATCAGCAAATTCAAAGAATGAAGCATCAAGGAAAAATTGCCCAGACTACTTCAGCTAGCAAAAGGGCATAGAATAAATAAGTGGTCAAAATCTTCCATCTAGGAAGATGGATCCCACGTTTAAGTAAACTAGACTTGTCAAACTACTCTCCCTAATAAGATAACACATTTTGTATTGTGGTTATTTTATTATAACACTTGATTATTCGATTGGGAAGTTATGGAAAAATGGTTGTGCTAAACGCAACGTGTCCCGCACCACAAAGTCTAATTTGTGATGTAAACAACAGAATGGGTTTTGTAACGATATATTTATTCTTTTATAAAATAGATAGATAATGAAAGAAAGGTCATAAATTTGACTGATTCTACTTGTTTTTACTGAATTAATGATGCATTAGGTGAGTATGACAAGAAGATTTAGTCCCAGTAGAAGAACCAACATTGAAATTTATAATACTGCAACATCATATTAATTATCATCAAAACACATATTACTGGGGCAGTTACACTAGACAAAGTAGATTTAGAGCTTTTTTGACCATATTATTTGAACAAAACGGTGACACTCTTGATTTATTTTTTGTTATTAAGCAGCAGCAGGCAACTTGAAACATAGATCACAGTTCATCATCCCAGAGATCATCTAGAAGAGGCTTGGTTGGTCCCTTGATGAGCCTCTCTTGATAGATTTCACTTAACTTCTTGTAATCATCCTCAGTCAATGACCAATCAAAGATCTGCAAGTTTTGCTTCATCCTCTCCTTGTCATAGCTCTTCACCACAAAAGTCACCCCTTGCTCATATATCCATCTAAGACAAATCTGCATAATTTGAAGAGAGATTAATAGATAAACATAAAATTTGTGCAACTTTCTGAACAGTTTAGTCACAATATATAGTTATATACTTCAAAAACAAAATGATAGGTGCTGTTACCTAAGCCTGAAGCATCACTAATGCTACTTAAAAATTGGTATACCACACATAGATACAGATCATAAAATATATATACCTGAGCAACAGTTTTGCCATGAGCATCTGCAATTTCTTTGAGGACATCATTGTCCATCACTATATTAGTTCCCCTGCTGGCACCTTTCCTCAGTGGTGAGAAAGCAGTTAAGGTAATCCCATTTGCCTTGCAGAAATCTCTGAGTTTCACTTGTTGCCAGGCAAGGTTCAATTCCACCTTTTATGATTAAGGTTTAATCAGTGATCATTTAATTTAGATTAAATTGATGAGCACCAAAACATATATACTCAAGTAAAGGGCTAAACTAATTTATGAGCCTAATTATTAATTACCTTGATTCACTGCAGGACGGGATGGTGGCAAAAGAGAGCAAATGTTTCAAGCTTCTTGATTGAGAAGTTGCTGACTCCAATGGCTTTTGTGAAGCCAAGTCTTTGGCATTCCTCCATAGATGCCCACACACCCTTTATGTCAAATGGCACCAGCTCTGATTGTTCAAATGGGATAGGTGACTTTTCCTGGTTTAGCAGCAATGGGCCAGTGGATCAGAAACAGGTCTAAGTATTCTAGTCGAAGTGTCCTGCATGGATTTGCATAAACAGTGAAGTTAATAAAACATGAATAGGAAGTGATCAACAACATTGGTAGTAAATATAGCTCAAAATTAACAGAGTTTTCCGTCACCTAAGTGATTTCTGCAGAGCTGGTACAAGAAGTTCAGGGTGATTGTCAGTGACCCACAGCTTGGATGTAATGAAAAGCTCGTCTCTGGAAGCAACTAGTCCAAGTTTAAGTGCTTCAGCTATTGCTTCCCCTACTGACTGCTCCACCCCATATGCTGCAGCTGCATCAAAATGCCTGTAACCTTGCTTGATGGCCTCAAGGACTGCATCTTTTGTGCTAACCTTACTGGCAGCTTCCGGCGCGGTGCCGAGGCCAATCACCGGTATCCTCCGCTGGCCGGTGGAGGATTTGAGAACAACTTCAGGGATTGTAGTGCCGCTCATTTTTGGCCCAACTGGCTAAGATTTCAGATAGGAATGCTCAATTGGCTGTAAGTTGCCTTGGTGGTGGTGTTGTGAAAAAGGTGGCTATAGCTCCATTTTATAGTACGACTCCAGCAATAAAAAAATAGTATCACGTGGTAGGTGGTGCTTAGTAGCTAGTATCCTCGGGTGAGATAAGTTAACTCACTTTCATAGTTCTAATTAGATTTATATTCTTTGATGATAGTATTTATGCAATAAGAATATTTATCTTTGTTATTGTAACTAATTTATTTAGTCCAAATATCTTGTATGATCATAGGCCCATGTTTAGGAAAGGATTTTTTAATGAAAACATCATTTTTTAATTTTTTTAATTAAATATTAATTATAAACTATTTAATCTAAATACACACTTAGACTCTTGTACTTCATACCATTTTTATTAGTTAGATTAAGAATCAAATTACCCCAACATAAATTTTTTTACGGAGTTTTTAAGGAAATATTTATCATAAAAGTACTTTTTCAATATAGAGTAGTGTGCAAGTTGTGGTGGAAGACTTTTTTAATGGCAGGGTGCCGTATCCGTTCGCTAGATAGTGACAGATGTTTTTACTCGGTCTAGGGAATGTGAGTCTGGTAGATTCCCTTCAATATCGTGCATATAATTAATGATATTTTAAATTCCAAGTAAATTTGATTTCTTTAAAAACAAGCCACCTAAATAAGGCAAACTGCCGTTTCTCCAGATACTTGAGGCCTTTAATTTAGATATATATATATATATATATATATATATATATATATATATAATATAAATAATTGAAGCCTTTAATTAATTTTTTAACTTAATATCTAAAAATTAAAATTATTATACTGTAAGAATTTGAAAAAATATTATTTTAACTTTTAATGTTCTTTAAAATATAATAGTTATTTTATAATTTAAATTTATTTTAAAAATTAAAAATATTAAAAAAAATTATATAAATAAAAGATAATACTCTAACTGATATACTTATCTACATAAAAAAAGAATTGATTCTTTTTTAAATGTATATATTACACATAAAATAATGTTAGTGATTTTTATAATTGTTGTCTTGGCGGTAAGAAATTTTTTTAAATTAAAATTAATAAAATCTTATCTAAAATCAATAATGTTTCAAGAAAATTAAATTGATTAATAATATTATTATTTAAAAAATAATGTTAGAAAAAATTAATTATAAAAATTTAATGAATTACTTTGCATATCAAAAATTTAGAAAATTAAATTTTAAATAAAAATATTAATTTTATTAAATAAATTAAAAGTCACATATTTAAGTTTGGCTTTGGACTAAATAATTAGAAAGATCCTTTTAATTAAGTTGAATTTTTCTTTACGATTAGTCTTTTATACACAATTCATCCTTTCTGATTTTATACTACTAATCCATGATTTAACTTTTGGAAGACATGACAATGATACCGTAACATTGCCTTTTGCTTAGCATAATTTTTTACAATTCATTAAACTGTACTGGATTAAACTTTCCAAGTGACACATGGGAAAGCATATCTTCAATATAAACTAAAAAAAGAATTAAAAAAGAAAGACAGTAGACATGTAGTTGGGTAGATAAAAGAAACAAACTATTCATCTTAACTTTGCCCTGTCAAATCTTCGAATGTTAATGTTAGTATGTTAACAACGCTGACCTCGGGGCATATAGGAAGCCCTTTTCGTTGAAATCTATTAATGAAAGTATAAATTATTATAACTTTAATTTATAAAGAGTCTATTTATAGATATTAACTTATTAAGTAAAAATATTTTATAATTTAAATATTATATTAAATTTTTTATTTAATATAAAACATAAAATACACATACACACATATACATATATATGTGTGTGTCTAATTTAGATTTAATATAAATATAAAATATTTTTATATTATTATTTAATTATATACTATTTCATTAATAAAAAAATTTACCTATTTATTTGAGAGGTCAAACTTTTTAAAAAAAAAATTCTTCTGTAGACTAATAAACTAATAAAAAAATTGGTGCATCATGATTTTTATTGTAAAAACTTTGTTTGATATAATAATTTATGTAAGTGTATGCTATTATTTGATATAATATAATGCTTTAATCAATTTATTAACTTAATTTACACAATTTATATAAACTTAATATAAAAATGTTGTGCCTCTCAATCTGTTTTTTTTAATTTTTTACATATATAATTATTTTATAAATTAATGAATTATAATTTTATAATAATTATAAATTCATTAGTTTTTTAAAATAATTTTATGAAAAAAAGTAAAAAGATAACTCCTTATATTTAAAAATAATTATAATTATATAATTTAATTATTAAAAAATATTTATATATATAATTTTATCTTTTTTTCTATTTGTATTCAGTTAATTATTAATAATTTTTTAAAAAATTAAAAAGTTCAGATAGAAAAGGTAAAATCCTTTCTAATAATATAGATAAGAATTTCTTTATTTAATCATGTAATATAATATAATTAAATAATAATCTAAAAAAACTTTGACATTAATAATAATAAAAAATCAAAAATATAAAATATTATCTAAATTCAGTGTTCTAATCGTTTATTTCAACCATGCTTATATCATATTTGACAACCGGCGGCTTTTAGAATGGGACGGATAACATCCTTTCTTAGGCTGCTGGCTCGTTTGAAGAAAAAGTCAGAACGTGCCTCAATTATGTGAAGAAAAATATCCATCTAACTTTCCGACCAACATAAATGCAACAAATCAAGGTAAAATTGTATACATTAAAATTGAAAAATAAAAAAATTCATATTCTTTGTCGTTAAATGTAATTAAATTTATTTTAAATAATTATATTTTAATTCTTTTAAAATAAATATAATTTTTAAAAGAAATTATAATAAAGATAAGACTATTGAAAGATTATTGATCAAAGCACCATGCTTGCGTCTCCAAATGAGTAAAATTCTACTCACAGAATCACTTACAAAGATTTTTAATCCCTAAAAAGGTTAGTGAATTAGGCTCACGTAAAGGCTCTCTTTATGAAGGAAGGATCACCAAATGCTAATACTAGTTAATTAGAGGATAGATTCAAATCCTTAAACATATAAATATAATTATAATATTATAATTTTGCATACCAATTAGTTGTTTATTTTCTAAAATTTATATCTATAGATGATTCATCTAATAATATAAAGAAAATAAATCACCACAATTCAAGAATTTATGAAAAAATAGTTGGTTGAAATCAAAGAAGACATCCAGAAAAGGAAATCTTTAACCGTTAAGGCTACTCCCAACTTAGATCTCAACTATGCTCTTGAGGAAGATGAAGATAATAAGGCTGATATGAATTATTTCTTCGTCTCCACAAAGATAATCAAGATGTGTAAATAGTGGGGAAAAAAAAAACTAAGAAATGGCTACAAACCAGCAAGAGAATTTCATTAAAGGAAAATCAAGCAATTCCAACACAAATTAAACTCTGCTAGGAATGCAATGGTACATACGAAATCTTAATGTCCCTTTTTGGAAAAGTTTTTAGGTGGTCTCAAAAGAAAAAGAAAAAGTAATGATGACTACTTAGTATTGCTAATGATAGGCTTGATAGAAAGATCACATCACATATTTTTTTAAAATAAATATTTTCATAGTTAAGTAAAAAACAAAAACCTATTACTTTATGTATTGTTGAACATAAATATTCTCAAATACTAATTATTAATATATTTATTTTATGTGATAATTCAAGTATAATTAATTTATCTAAACATTATATTTGACAATTTAGGTTCAAACACATTGTAGAAGCGGGTCTCATTATTTGAGACATCATGTTCTAAAAAGAGATTGTTAAATTATATTTTACAAATAATGATAATTACTGGAAAGATATCTTTACCAAATCTTGTATGAAGATTCTATTTCATCACCAAAATCTCATATTCAATTGCGATTATTAAATTTTAAAAAAAGATTTGTATTTCTTCATTTCTATTTATAATATATTAATTTTAAAACAATGCACGTAGTATTGCCATTTTGGCTGCTTCAATTTCTAATCAAATGCCACATTAATTTCTTCTCATTCTCTTATGTTGACACCTCATCTAAATTGAGATGTTGGAACATCTTTGTTCCCCTCCTTCCACCTCACCTCCTAAATTAGTTTCTTCTTAATTCTCAGTTACTTTTTAGTTTCCATTCCATTTCATAAATTAAATTCTCAGCTGTCTTTTGAGTTTTGAGTATCTTGGAATGTTTTAGAACCCATTCCATTTCAAAGGTTTTCCTTCACTTTGGTTTTGCAACATGCCTTTATTCTGTCAGCTACATATTCAGTTTTCTTTGTCAGCCACATCAATAAATTTCTATCATTCTCAGCATCTCCTTTAGTGTCTTTTCATCTCCTAGTTCAATTTCTTCTCAACTCTATTTTTCAGCATATATCATTACAATGTTTCTACCTCATAATTGTCTTAATTTTTTCTTTAGTAACCATTCATGTTAGGCTTCTCTTTTACATGGTCTTACATAGGATCTATTTAAATGGAGGAGTGTGCACTGTGTTGGAAGCAGGCGAGGATGCACCATAAAGTTCACTATATGCAAACTTTTTGGTAGCCAAACACGATCTTTCTCTACCACTTCTGCCGATCTTCAACTCCTTGGAAAGCCTCTGGCTCAGAGTTCACCCCGTTGCCTCCCCTTGTTTCCACTGCATTGCAAATTGATCCACAAAATTAATTCTAGCAACTATGAATATCATCGTGATTATGAAGATGAAATGGTTGTCTCAGATGAATTGTAGAAAATGTTATAATTGATGAGTGCATGGGTTATTAAAAAAATCATGATGGTTGAGTTTTATTTTTGATTTTTCACTGTTATAATTGTTAAGAAATCATCAAGGATTTTTTACTATTGTAATGGTTTGATGCAATGTCTCCCTTAATTATACACTAAAAACTTTGTTAGTTTGGGCTGCATTTTGCATCCTGATAAAAAGCCTTGAGAATCTGGTGTGGTCTCTATTTTGGAATGGGTTCTTTCTAATGAGTTTTTTTTTTTTTTTATACTTTCTTGCAAATGAATTGATTATTGTTGTATATTCCTAGTACCTTTGTATTGCTTGGTCCATTTGACATTTAAGTTTTTACTGATCTGGCATGGGTCTCTCATATCCCAATTGCTCCATTAAATTTCCATTTGTCTAGTTAAGTAAATAAGTGGGTGTGTTTTATTGTAGTTTTGTAGTATTGGATATATGGGTAGATGATGGCTAATATGTTAAATGTACCTATGATGGTTGTTGGCTAATATCTTATCTCTGTTCCGGATGTTCAAGAATTGTTATATGACTTTGTTCTGAACTAAATTTATGGATTTACAAATACATGAAATCTAGCCAAGATGTATGATGATATGCAACTCTGGCAATCAATTGAAAGGGTACTTGCAAAAGCACTTCGATGCTCAAGTTAGGGAGAGTATTGAGGGTACAAAGTAAAAGTAAATTCTTTCAGACCTTGGGATAGCCTTTTTTATATAGGCTAGGTATTTGGGTCTTTTTAGAAATATAATCTTTAATTGATATGCGGAATCCTTTAGATAATTAATCATGGATTTTATAATTAGGAAGATTGATCCTTATTAGGAAGGATCTTCCTTTAATTGAATATTCTCGACTTGTAATTAAGGAGATTGATGTCAAGAAGGATATTCCTTTGATTGACTTGGACTCAAGCCAAGATAATGGGAAGTGACACATCATCTTAGTAATTAACCACATTATCCCAATAGGACCCACGATACAACCATATCAAACAGTGTCCCCAAGTCTGTGACTTATTTTTGTGATAAGGTGTTGAGTTCCATTTGATAGGGTCTCAACTTCTAAGGAGTGTGGTAGGTCAATCATGAATTCCATCTTGGTGAGGTTGGGGTCTATCTTTTTTCTCTCTTTTTGAGGTGGATACTTAGGTAGTTAGTAGATGTTTCTTGCATCAGCTTGCTGAGATGCTCAAACCACATCTAGTTTGCCCCCCAGCTTTATAGAGTGGGTAATAACAATTGTATTTTTTAGGTTTTTATTTGCATATTCGACTTAAATGTGTAATTTCTGACGTAGTAAGTGCTTGAGATAAAATCGTTTAGTTTTCTATTGCATCTCTCGCCATAGTTGCCTTGTGCATATTGATGTAGCTAATTGAACAATGTCATAGCTCTTCTAGATCAGTCAGGGATTTCTTCACCAAGGAATTGGCAAACGGCCTTGGTCGAAGCCCAACATTGATAACATATAGGGAAACAATCAAATTGAAGTATTTGATCTGAATAGCCTCCTGTTAAATTAATAGACGAATTCCTTTAACAACTCGTGCTTCTCTTGTTTGAGATTGATTAGGCTGGTTGAAGTTTTCTTATATGCCCTACTCATCAAGAAGTGATTAAGGAATATTTTCGTGAACTCAAAAATGTCATTGATTGAATTAAGTTATAGTGAAGAAAACCAAAGTAGTCCTGACTTCTTAAAAGTGCTAGGGAAAGCTTTACATGGGATTGGTTTGAATTTCTAGCCAAGAGCAGCGCCCAAGTTAAACATACCCATCATAAAGCTCTAAAGTAGTTGGAAAATGAAAATTATTAGGGAGAGTGACATACAAAATAAAATTTGAAAAAGGATGAGGAGTAGTGTACATAACTCGTGTAGAATTGGTTATTTGTCGACCATGGCTGACCATGGTTGTTTGCATCTCCCCTTCATCCTCCCTATTAGCTCAAGTTTGCTGGGTTAACTCATTAAGTTGTTGCTGCATGCGCTAAATAGTCTCCATTTTGGTTTGGATGATAGTAGTATTCAAATTTGCTTCCTAATTATCAGTAGTGGTATTATGGGTCATACTGTTGGTGTTGGCTTCATTAGGGTGCAACTGTAGATTCTAGCTTTTCATTCTAGCCATTGTTGGGTGGTAAGAACTCCTCATCTATGAAATGTGGAGGGGAGAGTTTTATTGTTTCCCATAGATAATGTTGGATGTTCCTTCCTTCCTTACCAAAAATGGGACTGGAAAATGCCTAGCCACACTGGAGGTCCTCTAAGCATGTTGATGGGAGTCATTGCAAATGGCACTTCAATGTTCAAATCAATTTTAAGAGGAAGGTGAGTAGGTGTTTAGGGCTTAGAGTAAACATACCTAGTGTTGTCTCAACCTCGTGTTTAAATAGGGTAGAATGCTATTATGTCGAAGCAAGGATCTCAAGCAGAGAATCAATTGATCAAAGTGATCAAAGTGATTTTCATATATCAAATTAAATGGAGCAGGATTCTTGAAGATTTAATTGTGAGATGTAGTACGACCAGGTTGGTCAGGTCAAGTGTTTGGGTTAAACCTTGTCCTATTAGATCAATGGTAACGAGTTGGGCTGTAGGGTTCATACTGTCTACTCACTTATACATACTTCATACTAAATTTATATGTTAATAAGAGGGTTGTGCGCTTTTGATTATAGAGCTATATGGCTGGTGGTACATTCAATCCTTATTATTGGTATGTTAATTTTAGAAAAAAAAATTTTAAAATTAAATAAAACTAATTTTCTTTATTTTTAAGATATTCAAATACAATATTTATTTGGTAGTGTTCAAACATAGTGTTTGACTATGGTTAAAAAATTCTAGGGATGGTGATATTGATGGGAAGTTAATAGGTTAATAATGCATGGATTTGAATTCTCTTTTGCCATAGGTTCATCCTGTTACAAAGAGATTGACATAAGTTTTATTGTGTAAGATCCATCATGATGGGTTATAAAATTCATTAATTATATTAAAACTTTTTTTATATTTTAATCTCTCTAATATAATACTCTTTTGTTATTTTAATAACAGGAGAAGATCTTAATCTAATATAATACATGACGTATAGTTTTGTAGAGATTAAAGAAAATAAAGCCTTTGTACCCAAAAATAAAAGAAAATAAAGCCTAACGTGGGCACCCCGTGGGAGTCAGCCTAGTTGTGATGGACATCAATATATATTTTTTTATGAGATTCGCACGCTTTTTAAGTATAAGATTGTTTCGTATTTACTTTACTGAGATTATCCTTATTCATAAAGTGTTTTCCAACATTATCACATCCGTGATATTACAAATAAATTCTTCCCACTAAAAATCAATTTGCTTATTAGTCGGTTTTTTGATGTGTCACTTTCTAATAAACTAAATGGATTTTTTTATATAATAATAGTTAAGAAAAAAATAATTAGTATATAGACATGTTTAATTATAGATGCATTTATTAAAAACGTTATTATAATTTTGCATAAATTCAAAAATAATGCAGATTTCTATTGAATGACGAGGCATCATAAGTTTTGTGTCTTCACACCCTTCATTTTTAAGTTTTTCCTCTAGCACGCAGAGTACTTGGGGTCGTAGTGAAGCAGTGTGTACTTTGACTCATGAAAGTGATCACATAACCACATAATGAATTGTGGTGACTCAGCTTGAGTTAAAGACAAATTCAAAATTTGACCATACCTTGAATTATTCCTTTTAATACCTTCATTCACAGTTCGTCACTTATGAACTGGAAGTGTGACTATGATACTTTTATATCATCTTATATTTTTAATTCAATACTATAACTTATAGGGTTTAATTTAAGTTATTTCCTGTAATTTTAGATGATATTAATTTATCATTCTATAGTTTGGAATTTGTCACATTATCCCCTATAGCCCCCTGGTGACTTTATCTAATTTGGATTTTAACTTCATTAACTTTCGTAAGATTAATTTATTCTCACAAAAAATAAGTTTACTAAAATTATTATTTAAGAGAAGTTTATATTTAGGTATCTCACATTTTTGGAGTATAAGATTAACATTTTTTAGAAGTATTAAAATTACTTCAATCCATAAAGTGTTCTTAAGGAAAATTCAAATCCCCTGACACTAAATATATTAACTTAATCAACTGACACCGTGATCTTATATTTAAATATAATAACATATGCATTTGCTTATACGGCAAACCATAGACTTAAACTAAAAAGTGAAACAAACTAAAGTAAATAATATTAAATTTCAAATCTGAAACCAAAACTATTTAGATATACTATAGCCACCACCTACCTAGGCTAAATGTGTTTATTTATGCAGTGACAATATCGAGATTCAAATCTATGGTGCTTCATACAGATTTTTCTTTTATACTTGACTATTAAACAAAATCTCCTAATTAAAACCATCTTCTGATGCACTCTTAATACCAAATTGTTTGTTTACAAAAATCAAAGTACTGCCAAATGGGTATTGGGGGTTAAATCTCCAAAATATGTTTAAATTTAGTGTTTTTCTTTAATCCATTGAAATAAAAGTTGAACTAGTATGAAGAGTTAGCAAGCAAAGCATAAAAAATTGGGCGAAGAGAGTCAGTTTAGCCCCGTTAGTGGTCAAAATAAGTTGGTCATGAGAACCTTGTTCATTGGGTTAAGTTGGTTATGGTCCAAAATGCAAAATGACCAGAGAAAAAAAAACAATTTAAATTTAGGGAAATTATGAGTTTTAGGCTCCTTTGTGGTTAGACTTACCTTACTACCCACGTAACCATGTTTACTTTTTATTTGCTTACAGGTGGTGTGGCTCATTACTATAAGTTGTGTTGGTGAAGCTGTCTTCATTTCAAGTTGAGGCTTTTTTCTTTGTTTTAATATTACTTAATAATTATTCTATCCAGAGTTGTCTCTTCACTGAAAAGGAGAGTTGCATATAAAATTAGGATTTCACCAATTAAATAGATCCAGATCCAAGGCTTTTGACTTCGTATATGTCTTCTTTAATTTGCAATTTCAAGATTTATTCAGTTAAACTTATTAGTACTCCTTATCGAGTTAAAATTAAAATTATTCAATTCTTAAACTATCCTAATCTATATATATTTACTTCATACATAGATTAAATCAATGCTAAAATTACATTATTGTTCAAGAGGGATTGTTAAATTATCTATACAAATAATTAATGCACAATAAACAATGCATATGGCCTATGGAATTCAATTCAAGATGCTTTATGTACAATTACATTTCAGTCTCATCTATGTCATTCAATCATCTAAATTGGTGATCAAGCAATTGGAACAAATATGCTATTGAGTCAACCAAGATAAAAAAGCTCCTTACTTGGTTTCATTTAAGTTCTGGAAAAAAATAACTTAGAATACTATTAAAAGTAAAACAATAAAAAGAGAATAAAACACAAAAACAAAGGCGAACATCCTAAGCTACAGTCTCCTTACTCTCAGTGTGTCTTACATCCTCCAAAACTTGGCTTTGGCTGCTCTTCCCTTCTCTTTTATATGCCTTTTTGGAATTTAATGCAATCAGGATTTTATTAGTACAAGTTGTCAATGTCTCTATGATTATGGGACTCTGATGAAAGTTTCTCCTTGAAAATAGCCGAATCTAGAAAATTGGTAACAATTGATTCGTAAATCTATCTCTTTACTTTTGAGAGCCTCTAAAATCACGTCTGTAGGATCTCTAGAGTGAAGGTTATATACAAAATATTACAGTAAGTTTAATAACAAAAGTTACTCAAAATAGCCTTTGACTTAGTCTCCTAATTTCCTTCTTTGATGACTTTCCTTTATTCATTTCCCTAATTTGCATGCAAAATGGATTCTAAATCAACTTACCTTAAATAAATATCAAAACCAAACTAATTAGGGAATAAATATCATATAAATCTCAATCAAATTATAGGAAACATTTGTACAAAATAAGATATATCAACCACTTTTAAAACTAGCACCCTTTGCTCTCCAACAAACTCCAGGATGATGGCGTCAACATTTTTGGCATAAAGGAGCCTCGACCTTCCTAGGTGGTGCAGATGATGCTACTTACGAGAAAGTTATGGTTCCTACTAATTTTTTGCACTCGGTTCGCCTGTCTACCACCACGTGACATCCTTAGTTATGGGGCATTGTTAACTCTAGATCCACTCATCCCAGTCTACCTAGCAGTGTGGCTCTCAAATTTTTCCTTCTTATGTGGTTCAATTTATTCAAACCTAAGGTTTGCATTACTACTTGAGCATAAATGGATGTCTCTGATGATAGATCTAAACAAGTAAACTAAAGAGTATTAATGAACCTCTTAACCTTCATAAGATTTGTGGCCACAAGGTGTGGTGCATACCTTAATGCGCATGTATATTGTAGAGATGACAAAATGGGCTCAACCCAATGGGTTGAACCTACCAACCAACATAATCTGGTAGGTTGGGTTGAGAAAAGTCATTCGATTTTTTGGTGGTTCAGTTTTGACCCATGCCATTCGATCTGCAGATTAGGGAAGGATAGGGCTGGTTGGACCCACGAGTCAATGATTTTTTAACAAAAAAAGAATTAAAATATTCTATTTTGCTTTTTAGACATGTTGATTTGGTGAATTTAATGTTGTTTATCTTGTATTTCTATCTATGTTAGGTGTATTTTTAACTTTATCACCACTTATGGACTTAATGTTGTTTAGTTTTTATTTTGTAATTCTATCTTACTTTCTTGGAATAATGAGTTTATTTTAGTTATTTTGATTATTGTGTGGTATATTATTGGATTATAAAAGGAAATATTATTAATTTATGTGTTTTTAAATTTTTAGACAAGTTAACTTAAGCCTAGTGTGTTGGCTTTCTCAACTTGAGAAACCAAAACGGGTCAGGCTGGAGCAGAGTAGGCCAATTCTTTGACATCTATAGTAAATAAGATATAATAATTTACCATTGACACATTATCTGTTTGTCTCAACAATTCAAATTGATGAGTTCTTGCATCAGGCCCACTCTCAATTAAGAATCTGTTAAGAAAAGTTGTATTGAACTCTTTTCACTCCAAAGGAGTGAAGTTGGCAAAAGCAGAATGGGGGTTAAATTGTCCTTCTTGATTTTGAATTTATCTGTAAAAATAATCACCTTTCTTAAACCTTTCTCAAGTATGAATAGGAGTTGTGAAAGTTTAAGAGTAACATAGGTTAAAGTTGAGAAGGTTCAACTTTCTCAACTATGTCAAACAATATTACATGCACAGTATAGATATGAATCAGTTTCAGATATCTTTCAAAATAAGTTTTGAAACACAAAAATCAAGTATAGCATTTCAAAATTACTTTTAATCAAATTTAAACTAGCATAAGCTTATGTTTCAAACACTTAAGTTGATTAAGTTGATTTTAACTGAAGATATGAATTTTAACTTAAACAAAATCACTCAGTGGGCTCGAAACAAGCTCATGACTGAATCCAAAATAAGAGATGAGGGAGAAGAGAGCTTAACATAGATATTTATATTGATTCACCCCAAACCATGTGAGCTAGGTCCAATCCTAAGCTCCTTACTGAGATTTTCTACTATGAATCAAAGTATTTTTTTAGTCACAGCATCTCCAGGCTTTTACGTGAATATTATTTCTTCAACGCTAGCTACTCTAGGTTAAAAACTAAGTAGTCTTTCTTCTAAACTAACCCCTCTGAGCTAGAACAAAGCAACAATAACTAGCACAACTCGATAACTTACTTTTAATCTCACAAGATCATGTATAGCAATAAGAGTTTTGTAATGGGCTGCTCTCAAAAACACTCAAAGAGTGGATTTACATAGTTTACAAAGCAATACAAATACCTACAATATGATTTTGGCTAAGATTCATACAAGTAGGTAGGTATAGAAAAGATAAAAAGAGTGGCCTCTAAGTTTCACTGTATTTTTTCAGTTTAGGCTTGTAAATCTTCTAAACTCTGAATTTTTGGGTTGAGATCTTTATATATTTTTCATAAACTAGTCGTTGGAGCATTAGAGTAGTCTATTATCTGCTAGACAGTTACTAGCTGTTACAATAGCTACTTTTAGATGAATTAACATATAGGTACACTTTGTCCATTAATAACTTAAGAAGATTTTGTGTGACTCTTCTAAGCTCTAACTTTCTCAACTAACATTCTTAAGCATTGACTCTTTTCAGTTTGATTTATCCTTGCTTGATTAATGGTGTCCTGTCAAAATTTGAAGAGAAATCTTGTTCTAGAACATTTTTCAGACTTCTAATCTTGTGTCCATAAGATCTTCATGCTTTAACGCATCTTGCTATAACTTTTCTCAGTGAGTTTTGGTGATCCTTCAGTCATCCGATGATCTCTCTCATCTATAATCTTGAGGATTATACATTAAAGCTTAAAAGAAAATCTCACAAGAACACATTAATCCACTTCATAAGTATTATAGCAATAATCAATATTTCAACATAGTTTGTTAATCATCGAAACAAAATAGAAAGAATTCACTTAAGAGGGCTTTAAAGCTTACAACCTCTCTTACAACAAGGGCCTCCAGCTAGCCTCCTTCATATGAGAGAAGTATATTAATCATAAGCTCTAACCGGTGAACATCCTAAACCTTTACAAAAACTGTTAGATTCCTCTAAGAATTTAGTGGGGTCACAATTAGGCTATATGCCAAAGAAGAAAGGAATTTTTGTCTTTCTAAGCTCATGCAGTTATACAACCACATATTGCCCCGGTTGGGCTCGCAAAAGGTCTTTGAACTGAGCCTTCTGTTGTTGTGCCATCAGTCCCCACCAAATGTCTCTACTTGTTCTTGTACTTTGTCCATTAACCTCTAGACAAATGCTCTAATATCAACTTCATCACATCTTAGATTTAATGATGTGAGCGGCTAGTGTCAACAATAATCCTTGACTTCAAACCCAAATTTAATTCTAATGCAATGTAATTCACATCACATTACCAATTTAAAATGATCACTTTTTTTAATAAAATTTTGGCAAAGTCTCCCATAAAATAGGAGTTACCCAATATTTAACAACAACAAACAAGACCTGTATGCAAACCATCATAGACCTTGATACAATCCATTGTAATAGTCAATTATACAAAATATTATCACGCAATTACGAATACATAAATAATATTGTTACAGTACTCAAAATACATATCCAAAATGCCCCCTAGTGACTACAATTTAGAGTAACATTACTTTAAACTTATATCACCATAACTTGTTGCTCACCATGGATGATAAAGCCCTAACGATCTTGGACCAAAGATGTCCCTACTATGCCTTGATATAAAATAAAATAAAAACAAATGAGTGAGTCTAAAAGACTTAGTAAGTAAGGTCGATACTTACCATCATAGTTGTATAAGTCATATCGAAAGTCGACCCGATCAAAGTGTCATGTTAATGGATCAACATTTTGACCGTAATTTAAACGATTGAATTGGAAAACTTAGATAAAGAAAAAAAATTAAAAAAAAGCATACTATATAAAAAGTATTTTATATTTTTAATAAAATATAACTCAATTGTAATATTTAAATAGTTTATTTTAATAAATATTTAACTTATATTTATATATTCTTAATTTATATAATTTTCTTCCTAATTTCACTTTCTTAATTTTAGCTTGAAAATAGAGAAAATTTACACCTAAAAGAAGAAATAAGACAACAGAGGCCAAATTTTCCTAGCTCCCACGGTCCAACCCAAAAAGAACAATGATGAGCATACTAGGCAGAATAATAAGGAAGGCATAAGTGGGCTATAACAATCTGCCCTTTCAAATGTCTTAGATAAAAATGCAAAAAAAAGTCACGTGGAGTAAAATGAAAAGAATGCCAAAAGCAAAAAAGTCAAAAAGTAAATGCTGGTAGGCTGCAATAAATGCCTTCCGTTTTTTGCCTTGCTGTATGGAGTAAACTAATTTTTTTCATTTTCTGCATACTTTCTATTGCACTCTCTTCAACTCATGAAATATTCTGACACCGGAGACAACGAATACAAGAGCTAGAGAGGAAGAAAAAGATGAAGCTGGAAAAAAAGATAGAGCAGAAGATAACAAAGTACAAGATTGAAAGAGGAAATCTCAATTTCTATGAAATTTCAATTTCAAAAAATGAAAGTTTTCATTCCACCTCTTTTACCTTTCCGTTCTGAAATTTTTTCTTTCATTCTCAGTTTTCCAACTTGTTCATCGAACATTGATCCGTCAGTTCTATAATTTTTACTGGTTAAACCGGATTTTGACCGGGTTTGATTGGTTCTTTGCAAAAATCCGTGTGACACTTCAACCGGACCAGCCGAAAAGACTGGCCACCGATTTTCTGGTCCGGCCATCTAAGCCAGTCCGGTTCGTACAACTATGCTTACCATACGCTAGGAATAGAGATATAGGCTTCAATAAAATTTGCAACAATGATATACTTTTCAAATCCATAATCAAAATGTTTTTTCACTCAAAAGATCAGTAGGTGAATATTTTAAAATATATACAATTTCAATAAATAATTAACTTCTTATATTAAAAGGGGATCCAAGTAACTTCATAGGCAGAGTAGCAACACATAACATAGTCTGTATTCAAAATCCTCTGAACACATCATACCAATATCTCCCTAAATCACACCATATAATCACGACAATAAAAAAATTACTAATAACGGTGGTTCAAGCTGCCGCTAAGCACGTTTAAAGGCAATTTCAAAAACGTTACCAAAAAAGGCGTCGTGAAATGGTTTTGCAGCAGTTTTGGTGAACTGCTAGAACAACCGCCACTAAACACTTATGGCCTGGACAAAAGTGTTTTGGCAGCAGTTATTTAGCCATTTAGTAGATCTTCCCAACCATCGCTAGTTATTTTTGGACAAATAAATTGGTGATTTCACAACGGTTAGTTAACCTTCACTATTTTTTCACAAATGAAAATGCATTTTTGCGGTGATTGTTACCGCCACCAAACCACTAATTCGAAAGGGAGAGTTTCAATTGGCAGCGATTCCAAACCGTCACGAAACGTCATAATTTTGTTTATTGTGTTTGGCGGCACTTTTGTAACCATTGTTTTTTTTTAATTTTTTAAAATGCAGTTTTTTATTTATTTGTTATCCTAGCTTTGACAACCAAGCCAAAGCACAATTTATACATTTTTCAACATGTATAAATATCATATTTTTAACTAGCAGATAGATATGCATTAAAATTATAAAATAAAATCTGAATGTGAATAATATATTTATATTGTCTCAAAAGTATCATAATATTTGTCCAAAGTTGGGAGTCTTTAATTTGAATAAACCAAAAACTAGTCCTAAAAGATTCTAATTTCATTACATGATATGAAAATTACATAAAACACTACAAGTAAATCATTTACTTTTCATGTCACGATCATTTCTCTTTTTATTAGTGGTTCACTTCATTGTTTCCATTATAACTAGTTGCATTTGAAAGTCATGCACCTAGTGAGATTGGCTCACTTCCTAGATTAGATTAGAAGCCTAAAATTTAACCATCATTAATTTAGTTATGTCATAAGCATAAAGACTAAAATTTAATACATAATTCTATTTTAATTTTTATGCTTGAAACTGCATACTGTCAGATTGATAAAAGCATCAAAGTCAGCAAGCACATCTCTCCTATCCTACTAGAATAAATATGCCAAAGCACTCTCAAAATGTTGTATTTTAATCGCTCAATATCCAAATGCAGTCAAGGACTATGGCTAGCAGGTGGAGTCAATGACATTCGACTAAATTGCCGAGTGGTCTAGCCAAATATTTCAAAAGGAGTGACCCAAACCCAAAACCTCAAACTTGGCAAGGATGCTCTTTCCCTAATACTTTGATTAGTAAATCTTCTTATGAGAGCTGCTATGAGGAGCCATCTTGCTGCTCTATCTCTCGAATTTTCTCCTACAAACATAGAAGTTATAAAGCATTTAAAAATTCAAACACATGATAAATAATTAACAAAAATTCAAAAAGCACCATCTATAAGACTATAACTTACAGCAATAACTTAGCCTCATTATTTATATAAGAGCCATCTTTTTGGTTATGTGTTGTATTTCATAACTCTCCTCTACTAATTCGTCTCCCAAATTGACATTCGTAAACCGTTGTCGTCACAATCAAATAATTACAAAACATAAACTAAGTAGCATATATGATTAAGAATGGGGAAATAGATATCTACAACATTAATTACCTCTTTATCTTTTCTCCTTGATAAGCTTTTGGAACCACCAGTGTGTATAATAATCTATGTCTTTTGGTTTTCAGCATTTTTGCTACATTTTTGCTGTTATTGTATAAATAACAATGTAGTTATCAATTAATTTGATCATTTTACTTTAAGGTACTACGTAAACATATAGCTATGTCACCATTGTTGATTCTTGTAAACAATAATCAACAAATAATGCCCACTGATCCTGCTTGATTCTTGCAAGGTGTTTTGTAATGTTGGCCTCCTTGGATAATGTAGGATCAGAAAACTCATTAAATAGCCTGCACCTATTGTCTTTCCAATACTTTTCAACATGTATTTCTTCACATGTATATCTTCGATATGAAACTTTTTCTACAAGAGAAAGGATTATTAGTAATCAAATAGCATATAATAAGCTTTGGTAGCACAAATACATAATTTAAATGCACTTCAATAACATTAGCATATATTTGCTCCTTGAAAGTACTCAGAACATGAACATCAGAGTAACACTTGTACTTTTGTTCCCTCATAATCTGCATACGTGGCATGAATCAAGTTTGTAAAAAAATAAAAAAAAAATCAAAAGTGGTAGTTTCTAAGACAAAGGCTTTAACACTATGGATCTGTTTGGTATCAAGGAAAGAAAATGAATGAAATAAGAATAAGAGATTTTTTTGTGCTTTTATCTTGGAGATTTTATAATATTCATTCCATTTCACTGCTTTTCTTTCCATAACACCATACATGCTCTAGAGGTTAGGCGCTAGGAAAAGTTTTCCCATCATTTTACATTGTTCCCTTAGTCGTTTTACATAAATTGGATATATACAAAACAATCTAGGATATAAACCTACTAAAATGAAGGACAACAAACTAACACATGATACGTAGTTTCAAACTTGAACTAGGTAGGACCCCTTCTAGTATATAGCTTCATCTGTCCACACTAGCGCAGAATGTTGTTCCTAACTTTTCACTTAAAATTAATTTAGTTATACACTGTCAAATCCCTTAAAATTTTATACGCTTAATTAATCCTAAAGTAGTTAACTACTTATCATCCATATATCATAATTTAATGAGGTCAATAGGTCCCTCAAACAACCCCAAACAACTTGTAACTTTCTTAGTATTGTTAGAATAGCACGATTCGTGATTCGAATCGTGCAATTCAATTCGATTCGTGCTGCCCACGATTTGAATCGGAAGCTGAATCGTGTCCGACTTTGAATCGTGTCAGAATCGCCTGAATCGGTGCGATTCTATATCACCGATTTGAATCGTGGTTTTCTGCGATTCATTTTGTCTTTTTTTTTTTTGCTTGGGTGTCATCTCTGAAATCGGACGTTTCCCATTCCATGCGGTTCTCTCTCTGCTTCTTTCGTTTTTCTCTTATAACACACGCAAACGATTTTGCAGATTCTACAGAACGTCCTATTCTGTGCAGTTCTTTCTTTGCTCCTTTCGTTTTTCTCTCAAAACACAAGCAAATGATTCTGCAAAACGCATGCAAAGATTGATTGGCTTTCTCTCAGAAGTGCAGAACGCACAACGCAGAGCTTGTGGTTCTCTCTTAGTCTCACGAACGACATAACAGTGCTCTCAAAACGCACGATGCAGCAGTGCTCTCAGAATGCACGACGCAGAGGAACTGGGGTTCTCTTTGCGTCAAGTGCGTGCAGACTCTGCGTCAAGTGCGTGCTCTCTGCGTTCAGTGCCTCTCTGCTTCCAGTGTCTCTGCAAGTTTCATGTTTCTCTGTTTCAGTGCTTCAAAACAGATCATTTGTTTGGTTTTCACAACTTCTTCGTGCCTTTGTTTCATTAGTTCAAAACAGAGTGGCTGAGTAGGTGTTGGAATTTCTTCTTGCCTCTGTTTTTGGTGGTTCAAAACAGAAAGTATTTGGATGGCTCCTAAGGCTAAGAAGAAGGGGAAGAAAGATGTCACATGGGATCATTGCAGTGTTCTTGATAACAGATTACAAGTTAAATGTAATTACTATCCACAAACAATGTGGGGTGGTGCATTTAGGATAAAGCACCATTTGGCATGAACACGTCAAGAAGTTGCTGCATGTACCCAAGTACCAAAAGATGTTAAGAATCAATTCATAAAGATGTTGGAGGATAAGGAGAAAAAAGAAGATGATGTTGCTGACCTCTTCAAAGAGATAGATAATCCTATTGATGGTTCACAAAGTAAAAGAGCTATAGGATGCATTTGTCATGAAGGAGAAAGGGGGAAGTAATTCTAAGGTCAAGAGACAGCCAACCTTCAATAAGATGGTAAAGGATAGAGATATGGTGGTCAGAGATATATGTCGATGCATTTTATGGCAATGCATTGCCATTCAACTTGGTGAATAGTCCTTTATTTGTTCAAATGGTGCAGTCCATATCTGAATATGGGAGAGGTTTGAAGCCTCCAAATTATCATGAGGTCAGGGTAACATATTTAAAGAAAGAGGTTAATGAAATTCATGCTAACTTGGATATCTATAAGAGTGAATGGAAGAAGATAGGTTGTACGTTGATGTCAGATGGGTGGACTAATGGAAAGAGTAGGTCTTTGATTAATTTTTTGGTTAATACTCCAAGAGGAACTGTATTCATAAAAAATTTATTGATACTAGCAAGTTCATAAAGATGCTGAAAAAATGTTTGAGTTACTTGATAATATGGTGGATGAAATTGGAGAAGAAAATATAGTTCAAGTAGTAACTGATAGTGCATCTGCCCTTGTAACTACTGGAAACAAATTAATGGAGAAAAAAAAACACCTCTTTTGGACACCTTGTGCAGCTCACTGCCTAGACTTGATTCTTGAATATATTGATAATATTCCAGTATTTTATAATACCATTGGAAAGGTTAGGAAGATCACAGTCTTCATTTATAGGCATACTTAGGTGCTTAATTTGTAATAGGACCTTTTCCAATGGTAAGGAATTAACAAGACTAGTAGTGACTAGGTTTGCTACCTCTTATCTCACATTGAAGTCAATTTTGGATCAAAAGATAGCTCTCCAATCTATGTTTTCATCAGAAGAATGGGCTACAAGTACTTATGCTTCTAGATTTGATGGTGAAAAAGTAAGGGAGATTGCTTTGGAAGATTCAAGATTTTGGAAATCTCTAACTTATTACTGCACTTGTGTCTCACCAGTAGTGAAAGTACTTAGACTTGTGGATGGTGATTCAAAGCCATCTATGGGTTATATCTATGAAGCCATGGATAGGGCAAAGGAGCAAATAGCTATAAATTTTCAAAAAGTAGAAAGTAGATATAAGAAAGTGTGGGAACTCATAGATCGACATTAGGAATATCAACTCCATAGGCCTCTTCATGCAGCTGGATACTATCTTAATCCTAGGTAACTTTTTTTTATAGTTTATATTTTAATGTAGTATGTAACCTGTTCCTTTTTTTTCCTTCATAGTATATCAAAATATATCAATGATCAAAGCTTATTAACAACTTTATAGGTTCATTATGAAACAAGTTTCAATGTTGATCTTGAGGTGATGACTGGTTTGTATAAAGTGATGGATAAGTTAGCTCCAGATATAGAGACAAGGATGAAAATCATTGCCCAGCTTGATAAGTTTGATAAGGTAGAAGGAATATTTGGATTTGAATTGGTAATAGCAACTAGAGACAAGATGCAGCCTGGTATTCTTTCTTGCTAATTCATTTTGTTTGTAGTTACCTTATGTGTTTGCTAGCATAGAAGATATCTAAATTCTAAACTTCTGAATCTTTATTTAGTATATTCTTTGATTATTTCACTTTGTTAGTCATATGGGGAATAGTTTTGGAGCATAATGCAAGGAGCTACAAACTTTCGCTATTCGTGTGTTAAGTCTCACTTGTAGTGCTACGGGGTGTGAAAGGAATTAGAGTGTATTTAAACATATTCACTCTAAGAAGAGAAACCGCTTAGAGCAACAAAGATTAAATGCACTTGTATTTGTTAAATACAATCTTAACCTTCAATCAAGGCAAAAGATAAGAGAGGACAAGGGAGAGACTTATGATCCTATTTGCCTTTTGGATATGGAATCTGATGATGAATGGATCACAGAAAAAGAGGAGGCTTGCCTAATGGATTCGGAGCTGCAAGCAATAGATAACTCTTGGATGGATGTCCAAGAGTGCTTTAATATTGATGAAGGAGATCTAAGTAAAAAGAGAAAGAGAGGTAATGTAAATTATTGACTTTCAGTTACGAAAACTTCCTACTTCCTAGTTTCATACATCCATTGATCTAAATTATTAAATCCTTAACATATATTACATTACATGTATTCCATGATTAGGAGCAAGAAACCTTAATGTAGTGGGCAAGAAGGACAGGAAAAAAACTCATGCAAGTTGCTGAATTTGAAGACATTAGAGATGATGGTGGTAGTGAAAATGGACACGAAGAAGATGAAAGGACAGTTGTGGTTGATGATGACACCCAACTTGGTCATGATGATAACTTTGATTATATGCCTGAATTGAAGGATATTTGAAGAAGAGGATATTAGATTATTTAGTAATTACTAATAAGAAATTTAGAATCTTTTTGGCATCAATATGAAATGGTTTATGTTTATTGAAGATTTGAAATTATGGCTTATAAGCTTACTTATGACTAATGAGTAATGACTTACAATTTAAGTATGTATTTGAGACTTTTGAGTATTATGTTCATGTTCTATTATGGAATCATGTGTATTTAAGTATTTTATTAATGTGTTTCTGAATCGTACGATACGTTATAATTCACAATTCACAATTCACAATTCAAAAATTGAAAAAACGATTCACGATACGGTTCATGATTTGACAACTATGAACTTTCTTATTAGAACAGCATATATTATGCTAACAGTCCTCTGTTTTCATGTCTCTGCTGGGATCGTGTAAGAAACGCAACAATTCTGAATTTTCTACTGTATATTACTCCATTTCTTAGCTTTAAAATGCAATAAGTCTCAAGTGATTTGGAATCTTGTAGCCAAAGATATGCAGCCATAACTGCAGGTTGTCAGACCCCTCAAAACTACTATAATTATGCAGAAAAGTAAAGGTTATATACACAACTCTGTTAGAGCAGATTTGTTTCACTAAAATCGTCAAATTTAAGTTCTAAATTGTTCAATTATTTCCACAATTATCGTTAAGATGAAATTCCTTCAAGTGGTACTAATATACACCAAAACATTTGAATAAGAAACGTGAGCTATTATGTGGGAGTCAAAATGAAGGTTTTATACTTTAACTATATCTCTATAATTTGGATTACTTAATCTCAAATTTCTTTAAACTTGTAAAGTATTACCAATGCTCTAACTAGAGCTCCAGGTTGGTGTCAAATGTCATAGTTTTAAAAGTTTGGCGTCCTACACCCATTTATCAAACCAAATTTCTAATTCACCTAGTTTGACTCCAAGATTTCCTATCAAAATTGCTATTGCCATCAAAAAGGTAAAAAAAAAAAAGAAAGCAAGCAAAGTAAAACCTGAACGAAAAGCCTGAATGAAACCGGACCACTACCTAAAAAAGCAGCAGCAAGACCTGACCAGGTCTGCAACGGGTAGTGTGGAGCTTCAAGGGTCAGACAAGCCAGGAATTCCGACAGCATGCAATGCTGAGTAAGGAGGAGAGGAGTAATCCGTGGCAGCTGAAGGAATCATCCATGATTTGTTTGTAATTAGTTAAAATGTTTTCTTTTTTTAATTTAGGCTCTTCTTCTAATTATCATATAATTTAGTAAATCTAAACAAGATGTATTTATATCTTTAATAAAATTGTACACTTATCTTAGCTAGTAAATTTAAATACAATCAAATAAGTAAGTAAATTAAATAAATCTAAATAAATCTACCATTGAGTAATCTTATTATTATTATTTAATTTTGTGACACATAAATAATTAATTTTTTAATGTACATGACACATATATATTAAGAGGGTGTTACAATTCTCTCTCCTTTTAAAAATTTGGTCCTCAAAATTTACATACCTTGAATAAACACTTTTGGGTAGAATTCCTTATTTTCTATCTCTAGTTCTCAAGTGGCTTCCTCTGGTGATAAAGCTTCCGAAATCACCATAACTAAAAGAATTTCTTTTCCTCTTAAATGGTTGACACTAGTATCCAACATTTGTTTTGGTTTAACCTCATAGGTCAAGTTATCTCTTATTTGCATTGATTCATTTTCTATGACATGCGAGGGATCAAAACAATATTTCTTGAGCTATGACACATGGAAAACATTTTGGAGATTTGAAAGATATGGAGCAAGAGCAATTTGATAAGCAACACTCAATTCTTTTTAGAATTTGGATTGGACCAATGAATTTAGGATGAAGCTTTTTATATTTTAGGGCTTTGCCTATCCTAGAAGTAAGGGTAACTCGAAGAAAACATGTTCTTCTTATTTGAATTCTAGAGACCAATGAGTAATCTTTTCCTAATAATTTTAATTTTATTTGAGGTTTACTGAACTAATTTTGGTCCTAACAAACTCTTTTCCCTGGTTTTATACCATCATAAGGGTGATATATATTTTCTACCATAAAGGGCTTCATAGGATGCCATTCCAATACTGGAGTGGTAACTATTATATTGTAAGTAGACTTTATCAGTAGTAGATGAGTATCCCAACTTCCTTTAAATTCAAGTACATAGGCTGTAAGCATATATTCTAGAGTTTAAATTGTTCCTTCAGTTTGTCCATTAGTTTGAGGATGGTATGCTGTATTAAAATGTAGTTTAGTACCTACAACACTTTTACCTAAGGATAACTCAAAATTGGAATCGACATCAAATCCTACTTTTAAAATTTACTAAGACGTCTTACTCTTTTATAAATAGCCAAGAGAGGAAAGGCAATTAAAATTTTTTACCTTAGGATCTATATATAACCATTCCTAAGGGAAGGAGTTTATTAGTTTTCCAACGTGTGACTTAAAACTAAAACAATAAAAAAAACTTTTTCTCCGATGTGGGACTTAAATAACAATCCTTTCTCTTTCTCTTATTTTTTCTTTTAAAAACTTATCCCTGTTTTTTTTAACTTATCTTAATCTCTTTTCTTTTTCTTTTTTTTTTATAACATACGGTCACATAACCTCTAAATCTTTGAGCTGAGTTCTTTATATAGTCTTCAAAAACTAGCTGTTAGAGTGTTGAAGAAGTTGCCAAATTCCATATTTTCATCTAAATCTAATTTTTACCTAGTTTCATATTCATAATCACCCCAACTAGTCTACTAACCTCAAGTTCAATACATAACATTCCCAAAAAAATCATCTTGGCCATACACTCAAAATTTTAAGCAAGTCTTAATAAGAGCTAAATTTAACACAAGTCTAGCTCACCCTGTGGAATCCATTTCCATACATAAACATCAAAATCAAACCATAAAAAGAATCACTCAACCAAACCTCTCATAAACCATAAAATTATTATCATTCACCTAAACTAAAATTATAACAATAAAAATCACAAATATTCAATAAAAATCCCTAGCTTGGCCGTGAGCTACATAGCCACTAAAAAGCATCATTTTCAACAATTTTCATGTATGAAACATATCCAAATCTCTCTATAAAGCCCATAACCATACACAATCATCATCTTCCACCATAGAAGAAGTTATGAGCTTAAAACCCTAACTATGGAATCTTGAAAAACACAATCACAAAGTAGGCTTGCAAACTTCACACAAATAGTTCACCTTACCCTAAATCACCCATAACCCACCAAAACTCTAGAAAGAGAGAGAGGAATCCATGAATTCAAGAACATCAACCCACCATGAAACTATGGATTTTTAGAGGAAAAAGAAATGTTTTGAGTTCATTACCTCTTGAAGTTGAAGTTTGGTGGTGATTTTGGCTTGTTTCCTTCTTTCTTTCTGTTTCTCTCCTTCTCTTATTCCCTTTCTCCCTATTGGCTGTAGCTACGACTGCGGCTGCCCCTCTCTCTCTCTCTCTTTTTCTTCTTTTCTCCTTTTTCTTTGCTTGGCCATGGGGTCAAGGACACGGGGGGGATTAAATGATTTGTTTAATATTTTTAATCCTATTTTGTCTTGTTAGGCAACCGATCAAAAGGCTTGCTTTTAGTTGTGTTCATCTTAATAATCATGACTCTTAGTTAGTTTATAACTAGGTTAGTTAGATGGGAACTAAATGGAAAGCATTAAATAGTAATTAGTTTAATTACTCTAGCCAGACAGTAGTTATTTCTCCTATCTGATTCAAAATTTGATTCTTGTGATAGTGTTATTAGTCATTTTCGACTAATTATATATTTACTCATGTAAATCTTTCTAAATATCACATTTTAATTAGGTTAGAGTATGATAATTTCACCTATTTTAATTTATAAATGCTTAGAAATTAATTAATAAATTAGGGAATAAATTTTGCTAATTTATGTGATTAAATTTTTTACTGGACAAAAATGTCCTCATTTGCAATCCTAAAATTACTAAATTACCACTGTATAATTTTTATTATTCCTTCATATATTTTAAGTATTTCTAATTTTTCTTGCATAATTTTTACTATTCTTTTTTATTTAAATGCTAAAATAAAAATACTAAGAATTAAATAAAACATTTACTAATGACAAATAATAACATAAAATTAAAACTACTTTAGGGATTTTAAAATTTATATTTACCTAAATAGGGATGTTACATGGACAATTTATCGATATGTGGAACCGACGTCACAATTTAGGGCCACTCGTATCAAGAGTTCTGAGTCCAAAGTTAGTTTATACGTGATATTATAGGGTTACTTGTCGATGGATTACATTGGATAGGATGAGAAGTGGATCGATTGTAAGATAATTATAACCTTGTTTGATAGATTATTATCTTTGAATTGATTGTAAATTTATTAATATTTATGACTTTTTTTATAGGTCTATCGCCTTCAGTCTGTGATTCGCCAAATGGAGACTGAACCATGGGATACTTTACCAATTGAGTGCTTCACACAGGATCTACGAAATGTAATGTGTATGTCAGACAACATGGTAAGCATGAACATGCCCCCAGATCCTGCACCAGCACCTCTTGCACCAGAGATTCAAAGGCTAGTTGAGGATCATGTCGTGAGACACGTTATTGCAAAGGCCTGAGGACTTAAAAGGAGGAGACGGCCTGAGGCCCCCCAGTATTCACTGATTGCAGCACCTCTACCAGCACCGTAGTATATCTCACCCATGGGAATACATATGCCTGGTGCTCATTACATGCCTTCGCCTTCTCCCTATGCACCACCCATGGTAATGCCTCCTGCACAAGATTTAGGCACTAATTTGTCCCTGAGAGTACCTGTTACACAAAATCCTAGTGCTTCAACGTCCATAGGAGTACCTCCTATAAGAGATCCCTTTAGCCCAGGATAGTTTTATATTCCATCACCTATCGTGCCACAAAGTCAGCAGGCATCTTCACCAGGTTAGATCCCATCTCCATTGTGGTCACCCAGTAGTATGTTTGGCTAGTTATTGTTTTCATATACTCCACCCATGGCTTCATCCGGTCAGTAGTACACCACGCCACATGCCCTATTATTTGACCAGCTACCGAGGGTGATACAGATGCCGTGGGGATATGGTTATCAGTGATACATCAGATGAAAGTGACAACGAGACTGTAGGAAAGGCTGCTAGGGAGGTTGGGTGTGTGCCGACTGAAGAAGCTATGGGAAAGGCTACTGCTCAAGGTGCGATGCAACAATTTCGAAGGAACCCGCCACGTACGAAGAGAAAGAAACATTGTTGCAGCAAACCACGGCAGCCTGAGCTATCATCTTGACTCTATGTGATCTTTGTTTATTTTAAAAATTGATTTATTTCATTTATGCTATCTTTTTATAAAGTAATTATTAGCTTACTTCCTTTCCATGAACAATTTCACTTATTGATTCGATTGTCATTTAGTATGCAATGGCTATGGTAACTCGCATATATAAAAAAATTTAATAAACATGCTATACAACTGAACAATTTATTAAACATGCTGACATATTAATACACGTCACCACACATATACGGTAAAACATGGTAATTTAATAAACACGCGACACATCACATGCATCTCATCTTATCATAGTAAAGTATTGTGAACTACCAACATCTTGATGAGAGCTTCCTCTATCGGTGGTAGTGTGATTAGGGTAGTTTCAATAGTTATGACCTTCCTTTCTACACTATCTGCATCTTTGCTTTGGTTTAGATTCTATCCAATTCATTTCATTTCTTATACGCATTGACTTTGGACAACCTTTTTTGTGAATGGTTGATCGATTAGGTATTAGCTTCCAAGGAAGATCGTCTGACAAAAATTCCTCACTTCCAATGGGATACCATTGTCCTCTGTAAGTATTGATAATGTTTTTCTGATTGTAAACAGGATCCACATACTGATAACAATCAATCCACATGGCGACACACGCTGCAATTACGTGAGAGCATAGATATTTAAATGCTTGAAATTATCCATACTGGCACCATCCATCTTTCAAACCCAAATGCACTGTGTAACCACCTGTTTAGTTTATTGGATTGAATGTCTCCTCCACTTCAAACCTTATGGTTTGCATATCAAACTTACGGATTTGGTGTGAAGAAGCATCCTCCTAATTTTTCAGCATATGTTTAATCAACATTTTATAGAATCTTTGCCTAGCTTGACCCTTACTGACAACATTTGTACCCCTTTTAACAAAATATTCAACCATCGTACAATAAGTTGCCTCCACTAATGCAGTTATAGGCAAGTTTCTAGCTCCCTTTAACACTTTGTTAATGCATTCTGACAAGTTGGTTATCATATGCCCATATCTTCAACCTTCATCGCATGCCTGACTCCATATATCTTTTGAAATCTTGTCGATCCATGCACAAACAACCTTGCTAGTTCGATGAAACCGCTGAAAATTCTTTTCAAATTGAAAAGGCGCAGTAGTATAAGCTACATTATTTAAATAAAAAATAAGACATATATAAGTAATGGCTATTTTATAAATAAATATAATAAGTTATTGAATAAAATTTTTGTTTTACCTAGGTTCATAAGATCTTCCTTTAACTTGACATTCTTGAACTTGTGATTGAAATTACTGGCAATATGACGTATACAGTACACATGATAAGCATTTGGTAGTTGCTACCCAAGGTGTGGATTACTTATTGCCCATTTTATGGTCGTGTGCCAATCAGAAATCAAACACAATCCTTGGTTAGTAGTAACATGCTCACAAATATTTTCCAAGAACCATGACCAAGATGCTAAAGTTTCACCTTCAACAACGGCGAATGCAATTGGCAGAATGCAACTATTTCCATCTTGTGTCATTGAAATTAAGCAGGTCTCACGATACTTACCATAAAGTGGGTCTCGTCAATCTGTATAATTGGTTTGCGAAAATTGAACGCATCATAATATTGTTTGAAAGTCCAAAACAATCGATGAAACACCTTAAATTAATTATCGCTACGATTATCAACAATACAATCATTCGTCTTAATTTTGTAAACAGATTTAGGTGCATGAAGTTTCATTAGCTCAAGCCATCTAGGTAAGATTGTGTAGGACTCATCCCAATCAGTAAAACACTTCACAATTGCTTTTTGATTTGCTTTCCATGCCTTTTTGTATGATACTTTACATCCAAACATGCTTTTAACCCTTTCCTGGATCAATGCAACTGATATAACAGGCTCTTTATTGACCATGCCTAATATGCATGAGCAGACCAAATCAGAATCCAACTTTCTGTGATCTTGAGAAAGAAGAGGATTAACACAAGTGTGAGGATCATCCCATTTTTTAATCTCCTATTTGTTTGCTTTCTTCCCCAATATCACTCTCATTCACCAATTACAAGTTTCTCCAAACGTCAAGCACCTCACTCTAGTTTTATGTGATTCCACTACAACATATGATTGATGTCTCTTCAGATAATAAAGTTTTAGAACTAATAAAACTGCCTCTTTTGAGTCAAATCATAATCCAACATATAATTCATCACCTATACACTCTAACTACCAGGCATATGTAATCCGATAACTTCAGGCTCTTGATCAAGGGCTTCCCAATTGATATATGAAAAATAAGGAGATAAAGTCACAAAGAATTAGATAATGAGATTGGTGTACCTAGTGGTACACAAGAAACTAGAGAAACCACATGTGCTACATGTTCTTCATCTTCTAAGGTACCTCTAATAGCATCAAACTCGCCTTCTACATCCGTATTAGATGATTCATCATCAAGAAAAACATCTTCCTCTTCACTTGTGTTAACAATTGGGTCCCAGATGCAATTTTTATCATCGTCTGAAAGGTCAACTTCAAAATCCAAACGTTCAATATCCCTTGCATGAGCTGCCTCCACAATGACATTTTCAACTGCCATAGATAGTGGAGTATTCATATGGCATGAAACAGCTAGTACAAATGAACTACCTTCATCTATTGTTGGAATGTCACAATTCTCTTCAACAGATATAACCTCTACATACACTTCCATAACTATCAAAACTGTTGTTCGAAAGTGTTAACCATACCCTCAAATTTGTACTCAGAACAAGATATGGGAAATCTATATGTCAGACTGAAAATAACTTGATTTGCTTGCAACTTCAGTTTCAAATGAATTTTTTTCCTTTAGGCAATCTAAGCTAATACCCCGTTTTATTTGTTTCAATCTTCTATGGCCCTCAAAAATAAGAGCTTCATGCCCTTCATACTTTTGCCCATTTGAGTACATAAATATAGACAACTGAATTAATCACCTTCAATGATAAAAGAAAAAGTAGATCGATTATTAATGTATAAATAGTAAATTTCAATAAACCACAAATTCACCATAAATAACAACCTACATTATCCATATGTAAATAGATTATCAATTAAACATGCAAAATTTAATAAATAGAAATGGCAACGTTTAATAAATACAACTAAATGACAAATATCACAACAACAAAATCAAATGTAAATGATAACAAAAATTCAGTGCAATAATATAATAATTTAATATGATAAAGAAATAAAACATCAATGCAAAATAAAATATAAACAATCTAAATAAATAACTACTTTACTAACCAAAAGAAAAATAATATTCAAAAATTGAATGTTCCAATAAGAAAATATATGGAGAGAGATATGAAAAAGAGGGAGTGAGGGAGGGATGCGGAATGCAGAGGAAGTGAGGGAGGGATGCGGGGTATATAAGGAGGGGCAAAGCGCAATCCAACGTAAAGCTAGGGATAGCGCCAAGCTGAATTGCGCTAACTTGGCACTATCCCTTGCTTCAAGTCAGATTACACTCTGAATGCGTCGCATTCAAAAACAAATAAAAAAACAACCACTCTGCTAGCATATAAAAAACTAGCTTAGAGGGGAAATAAGTTTGAAAACTACCCTATTTTTGATAATTTTTTCAAAAATTGGCCTATTTGAGTCAATTTTTCCTGTTATTTATAATTAAAAGTAAATTAAGTGAAAAGATTTAAGGTTTGAATTTATTCACTTTCAATTATAAGCTAATATTTTAATATTAATACGTGACACTGTAACACATAGGTAAGGTGTTACAGAGAATGTGGCCCATGGTCACTTACTTGGGCAAGAAAATAACCTAAGTGGCTATAAAAAGAGAACCAAGGGCAGCAAACCATAGAGGATGAGCCAAAGGGCTTCAGAGAATAACGCAAAAGATAGTGTGAGATGATACTACAACATACAAGAAGGTAAGGAATAAGGAGATACCTTGTATGTTTCTTTACATTTGTTTGCTAATGTGATGATGAAACCTTGTTAGCTTTAGTAGAAATTGTATTAGATTATTGTTACCCAGTTTTAGATATCTTAGTATTTATTGTTCTATGTGCTTATCAGTTAGTTCAAATAAAGTTTTAAATGAGTTCGGTCTTGTTTTTCTCATACTTTGAGCTTATTTTTGCTATCTGAGTATTAACGATAATTGCTGGATATCAATTGTGATTTTTATTATGTGATAGTTTACTATTGATTAGATAAATAAAACATACCATTATGATTTTTAGGACTTAATTGAGATATTTTCCATGAGCACGTGCTCGGCCGCTAGATGTTCATGAGATAAATTATTTGGGAATAATATCTAACATAGTTGATGTTAAAATTAATTTTAGTGGATTCTGATCCTTAGTCAATTTATATTTGATTAAGTCCCCAATTTATCTGTTACATTTATTAATTTTTATTTTTGTTTTGAGTCATTTAATATTTGCATTTTTAATTTTATAGTTTGCATTGTTTTTGTCCAACTAGATTAGGGAAAATTATCAATACTTAAAACTGAACTCAAAGTCTCTGTGAGATCGACTTCATATTTGCCTAATTTTAATACGGTACAATTTGTGCACTTGTGAGTAATTTAGAGCTTGTAAAAAGGCATAACAAGTTTTTGGTGCCATTATCGGGAACTTAGAAGTAAAGTTTATGGATTTTTGATATATTTCTTTTTCTACTAGTTAATTTTTTCTATTAAAAAAGAAAAAAATTATTTTATTTTGTCACACCATAATTCTTAAATGAATTTCACTAACTGTGTTCATCATGATATATGTTCATTGTGTGGGAATCCTAAACATGTTTCATATATGTGTGCATTGAATAATTTAGGGAAGCCCTTTTGCTAATTCATATTATGAGCCATATTATCACAATTAGCAAAACCACCCTAACTTTTAATGGAAACAACATCATTATCTCAATAACTTAGGTAGTCAATATTTAGAAAATCAAAATCAATACTACCCATCTAACTAAGGCTACTATCAACCTCCTTATGTCACTACTCAGGTTGCAGATCAATCTAGGCAATAGTCATCATTAGAGGACACCCTAAATGCATTCATGCATTCTAGTCAAGTATTTATGAAAGAGATTAGATATGCTAGTCAGGTAAATACCAATGCTGTACAAGAATTAAAAAATGACAACCAGGAGATGAAAAATGCCACTCAAGTTCATGGTAATGCCATAGCTAGTTAGGTTACAAGTTCAAGCGGATAAATTAGTAATTATGCTAGTAGAAGATGAGAAGGAAGAGTTTTCTAACCGATTTATACGTAATCTTGAGGACAATTATCTATACAATGAAACATTTAGGGACTAGGAGGAAACATCTGGGTAATTCCAGCAAAAAATAATGAGAAATTAGAAGAAGTTTATAATTTTAGGGATAAACAAATTTTAGATGAGGATTACTCTTCTCCAAAGCTGCATGTCTCTATACCTAAAATTGTAGAGATGGAGATAATAGAGTTTGTGCTTGTGACCCCACTAATAACTCATAATTTAGTAAAGCCTAGGGACATTGCACAATTTGGTGATATTTTGAAAGTGCTCAAACAGGTACAGATCTATATGCTTTTTCTATATGCTATTAAATTGGTGCTTGTTACTGTATTTGAGTCAACTTTAGTGCCTCCCAGATTTCAAAGCTTTTGTATGAGGATGTAAATAGTATCGGCCAACAAAAAAAATTAAAAATTTGAAAAAAATTGTTTCCTAATTTACTTGTTTAGTTTATTTTTGTTATATTTCTTTGTTAACAATTTTTCACGGTTAAGTTTTTACCTTTCTTCTTCCCCTTTAATTGCTAAAATCAAAATTTCAAGTATGTAACTCTTCCCCATTAGCTTTTGTTTCTTTGTCCCAATAATTATTGTGATGCATATTTGCAATTCTTTCATGGGTCTAGATTTAATTTTTAAACATTAAGTACAATGTTTGGTTTTAATTGGGGGCTGAGAGTTAGTTGAGATTTCAGTCATATTTTCATTATACTACTACTGTGTGAAAATTTTTTGCTATTATCATTACTTAATTTTTTCTTTGTACATTCACATAACTATTTGTTCATGTCTCTTTGTTTAAAAATTGAAATAATTTGAGAACTTGAGAAGAGCATACGGATACATACAATTTTTAACCTTGTGAGTTTCGAATCAATCATTTTTATTGTGAGAGTATTTTTTTGGCCTTCAAATTAATTTTTTGGTTGTGTGCTCATAATTTTTTTCTTCTTTGATTAGATCATTTCATTGTCAATACCATTGATTTGGCTAAAGAAAATTTGTATATTGTACTTGAATGTGAGGTCATGAAAATTGGTAGAGTTATGTAATTTTCTAATATTAGGCGATGTTTTTATTTTGAGCTTTAAAAAAAATATTTTGTTTGTTCTCTTATATTACCATTAATTACCCTATTGAGCCTATTTATTAAACCTTTTCTTTCTTAACCCATTCCCAAGTATTTAAGGAAAGAAGTACTGTTGCACTATATGGTGATAAAAGGAGAATTTTGAGAAATTACAAAAATAAAAAATTGCAAAAAAAAAGAAGAGGGAAAAAAAGGTATAGTTGTTGGTTATGAATGTTGGCAATAAAGTAAAAAATAAATGAAAAAGAAAAAAAAAGAGAGGGAGATGTTGAAATTATATTGCAGAAAAAGTAACTTCTAAGTATTCTTGAAACACTTTTGATATTCATTATTACCTGTTAGCCTTAATGTTTTCCTTTTATCCCAATGTTACAAGCTAATAAAATCTTATATGATCTTATGGGAATGCATGATTTCTTCCAATGTACATAGCTAATCTGAAGGTGTGATATTAAATATATTTCTTGGCATCCTTTCATGAAAGAATATTTATTGTTCTTGATATTGAGCATTCTTTCTATATAAGTATATGTGAGGTCTATGATTTGATTACCACTACTTTACTCACATATACTTGCTATGAGTGATGTACCCTGTCTCTAAGTTATTTTTCTTGCTCAGGGTAATACTTGTCAAATTGCATTGATGAAGTGTGTTCTCTGATAGGGATTCTAATTATGATATTTTGAGGTAAAGAGTATATGTTTGTAGTAGCTAGATTATTCACACACATTGAGTTCTGATGATGATCAAAATTTTTATGACAATTTTGGTATTTTGGGCATGTGACTGCTATTCTTGAATTGAGAAAAATTGGGTTTGATTAAACTACTTTGAGATATTTTCACTCAGTTTTGTTTTAAGTCACTTTCATTGTTAGGGACTAGCAATATATAAGTTGATTGGGGGTTATGATAACAACCTAAAATTACATATTTTCATGTAAAAAAATAGGCTTTATTATGTCTTGAATTAAATTAATTTTAATAAATTTATGATATTATTGATTATTTTTCTTAAAAAATATTAATTCTAATTAATTGTAATATTTTTTAAGATATTAAAGATTTGGAACAAATTTGGTGCTAATATTAAAGATTTGGAGCATATATAATACTGAAATAGTTTTGAATGCATACAAAATCCCTAAAGAGATCCCAAGATCAAATGAATATATTACCTTGGATATGGAAGTTGTGACCCACGATCACTTACTTGGACAAGGAGATAACCTAAATGGCTATATAAAGAGAGCCAAGGGTAGCAAACCATAGGGAGCAAGCCAAGGGACTTCAAAGCACAACAAGGGTACCACATCATACAAGAAGAGGGGATATTATCTTTTAAACCCTATATATTTATTTAGATTTGTTTGTTAAGGTGATGATGAAACCTTATTAATTGTAACAGAAACTATGTTAAATTATTATTATCTAATTTTAGAGATCTTAATATTTATTATTTTATTTGCCTATCAATTAATTTGAATAAGATTTTAGATGAGTTCAGTCATGTTATTCTCATGCTTTAAATTTGTTCTTTTTATTTGAGTGTTAACGGTAATTGTTAGATATTAATTGTGATTTTTATTTAGGGATGCAGTTAATAATTTGATAGTTTACTGTTGATCATTAGGTAAATAAAGTATATAATTAATAATAATTTTTAATACTTAATCGATATATTTCTCGTGAATACATACTTGACCGCTAGATATTCATGAGATAAATTATCTGAGAATAATATAGATACAATTGATGTTAAACTTAATCTTGGCGGACTATCATCCTTATTCAATTTGCATTTGATTAAGTCTCTAATTTTTTTATTGCGTTTATTAACTTTTATTTTTATTTTAAGTCTTTTAATTTATACATTTTTAATTTTATAATTTGTATTATTTTGGTTCAACTAAATTTAAAAATTTTATTAATACTTAAAACTTAACTCAAAATATATATAAAATCAACTTTATATTTACCTAATTTTACTATACTACGATTCGTACAATTATAAATAATTTGGAACTTATAAAAAGTCACAAGAAGATTGCCTAAAGTTGGCCCTATCATATAACACATGGAGTACATTCCCTTGCCCTTAAACGGCACTGAGAGATGGTTGTTCTGACTACTCTGCTCCACGTTCATTGTCGCCATGAACCTTTGCCATAATTATTAGAAACGTCTGGAATCCTCAATACACATCTCGTCCTGTTGCGAAGGGATGAATCGTTTTTTTCTTATTTGAATGGTTCAGGCCCTTACTTACTCCTTTATGGACTCATGAGACCTACTCGATGATGATCACTCCTTAATCGTGGGGTAATCTACTTGGTTTCAACAATCTCCAAAACGCAGTGTTTCGTCCCCGCGTGTCCTGCTTATGTCATGTGACATCATCAAGCAATCAAATTGTTTCTTCTGGCGCAGCTTTTTTTGGTGTAACAATAATAGTATTGTTGCTACTAGCATTATTTTATCCAATAATTTGTGTAAATTATTAATATATATGTGTCTACACCTAAGCAAATAATTGAATTAAAAAGTTTAGGCCTTATCACTTGAATTCATATATTGTCTTAATAGTAATTTGTGTATATCTTTGTTAAAAATAATTGTTTTAATAGTATTATTTTTAAAAACAAAAATAATAAAAAAATAGTTTTAGTTAGAATTAGATACTAATAGTTGCTGATTTAAAGGAGTTGCGGCATAAGAACATGGAATAGCAGTCGTCAATTGCCAATGACGCAGAAGACAAAGTTTGCTACTTAAATAAACTAATAATCTACATATTTATTTGAGCAAAAACAGAGCTGATGAGTTGATATCGAATCACACAAGTACCACAACAGACTTCATTCATCCTTTGCTACCATGAAGACCCACTATCCAATCCCCACATAGCTGAAACAGAAGGTGTGCAGCTCATGTATGCTATGTGGTTGATATTACTGAGTAGCCAGCATTGGTCAATTCAAGTGGGTCATCTCTCTTACCCATCTAACTTCTAGCTATTTTTATTAGACCACCAAACAACAAAGAGATCGAACAACATGACACGCAACAGAAAAATACCATCTAAATCAATTACATAGACTGAACTTTTCCTCTTGACTTTTCTTTATTCAGCCTTTCAGTTGGAGCTTGTGAACTCTTCGTTCTGCTCATTCTTTTTGTCTGAGCCTGCTGTGTCGTCCTTCTCCTCACTTTCCTCAGCTTCAGGCTCAGCCACTTTCTCTTCTTTAACAACCTCTTCTTTCTGGATCCCAGTCTCAGGCTGTGCAGCTGCTGGTGCCTGAACCTCAGCAGCACCATCAGCATTTTCTTCGGTCTCCTCAACAAGTGCTGTCTCTTCTGCTTCCTTATCCTCTTCTGTCTTCTCAACTGTTGGCTCCTCTGTCACAGTCACATCCTTGGCTGCTTCTTCTGCAACCGCCTCTTTAGTCTCAGCTTCAACCGAGGGCTTATCTTCTGCAGCTGCAGGTTCTGGTGCCACAGTAACTGCGGTCCCTTCTTCTTTGGTTTCCACATAGACAGGCTCTGCAGCTGGTGTTGGAGTCTCAGGGACTTCTTCTGTGGTCTTCTCCTGAGCCTTCAATGATGCCTGATCAGTTGTGTCCTCGGGGAACGCAGTCTTTGCTGATACAACCTGCAAAATCCAATTTTAATTGGCAAAGATATATATATTAGATGAAGAATAAAAAAACTGTTGATCAGAGTCTTGAGTCCTGACTTTGACCCTTCTACAGAAAAAGATTAAGGTGGTGGACAGTAAGGTTATAAGGGTTTCAAATAGAGACCGCATCACACCGCGATTGTAAACAGTATCATCCTGCATCAATCTGTAATGGCCACAAACGGTCACAATGCGGTTGCAACAGAATCACATCACCAATAGCAATCACAATTTGAAAACAAGTGGTAAAATATAAATATTTTGCCTCGAATCTAAGTAAAAAAAAAAAATCACAAATTTCGTAATTGGTGGACAGTTTAAACCTTTTCCCGTAGTTGTTGCAGTATATCTACATAAAAGTTTCAAAATTGTCAAAAGCAATTTTAGATTTGGTGGTTCTATTATACTCAAACAAATTATTTAAATTTTCTTTTGAAAAACTTTTCATTTTTGCTATTTAATTTTTTTAATGTAAATCAAGAATATCTTTATAGAATTTGACCTATTTAAATCATCTCACATGTTTAATTTTTTCAAATTGAAAGTAATCAAAAATATAAATGTGCTGCCATATGTATTACTGGCTCAAGAGGCATGAATTTCAGAAAAGTTGACGGTTGGAAAATAGCAAGTCAAAGAAAATTGTCATAAATCAACTATTCTAAAAGTTTAAATTGTTAAGTTTGAAGCGTGAACAATGTATGGACCTACCTTACCTTGTGTTGAAATTTAACTTAATTGTGAAATATGGAGGCGGCAAGAATCGAACTCGTGACTACTTAGTCATAAAGGCTCTGATACCATATCATGAACTAACTATCCTAAAAACTTAAATAATTGAGTGAAGACACATAAATAATTTTATATATCTAACAAAAATGAATTTCACTATCCTGCTTATATCGAATGATTTGAAAATTTTAATTTAGTACAATTTATTTGGACGCAAGGAGCACCAAAGCCTCCAAGAAAGCTAACACAAAAAAAGAAGCAACAGTATATATTGTTGGCTTCATATCAAACTAATTTCTAAGAACAGAACAATACTGAAACAACATAAGGAAGAAAACATGCATAGATTACTAGGTCCTGACCAACCTAGTGAATTAGAGAGCAAGGTACCGAAAGTTATTGAGTTACCTCAACTGTGGCCATTAGTAACCAAAGAAGATGCAATTGATCTAATAAAGAGCAAAGTTAAGAGCCTAAAAAGAAACTATGCTTTTGATGGATTGAAACGACCATGGACAGTGGTTTATATAGAGGAAGAGGCCTCAAGTTGACAGAGTAAAGGCGAGGTGGGGACACTTAGAATCTTTGGATTTGACACCTCATTCACTAAATGCTAGGGGAGCATGTTTGGTAATAATGGTGGCAAAGGCTTAGAGATGAGGTTACACTATTATTTTATAATGGTTATTTTAGATCTCTCTATTGGGAAGCTGAATAATGGAGATTGATTTTTCCTCTAAGCTGTCAATTTCTTTTGGTTCTAGGCTTTAGTGCTTTGTGCAGTCGGATTTATAGGGTGACTTGCCTAATTCACCATCATTCAGTCATGTTTGAGGGGAAATAGAAGGAAAACGACAATGTACTAATGGTTGGTATTAACTAATGTGACTAATGGTAAATACTAAATAGTATTTCTTTTTTTTAATCATGTGGAAAAGGTTAATGCAAGTTATTTTCATGTATTGGGATTATGAATATTTTAATTAATTTCATGTTAATTTTTTTTAATTCTAACATTCATATGTATATTTTAGAGTTTAATTTTAATTTACTATGAGTGTAAATTTTTTATAAGTTATCATTAAGTCATGTGTTGTTATGTATTATTACATCATGTAATAAATTTAATCGCTTATGTAAAATTATAGTCAAATTTATTAATAAATAATGTAATAACATTTAATAAAATAATAGTATAAAATTATTTTATACTAAATAGTGAATCAAAATTAATATTTTTATACTAAAATTATTTTCTCGTTCTTATATGCATTATGATATTTTTCATATGTTAAAATGTGTTGGGTCTAACTTTTTTCTATTCAACTATTAATCAAGTTAGACACTTAATTAACAAATACAAAAACTAGTTCATTAGCCTGTGCATATTAATATTTATAGTTAATTTTTTAAATATAACTTATGAATATTTTTGTCAATACATGCATATTAGTATTTGTAGTTAATTTTTTTAGATGTAATTTATGATTATTTTTGTAATATTATATTAGTTTATGGACTAAATATGTGTAGAAACCTGCATATATTTCATTTTTTTACTTTGGTAGGAAATCGTTGTTCATGATTTATTTGCATATTTTTTCTTGATTGTATTCCCTTAATTGAATGCATTAAATTGTAATTTTACTTTATATGCTATCTTATCCTGTGATTATGCAAAGCACAAATTGAAAATATTAAAACCAATTAAATATACAGTCACATAATACAGTAAAAATGTTATTAACAAAAGTGTCACAAAAAGTTTATGATATCACCATCTTTTTTCATAAATATAAATTATTAATTAAATATAAAAAATTTCCACTCTCCATTGATATTTTCTATTTGTTTGGAGGATTGGCTACGTCAACATAGAACTTTATGTGGTATTAAATGATTTATAGGAGTTTTTGGATAAGGAGACTTCAACATATTAACTACATTATGTGGTATTCAATGACTTGCAAGAATCTATAGAGAAAATTTTTTAGGATTACTCTCTTATACATTATATCATTAAGTGTATGCCACATTTAATGTGTAAATCACCATTATCTCCCAATTATAGGAGACAAGAATGATCGCATAGTTAATGTGATATGTGATAGTTGGTATGATACAAGAGTATTATTTTACACTGTATCTATCTATGAATCTCTCTATTTTTTGAATAGGCCACACTAGCACACAACATACATGGTACTAATAACTTAAAAGAAGTCACATCAATATATAAAATAACAAGATACTATGTAATCACGTTACATAGTTTGTAAAAGTCTTTGGAGAAGTGAAGACACGTTAGCACATAATATGATATGAGGACACATAATGACCACATACTATATATCATTTGTGTGACTTAAGTTAATTATACACTTGCATATGGCAAATTTAACTGTGTAATTTACACTCTAAAAACATAGAAAAGCTAAAAATCACTTAAGAGAAAATATGTTATTAAAAGTAAGAAAATTTTAATATTATTTTTTAAAAATTCTTAAAATTTTAGTTGTACATTTTTATTATTAAACTTTAATTGCATGAACGTCTTCAAAATTGAGTTGCACATTCAATGATTTTATTTCGGTCATAATTGCACATTGAATGGAGAACAAGAAACAAGCGGTCCTAACCTCAACCATTAAGCAAAGCAGAGAAGAAAGAAGGCCTCTTCAACCATTAAGCAAATCCTCCTCTCCCCCTGTTTGCTCTCTTTCTGCTTGGTTCTGGTAGGCGTCCATGGCCCTGTGTGCTGGGAGCGGGGGGCTAATGTCCTCCTCGGACGGCAGCTCCCATCCACTCAATTTTCTTGTTTTTGTTTGTTTGTAATTGGTTTCTCTTCTCTTTTTGCTCAGATCTGTTTAGATCTTGACCTTATATCTCCGTATCTATATCTCTTAATGGTAGATCTAGTGCTTTTGTCTTCTGTTTTGGGCATTTTAGACTTTCTTTTTGTGGAGCTTTTTGTTTATATCTGTGTGGTTCTTTTGTCTTTTACGGTCTTACAGGTAGAAGGATCAGATTTATTGTAAAAGGAGATTCTTTACATTCTTCAAGTTGCAGCACTCGTAGTGTCGATTTTCGTTGTGAAAGATGTTTAGTTGTTAATGAGCAAAGCTACAATCGTGATTTAGTTCAGAGTGAAGAATGTATTTATTTTCTTTCATTAAAACTATTCTTTTCTCTCTTATTTGTAAGTACAGTTAGGCTTTTATGAAAATGATATTTTTTTTCTGTCAAAAAAAAAACAAGCGGTTCCAGTTGGAAGTGGGCCATCTTACTAACATGTAATAGGGTGAGAAATTGAGGATCACTTAAAAGACGGAGAAACTATGAGGTGTCAATATCTTTTCTTAAATTTTATCCTTTGGGGTTTCACCATGTTATCTTTAATTAGGGTATGCGTAGATGAAGGGTATATTTATTTCTTAATTTTCTCTCACTTTCTCTTGTTTTAATTTATTCCAACTTTGAAAGTGATTCATCAGAAAAATTAAGTTTGAAAATTAAGAATTATTTAAAATAAATTGATATTAATATAGACTTACAAAACATATTTCATCTGTAATGACATTATTAAATGAAGACTGACCTTCACACTTAAAAAAGGGATCTCAAGTAGAATATCCACAATGTGTTCGATCGAAAAAGACATGATGAAGAAATTGCCTTCTAAAAATTTTAGGACGTAACGTTTAATATCAATCAAACTATCTTACACAACATCTTCAAATTAGCAATTATAGCACTTGATTTCCCACTTACCAATAGAATTCAATTATATCGTATAATAAAGCTTTAATTTGATTTTTATCAAAGCTTTGAGAACCTTACACAATTTAGCCATTATAATTGCATATTATGATTCTTTATTGTTAGAAAGGGAAAGAGAGTGCTTGTCCTACACAAAAAGTGTCCAATTTTACTCCCACAACATCTTATACACCGAAGGTTGCATATGATTTTGATAAGGAATAAATTTCAAATGGGATAAAGGCATAATTTATAAAAAATATTTAATGAAATGTATGAAAAGCATTATTGGACTCTAGCAATATTTTTCCTTAAAAATTTTCTAGTCTAACATAATGTTTTCTTGGATCCCAAACATTTAATGGACAGAACAGAAGACTCCGTACGCTAGGTTGCACCGTGTTACTGTTTTGGCCGGTGGGAATGATCCAACAGAATGGAGCCCTCCAGAAAATCCACGTCTGTTGCAGTATTTTCCTCCAATAAAAGTGTGACACGTGGAAAACAATGCACCGACCAAGTTGTCGTTTGTGGTTACTCTCTCTTTGACTAGAGTAATTGCATAAGGAAATAAAATTTGAGAAAAATAATATAGGAAAGGAAGTGGTGAAGGACAAATCACAAAATGGGTGAATCATGCCATCGTTGACAGGTTGTGTCTTGCACGAATGACCCCTTTTGTGTGCTAATGGTAAGGATCAATCTGTTCATGCATTCTATTGGGATTCAAATAGTTTTCTTCTTCAACACATGTTGGGAGAATTCATTTTTGTCTAGAACGGTGAAATCCTAGAAGTATATAACTTGATCAACATCCAAATTGGTATTATTCAAGAAAATCATAAAGCAATTTCTTTTTGTTGCACAATACATTTAATTTTAGGTAAAATTTAATATCGTCGACTCGTCTATGTAAAATTTTAGGTGAAAAGAATGTCCGTAAATAGGTGTTGGGTGAGATTTGAATTAGTGACTTCAAGGTCCTAGCTCTCGAGATCTGCAAATGTAGAAACTTGTAAGGGAAAAAGATACGTTGGATAGGTATTGAATCTACTTTGAAGATTAAGTTTGTAAAGTGAAACAACTCAGTATATGCATGATGGGGGTGCAGGCAGTGGCTTAATGGATAAAGCATAATGCTTTGTTAAAACCCTACTTGAGATCGATACCGAAAAGAAACATCTCACCCCTTCCCACGGACCAAAAAAAAAAAAAAGAGTATATGCATGATGTAAGAGTGACAGTGTAGTAGTCTAAGGGCTAAACCAGGGCAAAAAAGGCCACTTCTTAAAGACTAGTTAAAACCTTGATGTTAACCTACCTGTTGGTCTATCCAAAAAAAAAAAAAAACCTACCTATTGGCACTAATTTTAACTTATAAGCACGCATTAATGATGTTAATCTCATCATATGATAAAAAAAGAGAGAAAGAATGGATAGCAGTACTGAAGCTGCTAAGTCGTGGTTAAGTTATAAAAAATGTAGGAGAATAACTTTCATGTTGCATCAAGATGAGGCATCTTGGCTATATTAACAATAGTGAAACTGTGGAATAAGAACCATTAACAGTACTGATGCTGTCTAAGAGTATAGCACTGAAACTATCTGGATTAGTGGTCAGCGGTACTGAAGCTCTTGAAATTGAACAAATGACATAACTGATTTTTATATTATCATAATAAGTATATAACTTATTTTTTTATAAAAAATAAAATTAGAGTTTAATTTTGATTCAGAATAAAATTTTTTACATTATCATCTAATTATAAATTGTCAAATCATTAAAAAATATTAATTAAGATAATAACTACCTAAAAAATTAAATTATTATGTTTATAAATAATAACCAAAATTACATATCTAAAAAATGTATTATCAAAATAAAAAATTTTATATTTTGAACACACTTCCTCACAGAATAGGTAAGAATCAAATTTCTAACTAATTGGTCATAGAAGCTCTTATATTATGTCAAAAATTAACTATCTCAAAAATTTAAACTGTCAAGTGAAGACACATTAATAATTTTATATATCTACCAAGTATCAATTACTTAATCTTTAACTTTGGTTAATAAGTTCTAGTTTTTTAAATATATCACTTGGAAATTTTTTTTTATTGTCTTAAACCAAAGTATCCCATAAATATTATTCTAAGACTAATCATTTGGGTCGGAGTACTAGTTAAGAAAAGCTTTCTTCAAAATGACATATTTTTAAAGAAGTATAGTATAATGACTTCTAAAGAGGTTATCAGTTCTAATATTACTCTCTTTCAAGCATACTTTACTAATTTTAAATAATTTTTTATCCAAATTTTTTTTCAAAAAATTGTCAAGAATATCAAATAATGAAAAATATTTTAAAATAAATATTTGGCACAATGAAAATATTACACAATAAATTAGAAGAATTATTTTTAAACAAAATAATAATTATGACACAAAAAAATTAGAATCTAAAATTTCTTATCTTAATTATTTTTGAAGAATTTTAATTTGTTTCATCAATAATTATATAAATTATATGAAATATCACTTGGAGAATGTTTTTTAAATCTTTGACTAACCCTTTGGGTCGGGGTAGTGGTTAGAAAAAGTATTTTCTAAAATGACATATTTTTAAAAGAAGTGCAATACAAGGATTTATAAGTAAATCATCGGTTCTAATATTAGTCTCATTCAATTGCACTTTACTAATTTTTGACAATTTTTTGTCTAAAATTATTTTCATAAAATTATTAAGAATATCAAATAATCAAAAATGTTTTAAAATATTTGACGAAAATATTACACAAAAAATAAAAACTTATTTTTAAACAAGATAATAATTATGATACAGAAAAGAAAAAAATTAAAATCTAATATTTCTTATGTTAATTATTTTTGAAGAATTTTAATTTGTTTCATTAATGATTATGTAGATTATATGAAATATCCTGTGAAGAAGTTTTTTTTTTTTTTACTAGAGTATTCTTATAGACATTACTGTAAGAGTAATTCTTCAAGTCAAGAGCAATGGTTAGGTAAAACTTTCTCTAAAATGGTATATTATTAAAGAAGTGCAGCACAAAAACTTTTTAAAAAGTCATAAGTTCTAATATTATTTTCCTTCAAGAGTACTTGACTAATTTCAATCATTTTTTTGTCCAAAATTATTTTTAAAAAATTATAAAGAATATCAAATAATTAAGAATATTCGAAAATAAATATTTAGTACAATGAAAATATTGCACAAAAATTCAAAAAAATTATTTTTAAATAAAATGATAATTATGATAAAAAAATTTTGAATCTAATTTTTCTGATGTTAATTATTTATAAAAAAATTTTAATTTGTTTCATCAATCATTATATAAAGACTAAATTATCATTTTAGTCTTCTAAAATTTATTTGACATTAATTTATTCCTTTAAAAATATGTGATATTAAATTAGTCATATAAAAATTTAAAAAAATATCAAAATAATTCTTAAAAAATATATAACATCAAATTAATTCTTCAAAAATTTAAAATAACATGAAAGAGTTTTCTAAAATGCTCATTTGAAAACATCATTTTAATATTACTTTAAATCTTTATAAGATTAATTTGATATCACATATTTTTTAAAAATTAAATAATGTCAAATATTTTAAAAAAAATCAAAATAATATCAAGTAAATCTTTAAAGTATAAAGATAAAAAAATACAAATTTTTTGCTTAAAATACAAATCTTTATTTTGTTATTGCAGGTATAATTCATCCCATTAAAACTTACTTTACGCTTTTATGACTTAAAATTTTAAAAAAAATTATGATTGATTGTTTTTAATTTTATAATATTTTAAATATGTTAATCTCAATTAAAATATTTGTTTAAATTTAAAAAAATTTTAATTTCCCTTCCTTTCACGTCCTCCTCCTCTTCCTCCCCCACCCCATCCCCGATGCCCTTATGCGCTTCACCCTCCCCATCCCCATCCCCATCACCCCTTCCCCATTCCCCCTTTCGCACTTCCCCTCCTCCCTCCTACCCCACCCCTCTCGCCACTACCTTCCCCACTCCGACCTCTCCCTGCCCAACCCCCACCTCCACCCTCCCCTCCCCCGCCTACTCACTCTCACCCTCACCCAAACTAAAAATGAAAAAGAAAATTTCTCCATTTCTCCCGGTTTCTATATCTCGATTGCAAAACCAGGAGGAGTTGGTCGAAAAAGAAACGAAAAAGAGGTGGATTGACCGGAAAAGGAGTGGGATAGTCGGAAAAGAAACGAAGAAGGAATGGATTGGCCGGAAAAGGAGGGGGCTAGTCGGAAAAGAGTGAACTTGGCCGAAAAAGCAATGTTGAACCTTCACCGCTGCAGCCTTGTACTTCTTCCTCCTGCCACTTCAGCTGGCTTACTCATGTGTGTGGGATCTCACAGCAAATAAGCATTTGGGTAAAAAAGTAAATAAGAAAAAGTTAGAGTAAAAATTTAAATAAACATAAAACTTGAGTTACCTGTTATATCAGGTAAAAAAAGTAGGAGCATTCATACTCTAAAGTAGTTTAGGTGTCTTGTAAACGGCTTCGTACACAATAAAATAAAGGAGAAGGGTTGATAATTATTGACAAATACTGAAGTTGTTGACGAAATAAGGACTTGGGGTGAATGAATGGATGATCAGTAGGGGTGAACGGTAGGAGTGAAAAATAGGATAGTTGATTTATTACGGCTTATGATTTAGTTTATTTTAAATTTTATTAAGGCTTATATATTTATTATATAAATTAAATTTAAATTTTTATAAAAAATTTTAATTAAATAAATTAAACTTAGATCATTAAAAATATTTATTTGATCAGTATATTTATTTATTATATATATATAATTAAAAAATAATATTTATATCATTTATTATTATATATTTATATAATTTTTTAATTTTAAATATATAATTTAATAATTTTAATTATAAATACAGATTATTTAAAATTTTTAAAATATAGACTTATTAACCTAATTTAAAAATTTTATATAATATAAGCCTTTAAATAAACTTTTCCATAATCATCAATTTCCACCAAGGTTCACACCTATGAATGGAATGTTTTGATCCCAAGCGTCCCAAATACCCTGGGCAATGGGGCTGCCATTTATCCAATGGCAAATCCTACAATCCCTGTAAGCATTATCCCTAAGGTCGATATCCATTTGTTGGAATGGATCCAGACTATGCTGCTGCCATGAGTACAATAAACACATATTCGAGTAGTTTGGGCCTAGGGTCAGCAGTGAGGCACTTATGCCTGACACAACGTGATGACAAGGAGCAAACCCAAGGTCCCAACCAGGACCTTTATTTGCAAATATGTCCCATGCTATGCCTGTTGGACCTCAAAATAATATTGTCGAGTCACTAGCGGCTATTAGGCAACAGATGGATGAAAGTGACCATGAAATCAAGTACGTGGTTACTCAACAGATGAGCATAGTGCTCGCCCTCTTGATAGAATCGGTGAATAACGCTTGCCATGCCCTCGCATGACAAGTGGAAAGATTAAATAGCCTGACGAGGGAAGAACTTTACGTCAAACCTCAAGAAACTCCTGCACTTGGCCAGCAAACACCAATCTTGGAACAACCTGATGCACAAAATGCTAGTGCTATGAATTTTGAGCGACAGCCTCCTTTCCGATATGCAAATGTCGCTATGCTAAGTAGAAATGGAGAAGTTATATACCCACAAAAAATGCACAGCGGATCAACATGGAGGAAAGAATGCGACAATCATGGTGCTTCATCCTATAAGAACAAAATCTTAATTGGGCTGTCAAGTAGCCATTGGTTAGATTTGGATTCAACATAGGCCCTGCTTTTTATCCCTAATTTGTATAAGCTTTTCCACAATGGATCAACCAACTAGAATTGCCAAGGGGTCGAAAGATTCCTAAATTCTCCTAGTTTTCTGAAGATGGTAATGAATCGCCCGTAGCATGTTGAACAATTCACTACAAAATTTGGGGACCTCGTGACAAATGACTACAAAAAAAAAAAAACAGAAACTTTCTCCAAAACTCTTCAACTCAAAATGCTTTTACATGGTACTCCATGCTATCCCACACTCCGTACATTCTTGGGAGCAACTAAAAAGGCTGTTCGATGAACAATTCTTCAGGGTTGAAATGAAATTTGCCCCACCCCCCCCCCCCCCCCGAGTTGTGATCAAGCAACTCTTGGATTTATTTGTTCAGTTTTGCTCTTAAGATTTGTGAGCTTAACATCTCAGTTCATAATGCTTAAAATGGGTTTAATCTCTTAATGCTTAATGCAAATCAAGACACTATAAAGAAATAAAGTTACATTCTTGCTATCAACTATAACTTTTGATCTAATGATAAATACTTGATCCAACAAATGGTATAAAGTAAAGTCATGGGTTCAAATCTCCTAATTCACAATGGGGGATGATTGTTAGATTTATTTGTTTATGTCTCCTTTAAGATTCGTAGGCTTAACATTCCAACCCATAACCCTTTTAATGCTTGAGCGTTGGATCCAACAGCAATAATCCGACGAAAGTTTTCACAATTACCTTAATCGGTTTTGACAGATGAGGAGCCAGTGTTTAACTTCTAACCAAAAGGAGTTAGTGAATCAGCATTTGATGACATGGCTCACCTACATAACAAGGTGCGACAGATTGAGTATTTACAGCAAGAAAAAGAAAGGATGAAGAAGCGGGGCAAGAAACAGTGCATCCACATGGTGGGGTATGATAGCGATGAAGAAAATGGAAACAATAATGATGTGTTTGTTGCTGAACTTCAGAAAGGGCCTCCTTATATTTGCCAGGCATTGAAGCCTATCAAAGGAAATGAAATCATGAGTTCTGTGCATTGTCGAACCTATTCTTTTGACGTTTCCAAAGTAGACCGAATTTTCTATATGCTTTTAAAAGATAAATTGTTAAAGTTATCTCAGGGCCAGGTCATTCCAACTTTCAGTGAAATTAAAAATCAAACTTAATGCAAATATCACAACTCTTATAAATAGTCAATTAATAGATGCGTTTGTTTCAGGGATCTAATACAGAACCGGCTGCAGGAAGACCGTTTGAAGTTTGCAGACAAAGACAAGCCGACGATGAATATTGAAGTTAATCCTATCGAAGTGAATGCTTTGTATGCTGAACCACAACCTTTGGGCATTGGCATGAGGAAGTGTCAAACAAAGAATAGTGTTGACTTTGGGTAGTTGTTGATTTATCCGAAATTGCTCATTGCTATTCAAAGAATGTGAACACTGTATTTTGTCAAAATTCATAAAATTATTAAAAAAATTCAAAAAATGAAAAATGAGAAAAACAAAAAAATTATTAATAATGACTTAGACCATGTCTTAATTTCCTTTGAAAATCTTATTAACTGAATCTCATGTTTTTCAGAATAGCATAATAAGCACAACCTCCAAGGATTAATTAATTAATTAATTAATCATAATTAATTTAGAAAGGAGGTTTGAATTTCAAATTAAAATCTGAAATTATATGGGGGGAATCAATTTTGGTTGAAGAAAATTAATTGTGATTGAATTTATTGATTATGGAGAACTAATCTATATTATATATATGTGTGTGTGTGTGTGTGAGTGTAAAATTGCCTTGAGAGAGAATTAATTACACCAATTTCAATTACACTCCAGTGACTTTATTATGAGCCATTATAATTATAAAAGTGTTTAAAATTATAAGGTGTTTGGGCTTAAAATTCCTATATGCTCCTTTACCAAAAAAGTGAAAACCCAAAAATTGGCTTCAAAGGCACACATATTTGGGCTTCATATGGCCCTTAAAAAAACAATTGGAGTTGTACCATCAACTTCCCACCCTCTCTAATAGATACTAAACAATTACTTTTCTTATCTGCTGGGGCACCAATACGGTGAGTGTGGTTGCAGGAAGCCAAAATCTAAGAACAAGAACCAAACAATACGGTGTCCGCAGAAAATTAAGCTCTACGGAGGAGCAGCACCATCGTGAAGTGATGCATCTAAATCTATGGATTGACCTTCAAAATCATTTATGGGGGCATGTGGCAGCGAGTCCAAAATGCGATTTTGCGACAGGGGAATTGGAAATAAGAGGAAACCATGAATTAGAAACATTCAATGGGTTCTACTTTTGGCATCTACCACCTCATGCTCCAGGAGATCCTATTTTAGATACACAACGTCTCCAACTTCAGAACTCATCTATTTTTAATGTAGTTAGCTATTGCAATATAATATATTTCAATTATTTAAAAATAATTTAATGATAATTCAAGACCCAACTATTACTACTAATATTAATAGGAAGATTAGTAAATAGTAAATAGTAAATAGTAAATAGATCAGTAAATCGTAACGCATGTTCTTCTTATTCAAAATAATTTAATATATTTTTTAACCTAGTTAGCTACTAAAATATAATATATTTCAATTATTCAAAAATAATTTAGTGATAATTCCAGAGCCAACGATTACTACTAATATTAATATATAGATTAGTAATGGTAAATATATTAGTAAATAGTAATTCATGTTCTTCTTATTGATACTCAATCGGCAAGCATACCGAATCATATAAGTATTATAATAGTAAGAGAGTATGTTCCCCTAAAAATTGCAAATACCAACTAGCAATTCACTAAGATAAATGCTATTTGGGTTATTGACCTTGTGGATCAAAGGGAGCTCTAAAATAAAAATTATTAACAACTATTGAAAATTTAGTAATTTAAATGGACGAAACTAATAAAAAGCATCAAGTTACAAATCAATCTAAAGAGTAAACTATCAAATGAAAAATGCTAGGGATCTAATTTCACTTGGTTTTTTTTTTTTATGTAACTAAGAATTCCAGTTTATCTTAGTTCTAATTTCAGAAATTGATGGTTAAAATTCCCTAAATTAACTAACACCTAATTCCTTGGTGTGCTAATTCTCTATTCACAAGTTAAATTAGCTAATTCCTTAGTTTAATTCAATTCAATAAATAGGCTATAACTAGGGTTATGGAAATCAAACAAATCATATAATCTACAGCATCTATTCCTAGATTTCATGAGATTATAGTGTCCATCATATGAAGCTTAATCATGCATCAATTTTCCAATTAAAAACATGAACGACATATCAATTCATGAATTGCCAATTCATGAATGCATTAATAACAATGATAAACACCCGATACTGCAATAGAAACATAGATTAATCGTAAATCTGAATTACATCATCCAAATCCAAGCTAGATCATCACCCTAGCTACAAGGGATTTAGCTACTCATAGCAGAAAAGTACAATTAAACCAAGATTTGCAGTGAAAGAAGGAAAGTACAAAGTCTCCAAAGCTTGAACCCTCAAAAATCCCGTGAATTGAGCTCTTCTGATCTTTCTAGATTCTCCCTACTCTATGTAGGTCGCAACCCTCTTTCTTTTTGTCCTCTCTTTTCTTTTTTATCTAACTGATATATATAGATTTTAAGGCTTCCTAGCACCTAAGTGCGCATACGGCAATAAGGTTGGGTCTTCTCGGTGAACCAGATGCTCAAGCGGTGGAGTCCTAATGCCTGGACAGTCAAGTGGCAATGGGTTTTGTCTTTTCTCGCAGACATGGACGCCTAAGCGATGGAGCACGAGCACTCAGGCAATGGCTTTACAGTTTTGAAAACTGCTTTCTTCTTTAATTTGACCAATTAATCTTCATCAATTCCTTAAGCTACCTATAAAGATCCAGATCAACAGAAGAATAACTGGAAATTTAAAAGTAAAAATAAAAACACAATTAGAACACCGAAAGACATTAATTCTTTGAAATTAAAATAAATGTCAAGGAAAAACATAGCCTTAGGCCTAATTAAAAAGTAAATAATTCTATGGTGAATAGAATTATCACTTATTCAAAACCCAATGATAAATACCCAAAAATAGTTAGTTGCATTGGAAATAGATTGAGACCTCAGACGAACCTTACTTGCAATGTCAGGATTTTGAATCTTAGAGTCGCCACTTTGAGGAGGACTTTACCTAATCACCCCCTGCTTAAATGATTAGTCTCATAGCTATCCCTAAAGATCCAAAAAGAAAAAAAAAACCCAATGATAAATAGTAATATTAGCCATTAAAAAAATGCTTTAAAGCTAAATGGCCATTTGTGCTTCAAATTATGCCCATTGGGCATTTTATAAAGTGGCTTAATGTTGTTATCATAGTTATGTAAATTTGGGTTGCCACATCTCAAAGTGTCTTATAAGTACATTTGAAAATTGGTAGAGCAATGCTATTTGTCACCACCTTTGATATTGAGTGTTTGATCATAGAGCAATGCTGACCCTCATGAAGTACATCAAGAAGTATGTAACATGTCCTTTTAGTTATGTTATATCTACAAGTTGAGATTTGCATTGTTTATTTGTTATGGAATCTATTTTAGCTTCTATATTCCATTATCTGTTAGGAGGCAATCATCAAGCAAAGAAGATCAATATACTTTTCTTAGTGATAGATCTCTCTTCGAGTATAGATGATTGAAAAATAAAAGTTCGAGTTTCAAGATCATGGAACACTCTAAATATACATCGCAAAAAGAAATTAATTAGTACAAATATGTTCCTTATTGAAAAGAAGGTACAAATTCTCTATGTGCTTCAAATTTTCTTATTATTTCCTAATGACTATATCTAAATGTATTGTTTCTGTGTTTGTTTTTAAATTTCAGAGCAATTGCATCCATGCTTCTATTGGAAAAATATTTCTCACTAATTCAAGAATATACTAAAAGAAGGCAAAGCATATTCGACTAAAAATTTCATGGTATAAAAGAAAAGAGATAGATTTGTTGTCATTGAGAACAACAATTTCATGTTGCAATTCTATGCCATAACCATTGTAAAGGAAACTAACCATGATGAGAACATAATTCTGCACCATATTTTTGAGTTGGCGAGCTTTGAAAATTTGCTTAGTAGAAGTGGTAAGGATGTCTTGACAAGTGACTCCATCATAGCACTTTATTATATATGTGATTCCTATCAAACTTTGCAATTTTTTTTTTCCAAATTTTAATTGGTTAAAGTGACAATAGAATCCTTTTATCTTATACCTAACTAAAAACTCCTTCTGTCTCCTTCATCCTGTAGATGTTATTAGAGTTATTGTTGTTGTAAGCGAGATTGAAGAAAAATTGACAGCTGAAGGCAAAGTTGCTTCAATAACAATTCAGTTACAAGACTTGAGGTGCAGTACAGCCATATATTTACTTTATTTCCTACTCTACATGGCTGAAAATTTTTTATTTGGTGTTGCTTTTATTTTATAATATTTATTTATTTATTTCAACCAAAAGTCAGAGTGAAAGTTTGATGTCTTATTTTAAATTATGTAATTTTGTCACATCATGTTTTTTTTTTGGTTTATTTGTGTGAGTTATATAATAACAAATAATTTTATTTTCCTTTTCTTTTCCCTTCAATGCATAATTTTTGTGTAAATAAAAAAAAAGGAATGATTTGATCCAAAATCCTCTTTCTCATCTCTCTCTTTAAATATTATGCTGACAACAGTAATTTTTTTAAGCATAAACTATTTCTCTCTTTTTACCATGAACATTGGTCCTAATTTTTGTGCAAAACTTCTACACTTCTTTATATTGGATAAGCACACTTATGTTTAAGTTATTTACTACAATTATGCACATATAATGTAGGAATTTGCTTGAGATAAACTTATTCATGTTTAAGTTGTGTTGTTGTACAGGAAATAAAGCGAAAGTCACAATTTGGGATGAATACCTTACACTTTGAGGAGCAGATGAAGGCAAATGTTTCTAAAGTTAATATTGCAATTTTTAGTTCAACAAGAGTCAAGGGATTTCATGGTAAGATATAATGGTGTCATACTTTCCCTGTTATATTAGCCTCAGAGACATCTTATTTATACAAGAGGGTCACTACACTAAATAGGAAAATACATCAATATACAATCAATCAATATCCATAAATTATGCGTAAAATATATACAAATCAATCACAATAATTAGATCTCTGATATGATGTTGATATTATGCTAATTACTAATATCTTCACATTCGCCTCAAACTCAAGTGGGTGTAGAAGGAACCAACTTGAGTTTGGAAACTAAGGTGAGAAAGCAACCAGGTTGATGAGTTTTGTGAACAGATCAGTAGGCTGGTCAAGAATGCTAATAGAGACAATGTGAAGATTATCATGAGTAATTTGCTGCTGAATGAAGCGACAGTCAATCTCAATGCGCTTAGTGCTTTCATGAAAGATATCATTATGTGCAATTTGAATAGCACTCTAATTATCACAATGGAGATCAGTAGAATAGGATTGAGAAATGGCCAAGTCACCAGTAGCCAGTGTATCCAAAGTATTTCAGAAGTGGTGTCAGCAAGGGCACAATATTTAGCTTTAATACTAGAATGAGCAGTCAAAGTCTGTTTCTTGCTATGTCATGAGATAAGACAGTCCTCCAAAAAGATATGATAAATAGTAGTAGATCGGCAATCAGTGAGATCTCTATGCCAATTAGCATCCGAATAAACTTAGAGAATGAAGGAGGAGTCAACAAAGAAATGGAGCTAATGGAACAAAGTGTAGTCAAGATCATAAAATTGTCCAATAGAAATAAGATTGAAATTCAATTTAGGAATACGAGAAGTGCCAGACAAAGTAAGGGTAGGGAGAGAGATAGGACCCTTATGACTTTCTTTCGTAAAGGATTCATTAGCAATATGAATAGAGTGAATAGTGTCTTGAGAAGATAGGGATGATAAGAAATGAGGTGAGGATGTCATATGATTATAATAAGCTGGATCAAACTATCAACGAGTAGTGCATGGTATGGTTGCTAAATTCGTAGGATTGTTACCAGAGTGGGAGAGAACTTGCTTAAGGAGGGATTCAAGATCACTAGTGGAAAGTGAACGTTAGGGGACTGGAAGAGGAACCCTCATTGACACTTGTAGTAGCGAATGCAGGGTTGGAGGATGAGCTAAGGGCAAGGTTGAGTCTTACTGTGATCTAATTATGGTGGACAAATACGGAAGTGCTCGATCAAATGTCCTTCCATTAAAATACCGACAAATTAGAGATAAGCAGTTGGTTGCAATATGACCCTTCTTTTTGCAGGTATGACATTCTATATTGGGACAATCAGGTAGAAGATCCCAGATTAGTGTAAGAATTTTGCCTTTCTATCTGTGATTGCAAATGCCAAATCAATTTTAGGTTTAAGTAGACCTAACCTAGTTTCTTCAGACCTAAGACTGGGAATGACGACTTAAAGTATGGGTAAAAGACTTTGGTGCAATAGGGAGGCTCGAGCAAGTTTCATAATCATTGGTGAGAGCCATCAAGAATTGAATGAGCCTGATGTAGTTGTGATAGTCCTCATATGTTTTAGAATCAGCACTATCTTTCAGAGTTAGTTCACAGCCCTACCTTAGGTATGGTGTCACATGCTTACTTGATTAAATCCTTTACATTTTAATTTATGTTTCATGTATCACGGATAAATTATTTAGTATGACTAACCATTTAAACTTGTAGTTTAATGTTACGTCTAATATTTGTGTTCGTTTACTCTTAGGTTTTGGATCATTACCTAGTATAGTATTATATGCATGCCTAGTAAGACAACTCATATGTGTGTTAGGTTTTGTCCATGATAGATTAGGGGTTTAAGTTTTAATTAACCATTGCTCATTTAATATCATAACTTGGTTCCTTTCTAGGTTAAATGCTAGGGTTTCTCGGTTATATCACCACTTGGGCGCTAGTAATTCACCGCCTGAACGCCCAGGACCCAAAATTAGGTGCTACTTCTTGGGTGACCGAGCGCCTAAGCGCTCAAATTTCTGGCACTCAAGCACCCAGTTCTGGGTAGCCACTGCCCAAGTGGCAAAAAACTGCACGCAGTTTTCTTGGTTTTCATTTTATCTTGCAGTTATTGCACTTGGTTCTAACTTCTCGTTATCCTTCTTTTACATAAGTTTGATTAGATTTTGATGGGTTTAACTAGCACTTGATCTTAGAATTATAATAATTGAACACAAGAAGAAATCAACACAACAACTCATAATTATAACAAACTAATTTTATTTCATGTCATACAAAAGCTAGGGTTTACATATAGTATCACCTAGATCTATTTTACCATCATAAAGAAAGGCTTTATATAATTCCTATGTGATATTCTTATAAATCTTATAGCTTAAATAATTACATTAAAACAATAACCCTGTTTCTTGAGGGTAATAACATAGAAATCCTAAAACAAGCATTCTTGGCCTAGCACATAATATTCCATCCACATGATATCATAGTCAATCAAAGGCACGTTGAACTATTTAATATGAAAACATTACAACAAAGAGTGAGACATAAATCTCAGTAGGCAATAATAACAATTTACAGTCAAAAACTAGTAATGTTCTCAGCTGTACTATGTATAGAAAATAACTTCTTATTTAAAAAACATCACTTTCATTCAATAAATTCTTTATCTTTAATGTTGTATTACCAATATCATATTTTCATTTTCGAGACCTTACACTATGATTCCAAACCTTTACCACTTTGGAGAAGAGCTTTTTCCATTGAAAGGGCATCCCCTTGCCATAGCTGTCACCTCATAGTGTGAGATCACCTTCTTAAGGATCATTTCCAAACTTGTGAGATTACCTCCTTAACTAGAGAATCACATCTCAAAATATCTATAGATCATCTCTCTAGGAGGGTCATATCTAGCTTATTGGTAATAAACATTATTCTTTCATAATCCATTTCCAAAATTCATATTCTTCCATGGTCTTTCAAAAACATAAGCTCAAGTTCAAATATAAGAGCATAAGCTCAAGTTTATCTATACAGTATAAAAGATATAATAACTTCACAATCCATGGAAAGGTTTAATCCTCAAAAATACATTAAATAACATAATCAAGAAATCATTGAACAAGAAGTGAGAGGAGAAGTGTTGTTATTTTCTACCTCACTTGAAAGCTTCAAACTTCAAATCTCTCTTCAAGCACTGGCACACGTGCACTTTTCTCACTTTCTCTCACAAGAGTTTAGTTTTCCTTCTTTGGTTTGGTGTGCGTGAAAGAAGAGCTTTAAGGGGTATTTATATGCCAAGGGGTGTATGTGTGAGCTTGGTGTAGGGTTTCTTATCTAATAAGCTTAGTCATTATGACTAGCCTTTGTGTAGGCCCATTCATAGCTTTACAAATATCATGAAATGATTACTTTGGTTTACTTAGACAACTTGAATTGCCACATGGCCGTGTCCCCTTGTTTCCTTGTGGAAGAATTCATTTAGTTTATGAGTACTTAGAGTTTTAGTGAATTAACCTATCTTTCCCTTTGCTTACACATGTCCATGGGTTTCTAGAAAGCTTTTCAAGTCTTTTACATGCATTTTCCACATGTCTTGACTATTTAGTCTTCTAATTATTACTTTGTTTTTCTTTAACCAATCAAGAGTCTCCTACTCGCCTTTGTTTCTAACCCTATCATGACTTAGTTACATAAAGTAATTTAGTTTGCTTAGTTTAATTGTTTTCTAACTTTTCATTAGTTTCTAACTAAATGTGTTGCTTTCCAGTAAAGCTAATTATTATTACTTTCTAATTACGAGTCTTATCCTTGACTTAAGAAAGCTTGGAAGATTTTTCTTCCTCCCTTGATGCCTTCCACGTGAATGCCTTGTTAAAGCAAGGTCATTGTTTTTGTCTTCTTGTTCATTAATGGATTTTGTGTATATTCCTTACTTGTATAATTTTGCTTATTCTTCCTCCCTAAGTGCTACACGTGTTTGGGTTTCTTCTTGCTAGACAATTCTTAACATAGTTAACTTAGATTACTTAATATACTTTTCTTCATGGTTACTTGCTTTTGGTTAGAACCAATTAGAAGCAACCATGTTGTTTTTTTATTCCTAAGGCCATGATGACTTAGTTAGATAAGAGTAGTGAAGTTAGGATTATCTAGTTACTCTAACTAGGTCATGATTGGCTCATCTTGACTTTAGTTGACTTAGTTAGATTTTAACTAATTTTTTAGAATTTAACTAGGTTTCTAGTTACTAATTTCTAGTTTCCATGACTATAGTCAAAGTAAACTTATTTTATTCTAATTTTGCTTGTTTATCTTTCTTTCTTAGTTTCATACGTGTTTCTTTCCTTTTGATTCATCTACTCATTTTCTTCTTTAAAGCCTAGTCTTATATCTTTCTAGAAAAGTTTCTTGGCCAAATAAAAGAGACTTCATGTGGAGACTAGCCACATGTGTCCTTATCTTTTCTTTATCTTATTCTTGAAGAGTTTTAGTCATTCAAGTAACTTTTAGGTGGTTTTTGGAAAGATTCCCACGTGATCTTATCATATCTTAGCTTACTTGTTTGCTTTGACTTTTTTTATGTAAGATTCTTCTTTTTTATCTTATTACACTAACAAGTTTGACTTGTCTTTCAAGCTCAATTTTTTGTCTTTATTCCACTAACCAATTGGATGAAGACAAAATTCGTTTCTATCATTACTTAGTTAATAAAAAGAAAACTTAGTTTAGTTTATTTAATACTTTAACTAATTTTATTGATAAGAGTTGTGTGTCACTCTTAAATTTATCTTAGAAATCCATAATTAGTTTTGACTTCAAACTTCTTGACTAGTTACCTTAACTTAAATTAACTAATGTAAAAAGAATCAAAGTAGCATATATTTTAGTGTGTAAAGAATCTTAGTATTAAAAGAATCTAGTTTAATATGAAAAGAATCTAATTAGAATTTGAGTGTGAAAAGAATCTACTGTAATTCTATCTAATTATTAATTTTTTTTTGATTGTTCTAAACTTTATACTTGTACATTATATTATTTTTAAATTTTGAAATTAGTGAAAATTATTAATGGCTTAATTAAGAAAGAGATGATGTTACACAGAGAGTCAACTGATCCCAAACAACTTCCATCTAGACTACGAAACCATACACAACTTGACCAAGCTCTTGTTTCAGAGTGCTAAGTTCCTTCAACAGCTAATATTGATGAGATAAATTAGAAGTAGCATAACAATTAGCAGGATGATCTTATACTTCTTTAACGGTGTCAAAGCGGCCAAATTGACGGTGGATATTTGGAGTAGAAGTATTCCAAAATAATGTAATAATTTGATTATTTTTGTTGTCTCACTCTTCTAATTTTTCATCATGTTTTTTAGCAGTTTTTGTGTCATTCTTCTCAGGGCACTTGTTATCACTGGTCATATATCTCCAAAGCATGCATCCATTGAGAAAGCCACACATTGCTTCAAGCTAGTGGTTATAGTTGGATCCATTGAGTATAACTGTAATGGGCTGAGTAACATCAAGCTTGTCCATTTTATGTAGCAGAAAGGACAAGAAAACAAATAGAAAAAACAGACTCAAAAAATGGAAAGATCTCACTGAAAAACCCAAGGACGGTCTGGTGCCATGTCAGCATAATGATCCACGTCTACAGTGCCACATCAACACGGGAATTCGCATTAGCGCTACATAAGCACAGGTTATAGAGTAGGGTCGGATTGTGAAGCGAGGTGAAGAAACGAGTTGTCCAGAACTGGACGCATGAACTTGACACGCAGAGGCTTAGAATAACGTGTGTAGGCATGTCGTAGTCCGATGGTGGCGAAACTTGGTTGGCGGGTAAATCGGTGGCTTCAGAGTTGGATGGTGCTAGCGATGTCAATGGAGGACAACTAGAGCACAGTGAACAGTGAGGTTGCCAGCAGTTTCAAAGGTAATTGTTCTTTCTCCTTGATTATTTTTCGGCAAAAAGCTCGTATACCATATTGAAGCAGAGAAACCGAGAAAATGGAGTATAGGAAAAGAGAGAAATAAGAGAGAAGATGATATGAATTTTTCTGTGTGTTGTATTAGCCTTAAAGGTAGCCTGTTTATACAAAAGCAAGACTACACTAAGTAGGAAAGTACATCAATATACAATCAATCAATATCCCTAAATCATGCCTAAAATATATACAAATCAATCATAAAAACTATGTCTTTGATATGATGTTGATATTATGTTGATTGCTGATATCTTCACAATCCTAATGGTAACCACCTATGAGAGCTATATTACATCTTCACTTTCAACATATACTTCTAATTGCAGGTGATTTTCTATCTTGACCGCAAGGTCAAGCAAGATTTATGTCAACTTAGACATATCACAAGCTAATGAATTTAGATAATTTTTTCATGTATGAAGTTTTCTAAATTAGTAAATTGTTATATTTTTTGCACATGGTTTATAACTCAATAGTGTGCTACACATTATCACATTATAGGGAACACAATGGTGCACATCTAATCGAAAATATTGATCTTACAAAATCTGTTACCCTTCCAAAGTTGGACAATATGAAGACTATCTCTGAGATTTTAGTCATGGCAAGATCAAATAGTAATATGGTAATGTAAAATTTGCCTAGAAATTTATAACTTATCTTATTTCCCAAATTAGAGATAACTTTTGTTTTTAAAATATGCTATGATGGTTGTCACCGGATTGTTGAGTATCCAATTACAAATTAATAAACTAACTTCTATATAATTAAAATGTAACAAATTGTTAACTCCTTTTTATCTAAAATCTCATATATATTTCACGCTTTGCATAAATAAAATGTTAGGTTCCGTTTGGAGCTTGATGTGAAAGATTCTATAGCTTCGACAATATTTATTCTCTTTAATGAAGTTGCTGAACAAGTGGCCCAAGTGAAACTAAATGATTTCACCACCGCTTTTGAAAGTATAAGTGAATATATTCCATTCTATAACATGACACTCTCATCATGTATAGAGAAGGATCCTATCATTTAAATGACCTTATTGGTTTATGAATTTATTTTATATAGGGTGAGGATGATGATTTCAACTTGCCTCCACAACTCCTCAAAATCATTGGCTCTTCTCATGTTTTCCTAGTAAAGATGGATTATTCTTTCTTTGAAAGTCATGGAAAGCAACGTTTCACACAGCAAACAAAATTTTCAAACCAAAGAGTTTTGAACTTGGTGGACAAGTGAAGATGATAATTAATAGCAATAAACTTCTAAACATTTTTGCATTGACGTTAACATAATAATAAAAAATATAAATGATTGTGTCATTTGTCTTGCAGATAGAGAAAGAAGATAACTCAGAGCCTTCAAGTAGCAGTACAATTAAGAAGATCGTGGAAACAATCTCCACAATTGAAACAAGTATTAAGACCCCAGATTTACCAAAGAAAAGGAGGAGGCTTAGGTATGACATATACCAGTTGATGATCTATTTTTGAAAATATACTAACTAAATCATCTGATTAAAATTGGTGCTTTGTACCCTTTTCAGGTTACTTGATGATGAAGAATCAAACCATGCAGAATTAGAAATGACCTTTAATGTTGAAGATGATTGAATGATTTAGTTTATGAGTGAATTTTGTAGTTTTAAAGAAAATAAAAAATTGCTGTGGACCATCTTCATAGTTTGTTAGTTGTCCATCTCATTTCCTATTATGGTATCAATAAAATTTTAGGGTTATCTATAACAATTTTGGCTTTCCAATTGTTTATAGTGATTTGTAACGATGAATTAAACATATATTGTCATGAGACCTACAACAAAATGAATTTTGTAGAGATTGCAACTGTCCTACTAAAAATTAAAAAGGGAAAAAATTAAAGCACGCTAGGTATGTATTTTCTACTGTCCAAACAAGAAGAAAAGGATGGTTTTAAAATTAAACAAGAAAGACCACCCATAAGAAAACTGGCCCTCCTCATCTCCAAATAGCTTTCCATATCCTTTAAGTGTATTTATTTTATTATAAATTTGTAATTATTTCAAAAAATTATTCAAAATATAATAGACATTGATATAATAATATATGTACAGATAAACTTGTTCAAGAGAAAGAACTCTTATTAATTAAAGTCATTTTATAAAGAAAATTTAATAATTAAATTGATTTTTTACCAACACTTATCTCAAAATACAGAAATACATATATTATTATTACTATGGCAAGGTGTTCTCAGTGTTACAGGTTATTTCACACAACTTAAGATCCTATGGGATGAATATGTTACTTTTAGACCGATGCCAGCATGTTCTTGTGCTCTGCCTTGTGTTTGTAATGTTCTTTTTACAATTCGTAGTTATAGAGATCAAGATTATGTGATCCATTTTATCAAAGGCCTCAATGAGGAATTTTCTACTGTAAAATTTCAAATTCTGCTATTTGATCCTTTACCACCTATCAACAAGGTTTTTTCACTAGTTGTTCAGCAAGAATGTCAAATGAATGGCACTGTTTTGCATGATTCGCAAATTCTTGCTCACACTACTGAAACCTATGGCAGAGGAACTTCCAAGTTTTCAAAGCCAAGAACTAATGGTTCATCTAAGATCTGCACCTACTGTGGTAAACCGACTCACACAGAAGACACATGCTATAGAAAGCATGGTTTTCCTCCTGGCTTTAAGTTCAGGAATTCCAAATCCACTGCAAATCACATTCAATCTGCTCAGTCTGATGATGTTTCTTTACCAGGAGAAGTTGCTGATGTTCCTACGTTTCGTTTGACTCAGGAGCAGTATAACAATCTACTAGCATTGTTGCCTCAGTCTAATTCTGCTCCTCTTGACTCTACTAATCATGTGAAAACTAGTTCACAAGCTATTGAGCCATCCACAGGTAATCGTTTTCTACTCAAATCTAGTTCTCACATTTGGATCTTGGACAGTGGTGCTACAGACCACATTTGTTCCTCTCTTACCTTGTTTACTTCCTATAGATCTATACCTCCTATTTCTGTTAGTCTACCTTGCAATCATTCTGTTATTACACAGTATTCTCGTACTGTTATATTTTCTGGTTCCTTTAATCTCAGTGATGTCTTGTTTATTCCAAATTTTCATTTTAATCTCATCTCTCTTACAAAGCTTATCAATTCTCTTAATTGTTTCCTCACTTTTTTAACTCTTGGCTCTAAAATTCAGGACTCAACGTCCTCCGAATTATAGAGCTACGACACAATTAAAGCCAAACGAACAAAATGTTGAATTGAATCGTACCAGTCTCTACTGTGGGTTATTACTCATTTTTGTACTTGCTGTTTTATTTTCCAATTATTTCCTCAATTAATAAAAGAAAAGGGAACAGTAAATATATATTCGAAATTCTCTTATCCCATTCGGAAGGATATCATTTCATAATTATCTATGACTGTTTATGTCTCTAGCATGACTACTTCATCAAATGTGGAGGAAAGTGGGATAAATGGCCGATACTACTGGAAGGATTCCTCTTTGGATAATAGGTACTGTAACTGGTATTCCTGTGATCGGTTTAATTGGCATTTTCTTTTATGGTTCATATTCCGGATTGGGCTCATCCCTGTAGTAACCGGATGAATTGAGTTTTCGAAATGAAAGTGTAAGAACTGAACAAGGATCCACTCTTTGGCAGAGCTGAAGTCCATAATGGATTGTATGTGTTGGTCACGCCATTGGTTACAGTACCTGCTTCTTTGAATAAGCCGCTTTCGGTTCCCACAACACTCTCAGTCCCTTTATATTCACCAAATTTGTGGCACCTTAGACTAGGACACCCATCTAATTCCAGGTTATCTGTACTGCATGAGCATTTTCCCTTCATTTTGTCTGATAATAAAACTGTATGTGACGTTTGTCACTTTGCAAAACAAAGACAATTACCTTTTCCATTGAGTACTTCTGTTTCGACTGCTCCCTTTGAATTGCTACACATGGACATTTGGGGTCCTTACTCTTCTCCCTCTTTACATTGTCATAAGTATTTCTTATATGTTGTGGATGACTTCTCACGATTTACTTGGACAGTCATGCTCAAACATAAATCACAAACATCAGGCCACATAATAAGTTTCGTTAATATGATAGAAAATCAATTTTCAAGAACTATTAAAACTATTAGATCAGACAATGGACAAGAATTTAAGCTCACAGCTTTTTATATTTCCAAAGGAATTCTCCATCAAACCACTTGTGTAGAGATTCCACAACAAAATGCAATTGTGGAGCGTAAACACCAGCATATTTTGAATATGGCTCGTGCTCTTTTATTTCAAGCAAATCTTCCAAAGCATTTTTGGTCCTATGCAATTAATCATGCAGTATTTTTAATTAATAGAATTCCAACCAAAGTATTAAATAATAAATCTCCGTAAGAGACTTTATACAATCAGCAGTCTGATTTCACTAATCTTTTAGTGTTTGGTTCCCTATGTTTTACATCAGCTATCACAGGACATAGAACTAAGTTTGACAGAAGAGCAAGAAAATGCATCTTTATAGGTTACAAAACTGGCACCAAAGGCTATATTTTGTATGATTTAGACAAAAGAGAAGCTTTTGTATCCAGGAATGTTATTTTCTATGAACATTACTACCCCTTTCATTGCACCAGTCCTTCTTCTAATTTTGCATTAGGTTCTCCTATGCCTATGCCCACGTTCAGCATACAAGATAACCTGGAAATCCTCCTTTTCACCTCCTCTTCCCACCACATCATAACCAAATAATGATTTACCAACTTATGCTTCAGTTCCAATAAGATCAACCAGGAGACGTTCTGCACCAAGCTATCTTCGTGACTATCACTGCAATCTGCTGGCTTCAGCACCTGACAAAACATCTTCAGGTATTTTCCATCCTTTGTCCTCTATTTTGTCCTATCATGCATTGTCATCTGCACACAAGCATTTTGCTTTTTTCCTTACTTTCAACACTGAGCCCACTAGTTATTCTCAAGCTGTCAAATTAGAATGTTGGCGCAATGCTACGGATTGTGAATTAGCAGGACTTGAGTTAAACAAAACTTGATCTATCACTGATTTTCCCCAAGGTAAAACACCAATAGGTTGCAAGTGGGTATATAAAATTAAATACAAAGTAGATGGCATAATTGAATAGCACAAGGCACGCTTAATGGCCAAGGGCTACACACAGCAAGAGGGAGTGGACTATTTCGAAAATTTTTCCCCTGTGGCCAAGATGACTACAGTTCAAATTTTGCTAACACTTGCAGCCATGAATAATTGGCATCTAAAGCAGCTTGATGTGAACAACGCCTTTCTTCATGGTGATCTAGCAGAGAAAGTCTATATGCTGCTACCACCTGGACTAACAACGAAATATCCTAATAAAGTATGGAGACTGCAGAGGTCCTTATATGGCCTGAAGCAGGCCAACAGGCAGTGGAATCACAAGTTGACAGCAGCTCTTTTGTCTTATGGTTACTCACAATCTAGAGCTAATTATTCTTTGTTTGTAAAGTCTTCTGCAGGTTCATTCACCGCCCTGTTAGTCTACATTGATGATATCATCCTTACAGGGAATGATTTGAATGAAATAGAAGCAATTAAAAAGTATTTAGATGATTCCTTTAAGATAAAGGATTTGGGTGATTGTAGGTATTTCTTGGGATTGGAAGTTGCTAGATTAGCTTGTGGCATAAATCTTTCACGCGAAAGTATGCTTTAGAACTTCTTTCCTCAACTGGGTTTCTAGGTTCCAAACCAGTGGCAACGCCAATGATTTGCACAACCAGGCTTCAACATGATTCAGGAGTTCCCTTGGCAGAATCTACTACTTACAGGTCACTGATAGGCAAATTGCTTTATTTGACTACCACGAGACCAGACCTCTCATTTTCTGTCCAGCAACTGAGCCAAAATATGGACAAGCCCACTGATGTCCATCTGAAAGCTGCGTATAGAATCCTTCGTTATATCAAAGCTGCACCAGGACAGGGCCTATTCTCACAAAATGTGGAATGCTAGGGGCCAAGCCTTGTACTTTCCCTGTGGAGCAACATCATAGGCTTTGTTCAGACTCTCGGGAACAACTTGGAGACCCATCACAATATAGGTGTTTGACTGAATGCCTCATCTACCTCACCATTACTAGACCAAAGATCACCTATGCTATTCACATACTAAGCCAATTTATGCATGACCCCCGCCAAGGCCATTGGGATGCTGCAATAAGAGTATTGCGTTAATTGAAATCATCACCTAAACAAGGAATCTTGTTGCCTAAAGATAGTGACTTACAACTGCAAGGTTATTGTGATTCAGATTGGGCTAGTTGTCCCATGACCCGTAAATCTGTTTCAGGGTACTTTATGACTCTAGGTGGTGCAACCATCTCTTGGAAGTCCAAGAATCAAGCTAATGTGTCCTGATCCTCTGCAGAGGCAGAATATAAAGTTATGACTCGTGCTACTAGCGAGTTGATTTGGTTACGTGGACTATTAGTTTCTCTTCAGGTGCCTTATACTGCACCATCACAACTTTTTTGTGATAACTAGGCAGTTCTACATATTGCAGCCAATCCTAGTTTTCATGAGAGGACGAAGCATATAGAGACTAACTATCATTTTGTTTAGGAATGTTTATAGTCCGGATACATTGCTCTGAGCAACATATGTTGTTCCAGAACGTATAAAGTGTGAGAAAAAAGTACAAGAATAATGTGAATTTGAAAAAGGTTGATGCATGGGGTTGAGATGAGGAACAGATATATTGCTTTCTTTAAGACAATCTATACCATCCATAGGATTTCCAATAGTACCCAACCTCCTATTTTCTACACTGGGAAAAAGAGAGGACTCTCTCACCTACACCTTTTCTCTATTCTAGGATACTTGTGTTTTTTGATTGTGCGTTGGGTGGTAGTCTTAGTGGGTCTATTTATAGGTGAAGATGGTAGGTAGCCTAATAAGTGTGGTATAATGACCCATATTAAGTGTGTGTAACATCTCACAGGTATTGCTCTCCACCAACTTTTCACGCACATGTGAGTACTTAATTTTTCGCTTGTCTACTTTGAATATGATTAAGAGCCAATCATATACTCTTAATTGAGTATAATACTATTCAATATGACACTTGTAACTCCCACATTATTCCATTACTCTTATTTTTCAATTTCAAACTTTTGTCTTTTATTAAAAATACCTAATAAAATATCCTCCACGCACCAATTGGCTGACATCTTTACCAAGGTGTTGGGCCACTGTCAATTTCAATTCTTACTTTCCAAGTTGGGTGTTTACAATGTGCACATGCCAACTTGAGGGGAAGTATTAGTGGATTTGATATCAATTTATTGGCAAGGATTTCTCCTTCCTGATGTTTTGTCTCAGATTATTCTTTTCCTGTGTTTTAGCCTTGTAAATAGGAGTAGATTTTTTCCTTCCTATTATAGGATATTTCCTTGGAGATTCTTTGTATATCACAGCTTGTGTGTGTGTGTGTGTGTGTGTATCCTTCTATAGTAGACCACAGTAGTAACACACAAAAAATACAAAAGCTTATTCTTATTTTATTAATAGACAATAAAAATCCTCATAATAATATAATATAAAAAAATTATCTCATCAAAATTCATGCCCACACGAGGCTGTGGTTTTATAATAGTTTAAAATAATAGGAAGAGAAACTTTTAACAGCATGTAAAAAAATCAATATATCTTAATTGTTAATTTTTTTCTATTTTATAGTTTTATATGATTTTCTGTTGACCTAATCATTAAATAATGAAGTGATATTAAATGTCGACAAAATTTTATTTTTAAAGAACTAGAGTTGTTGTGTTGTTTCAATTTTTTTATATGTCAATATTTTATTGATAAATTATGAAATATTTGATAACTCATGTATCCAAACTTAAAAATATATGGATAAGGGCAAAAATCTGAAGTAAATTTAGTTACATAGTATAGGTGACAAAGTGAGTCTCCCTGTTGATTGTCGGCAAAGGACGCCTTCATTTGAGAATGCGAAAATCAAAATTAGAAATGTCAACGGAACTTTACAGATCTAGCTCTCGCCCCATCCAGTTACAGGTATTCAGTTTTAATCCCCACAGGAAGAATGGTCCATGTGGATATTCACTAGTATCTAATGATTTAAAATATTTTAAAAAATCACAAATTAAAAAACATAAATAAATAAAATTTAGCATCTCATTCCACAACTTTGTTTAACAATTTAATATACTTACAAAATGACAATATTATATCACAAATAACATGCCAAATTCAATTATATTTTGTAATAATAAATTCACATAAATATTTATTATTTATATGGTATAAATTTTTTAACAATTTTTATTATTATGAATTCATTCATTAAAAAAATTCAATAAAATAATAAGAAAATATATATTCTCATACTTAAAGAAAAAAATTATAATACTTGTAAAATATCAAAAAGAAAATATTTTGTAAATATTACAGATACTTATAGGTATTTATTGGGTTAGGTCAACTCGCGAATTCATAAGTTTTAACCTAACTCAGTTCACAGTTAGTGAGTTACATTATATTTGTGGGTTGAATTAGGTTTGAAAATCTTCAACCCACAGATGATGGAAAGGTTTGTGAGTTGAAATTTTTCTCACCTACACATTTATATGGATAGGTCTTATTAGGATTGAATCCAATGACTTACATCTAGCCTATTTACTCAAACCCTAAGAGCCTTAAGCCCCTATTCATACTCACTATGGAGTCTGCCTCCAAGTTTATTCATTCTCTTTGCCTAAACTCTAACCACTATTTTATTCTCATACTAACTTAAGCGTCAGAATGTTTTTTGGTACCCCACCACCATGCTTAGTTGACTTGAAGCTCTCTGACATATCAAACATCAGGGCGAATACTACCTAGTTAGGAACAGGCAAGAACAACAACTGAACCCAACCCACAATTGTGATGTGAAATCGATGGAGAAGTTGGATGACGCTGAACTCCTCGAGAAAATTAACAAAGCAGTTAATGATTACAGCTATCTACTTGCCATGGATGATACTTACTTTAATTGGTTTATGTTTTTTATTGTTTATAAGACTTTTGGAGATTGTGTATGTTTAAAACTTTTTATCTTTAAGTATTTGATTTGTTTGACACTTCTCAAAGACTTGATATATTAATTTTTGTTAAGCCTTTATAATGTATAGTGAATTTTAAATTTCTTATTGATTTAGATATTTTTTTTCATAAATAATTTTTTTTAATATATATCAAACTTAGTTCAACCAAACCCCAAACTCAACCCAATCTAACCGTCGGACATCTCTACGTATACTCGCAAAGCATATACCCCTCTGTCGCCTTGCGAGTAATCCATGCTTCTAATAAAAGATAGGAGGACAAGAGGGAGTCAAAGCAAAGATAACCAAACCAAATAAAGCTCTTAAACATCTCCAAACAGTCATTTCCAACAAAACAAATGTTTCTCTCTCATGCGTCAGTGTACCTTCACGTTCTCTCTCAACCTCACAAGCATTTCGGATCACCACAAGACCTTTTCTTCAAATTACCTATCTTTTTCTCTCTCTCCTCCTGAGATTTTGAACAACCCACCACACAAAAAAGCTGGGAGACAAACACACAACTTTTCCTTTGCCTTCCCTTGCTTTTGTTATTGTTATTTTTATTCTGGGTCACTTTCATCCTTGTTGGGCTTTGTGAGACAAAGACTTAATTTCATTTCTTTTTCTTTTTTTTGGTTTCACTAGTCCCTTCCCCTCAGAAGCTTTTTGAATTTTTGCCTTAACTGTTATCCTCATTCTTGACATAATTTTCTTTGTCTCTGCAATTTGTTTTGTGCGGTGTCCTTGGTTTGGTGCATTTTGTCACAATTATTGTGATTCCCTGTAACTGTTGATGAGTTAACCACCTTCACTGTTGGAGCTGCTTGAAGTTCCAAGAAGATGGGGTTTGACGAAAACAAAGAAACTGGGCAGACTAGTGAGGCTGCAGGAGAGAATGAAGAACATAATAAAAGTGAAGGTGAGCCTTTTAGTAGGCAGGCCAGTGAGTCTTCTATCTATGCAACTGATCATGAGGAAGAAGAAGATGAAGATGGAACCAAAATACAGCTGGGTCCTCAGTGCACTCTTAAAGAACACCTTGAGAAAGATAAGGTTTGTTTCTGCTGCAAATAAGCGTTTCTCTGCTAATGTACTGTGGTTTTTTATTTTATTTTATTTTACTTTCGAGTTGGATTCTGGTAATATAGGATGATGAGAGTCTAAGGAGATGGAAGGAACAACTTCTTGGGAGTGTGGATGTGAACAACGTTGGAGGTATCTCTTCTTTATCTTACAAGCAAATAGTACTATTCACATTTGTCATTATTTATTTTTCCAAAATCTAAGGCTCTGTGCTACTGTTCCTCTCTGTATATATTGCATTGATGGTGATTGGGGCAACTATTGCATGTTTGGTAGAGCTTAACTTTTAGAAAAAATCACGTCTTTTATTTTTCAAAAGCTTTTTCAAAGAGATTTTGAATATAAACTCTTTTGAGTATAAAATAAGTTAATCTAAACACATATATAATGGTTCAAGTAAATAACTATGTAAAGCCATGCAAACCAGCTTTTTTTCCATTCCTTTCCTTAAGAATTTACTTGCTATCCTAATAATTATAATCTTGGTGGCCAATGTTGAGAAGTTTAAGAAAATTACTATTATTTTGAATTGAATTTCCATTTCTGATACGATAAGGAAGGCATAATTTCCCTGTCACTCTTTCCACAACTCTTGTTTTATCAAACCAAGATCCTACTATTAGGCCTCTTATAATCTATACTTGCAATATTAGAAACTATGAGCCATTGACATTGTTCATAAAACTATCATGCAGCATCAAAGGTGTTAAAAATAATATTGCATTGCAGCTGTGTAATATATATTCTACCATTTATAAAAGATATTGCAACAGTTTTTACCAAACATGATATAACTAGAAAAGGAAAAGAAAAAAGAACAAGAAAGAGAAGAAATTTCCGAAGCCTATATATTTATGGCACCAACTTACTTTTCAAGTAGTAGTCTTCTTTACTATATCTTAGCATATAAACTAAGAATTATAATTAGTGGTAAATATATTTTTAATTGGAAGCCATTTTCATCTTCTCTAATATTGTGAAAATTGACAATTATCAAATGTTTACTTAAAAAAATTGCACTAATCATAATTGTTATAAAGAAATCATCATGAAAATTTCAAGGTCATGTCATGATTTGTATTTGAATTAGTTTATTTTATATTTAAAACAACTTATAATTAAAATTTTACTAAGAGAGCTTTCAGAAAAAAAAAATGATTTTTGCTTGAAAATTATGCTTTACCAAACATGCACAAATTGTTATGTGATTTTGTTCTCACTTTTCTGTTCCTGTATCCATTAACTTAATGCTAATCTTTCTTTCCAGAAATTCTTGAACCTGAAGTGAAAATTACTAATCTGTCTATCGTCTCTCCTGGAAGAGATGACATTGTTCTTTCTATTCCTGAAAGTGGAAGACCAAAGGGCTTATGGTTTACCATTAAAGAAGGTAGCCATTACCGCTTGAAATTCACCTTCGAAGTGAGCAATAATATTGTATCTGGCTTGAAATACATCAATACTGTCTGGAAGACTGGTGTCAAGGGTGAGTTCTTTCAGTGTCTAATTGTTGCCAAATTTCTAATATGCTAGCCTTTTGAAGCACTCTATTAAAAATGAGTCTCATTTCAGTGGACAGCTCAAAAGAGATGCTTGGAACTTTCAGCCCTCAGCCAGAACCTTACACACATGAGATGCCAGAAGAAACCACACCCTCTGGCCTATTTGCAAGAGGAACATATACTGCAAGATCTAAGGTAAGATCACCACATTTTACATTGAATTTGATTGTGAAATTATATGCACTTCAATAATTGAATGCAATATTATTCCTATTTAGATGGCTGATAAAATAGTTAGGCAATCGTTGTTTGTCCTTGTGTCCTGCTTTTAGTTGTTCTAGGCTTCTAGCCTACATTAGATGTAACTGTGGGTTATAGGGGTATACGATGTTATCTTAGATTTATGCATTTTCCATTCCAAATAGCTTTGTATTGCTAGATTTCAGGGCCTATTGTATTTTTGACTAATTCTTGCATCAATTTGTGGAATATATGCAACTGCTTACTTCAATACTGAATCCTGTAAATTCCTATAGTTGTCTACTCTTGTTTTTCAGGCTATACTCCTATGAAGTTGTCTTCTAATTTCAAATTTCTATGTCATTACTGCCATATCTAAGTTAGCACTGCCAGAGATTGAGCTCTAATTGAAAAGTGTTTGAAGCACTGAAAGTCAAGGAAAGAACTCCATAAACAAAAGTTGGGATTGGTTTTTCTATCATATTTGACAAGTTGTGTATTAGCTATTATAAATTAGATGATGGGCAGTTGGCGGACACTTCTCAGACCTTTCTAATCCAATGGGATATCTAAGTCAAATCCTGAATCTGCAATATCTAGTTGTTTCCAACCATAATTTATTATTATTATTTCTAGTAATATTCTATTTCATAGAACCATAACCTTCTACTTAGTAAAATTGTTGAGGTTTTGAAGTCAAAAGTGAGGACTAAAACTTTCCAGGTGTTTCAAATTTGTGATGCTTTTCAATTTTCATCCACCTATCATTTCTGGCTATGATAGCTACTTAAATTTCTTGCCATACAAATATGGAGGTCTTTATTTTTTTTCTAATTTTGATAGAATATTCCAAATATTCAAGGGACTTGTCTGGTCTTCCAATGTTTAATATATATCTAATGAAATCATTCTAATATAATATCTAATGTAAGATTCTTGTTCGGTACCTGCTAGTACTGTTCTAAGTAGTAGGGAAGAACTGAGTTATAAAATCTAAAGTATTGGTGCCTCACAGTTATATAGACCTGTAGCCGAGAATAACATTTTGACTGTTGTCACTCGAACTTTCATTTATTGTTGTATAATAATGATACAACATTGTATGGTTGTGTTTTCCTTTTGCAGTTTCTTGATGATGATAACAAATGCTACTTGGAGATCAACTATACTTTTGATATTAGGAAGGATTGGGCTTGATCATACATTAAGAGCTTTACAAATCAGCAATAGTAACTCTCCCTCATTTAGTCAATATTTTTGAATTTCTGTTTAATTGATTCAAGAAATTCAGATATCTTAGGTACTGAATTCTGGCTTGTACTTAAATATTTGTCTAGCATTGACTCAAACAAACAGAGTGAAAGAAGATTCTTTGGTAATTTTCCTAATAAAACTGCCTGCTTTTCTCTGATATGACTCTCCTATCTCCACCATTTTTGCCAATATAAATTTGAAGACATGGAAATCTTGGGGTCAGATTACTTTTGACTTTAATTTGTAAAACAAGACCTTGGTATATGAACTTTCAAGCAATTAGAAAGGAAATGAAAGATAGTTGATATAATTTAGTCTCTAAAAAATAGAAAGTGTCATCAATGTAATCTTTCAAAAAAAATTGACATCAATTTAGGCTTTCAATCATATAACGTAACATTAATTTACTCTCTTAATCATGAAAAGTTACATTAATTTAATCCCTTAATTAAAAGCTACATTAATAGTGTTCTCACGGCTCGTAATATAAAAATTATTTTGATATCACTTTTTATGATTAAGGAATTGTATTGATGTCCGTTTTTTTTTTCAACTAATTGTGGCCTCCTACCTTTTTTTTTTTGGGGTCACTCCACATTCCTTTCTATTTTATTTTATGGTTCAATCTTCACATTGTTTACTATCACTTGCTGTAATTGGTGAAAGTTTGCAGCATGCTTATGCCATTGATACTTACTTTTTAATAATTGTTCATAAGTAGTTGCAACACACAGCCAACCGTACTATAAAACAAACTTTAATTTAGACTCTAGGGAAAAAAGCCACTTTTTCCAACAGTTTATGGAGGAAATGAGCTTGTAAATGAGCTTTGGTTCTAAAACTAAAACTCCTGTACACAGAGGTCTCTAAAAAAATAGTTTTCTATAGAGACAATCCTATTGATAATATGCTTTGTAACAGACAGTTAATATGACGTGAGCAAGACTCGAATTGTTTAGAACAAGTATATGAATCCTAGTCTACACAGAAGCTGACATAAATTTCATGAATTTACTTTGTCTGCTCCTTTACATGATCAAATCCTAAACAGAGTATACACTTGTAGGAAACAACCTTCCAATGGGCAACAAATTTCAAAATAATTTGAAGCAACCCTTTACCATTTGTGCTTTCAGACAACCCCCCCCTCCCTTTTTTTTTCAAAGGCAAATCCTTATTAATATTGAATCATAATACAGAATTCCAACATTTAAGAGTCATGTTTCTTAAAAAAGATGTTATATGTAGAATGTAAAAAAAGGAGTTGTCATAATCTTTTTATTTTTTGGGGGGGTGTCATAAAATGATAATTTAGGATGCTAAATTTAAATAAAATGTCAGAAGTTACTATAATTGCTATAGAGAAGCAACGAAATTGTTGCAAAACCTCAACTACACAGAAAAGCTAACCATCCTCAATTCCCTTCTTGGTTTTAATACTATTTTAAGCCCTAATGATGTTTTTCTAGACCTACCTGAGCAGTTGGAAGACTTTGCTGAATGTTTATGATGGTTAAACCAACATAATCAATTTAAGAAAGTTTGACCATTATGCTTGTTTGGTCCCATTGAAGTGACATGACCGCCTATTAAGCTGACATGGCATTAACGAACACTTTGGCTCATGAGTAGGTCAACCAAAGAAAGACTCGTAGTGATAAGGATTAACCACCCTGCCTATAAATACTGGCTTAACAATCTTAGGGGCTATCCTCGTCATATAATATTTGAACTCCTAAAGGGACTCAAAGCTTGACTTATAAAAACAACGTTCATCTACTAAGTACATCATTCACTCTCTTACCCCATACTTGTTGGTGTTATCTCTAACTTGAGTTTTGAAGTACCATTGTAGGTACTCTCTTGTTGTGACTCAAATTAAGGATACTGTCTGACGTATAGAATAAACTAGCTAACTTAGTAAGCCTAACTATTCCCAAATATGCCAAAAATAACTAATTGAATTCTAACAAAATATCAAAGAGTTTCCCCTAAAAATAGGGCACCCCAACATTTGCAAAAACTCTTGTTTATCCACAATAATCATATATCCTATTTTCCATCAAGAAATATCCATAGGATACATCTCAAAAGTACTATATAGATAACAATTACTAAGCCAAACCACAACGAAAGCTAAATCCTGACTATAGGTAAAAGAGCACATCTAAAACTCATAATATTTGTTAGATCCAAAACAAAAGTATATCAACAAAACAAACGCCCACAAGAATAAAGTGTTGGGATAGCCAACCACAAACTCCTATAAAGCTAGAGAACTTGAAAGTACTACTATCTAAAAAATATAAGAATAACATAGTGAGTCATAAGACTTGCTGAGAGATAATATAGATTATGACAAATAGGGGCTGACAAACTTAAACATAAAGTGAAATAAAATATATTTCAAAAATATATCAAGGTAAGCATTAAGCATTCCAAACTAAGTTCCATGGGTAATTAGAAGTATCCAAATGATCACAATGTCATAAATGTTCAAATTCATCATACTAATTATAAATGACAATAGAAAATAATCATGCCAGACATATAGGGAGACCTTAAATCCAAACCAGAAAATGCCCACCCACTTGGGAAATAAATTGAACTACCACGCAACCAACACAATGAACTAACAATAACCCTGTCAGCTACGGATACTGAATCACCATGTGACCCACACAACAAGCTAATGCCATATGATGAACAAACGTGTTGGTCACACACACAAGTTAGCAGCACCCCTATTAGCTAGGTATCCAAATAAGGTATACCTAGACTGACGCTTACTACCGTTAGCTGTAGCATTGATCAAAGATTCCTCCCAAGAAAATATATTTGTCCATATTCCAAATATGCATATCACTCTCTAAATATTCTCATATACTAATAATAAATAGCAAGGGTGATTGACTTGGCTGAAATAGCAAGGGTCAGGTCAATGGAGGCTTCTTCAGCAAGCCATTCAATGCAATCCACTACTTATTTTAAGCTAAAGTCCTTATTTATTTTACTCTCAAATAACTTTAAAATATAAATGGAAGTAAAGAAATACACTCGATTTAGATTTAGATTTAGATTCAAGATTCAAGATTCAAATAAAATATCAAAAAAATTAAAATCCTTAAAAATAAAAAGTCAAAACTTAGGTTGTAGTTCAAATTTACGAAAATTACAACTTATAAAATTTCTCGTCTTTAAAATGAATAGTTTAAAGGTTCTTGAAAATTCATTAAAAATCATTCCCTAACTCAATAATGTCTAAGGATTACTTATTGCCAATTTTGATTTCAAAAAATTATATATTTCATATAGCCCTCCAAATAAATGTTTACTCTACACTTAGAAAAATTCAAGACCTTTAATGATAGATATTCAATAATTATGTCCAAATGTCTCCGAATATATTTTAGGAAAGTAAATTTATCTCAAAGAATTTTATAATTATGATAGAGTAACTCACAAGTTCAATCTTAAGAGTTCAAGCAACACAAAAGAAATCGTGTGAAATATGAAAATCCTATACAAGACGAGATATTACATCCCCACTCTATTCGTTGGAGCACCAAACCTTCATACTCCTCTTCTAAGCTTTTAGGTATGCCAAACCATTGACTTTAGTCCAAAACAATGCCCAGTATGGGTCTTGAACAAGCCTTGATGAGGACTATAAAATCTTGGTATCCATCTTAGCCACATTATTGTACTTTTCATCTAAAATATTTGCTAGCAAAAAAAAGCTGAAATCTAAAATAAGTTTATTTATACCTATGGACTCAAATCTTTGCATAAGCAGTTATTTTAATATAATATTATGGAACAAAATTTGATTAGGTAAACTTAAATGCAGGTAACTTCAAAATTGAGATGAAAAAACACTTGAAGTAGTTTGATCCTCCAGGAGACCACTTATTCCTCTCTCATACTTAGTTGCCTGCACCTTCTTTAATTTGTAACAAAAGAAAAATGGTCGAAGTATAAGTGCCGTCTTAGAATTTCTTATAGACATATATTCATTATTTGTATAGAAATTAGGTTTCTCTTGATACCTTTCATTGTCTTTATTCTTTTTATCGCCCAACTCTACTTGAACTATATCCAAAGCCCAACTTCTTCATTGTTTCTTTCGGCTCTCAAAGGACAAAGAGCCCAAACAATTTTCTCTACACAAAAGAGATAGAAGCAAACACTCACATCTTAATGCAGCAGAGTTCCAAGTTGACTATCTATCAAGTCAAGCAAACTCACGGAAACCTAATGGGACATAAAGATCAACTTCATCAAAGTCTCCAAGAGCATGCAAAGACATTTCAAGACATACCATAACGTGGACAAGTGGTCCAACCCACAAGATGAGCTCGTGATCTTTTCACATTAGAAAACATTTTATAGAGTGCAACTAGTAAGCAACAAGAAAATTTGGTCCTTATAGTAAGTAGTCGGTGACCAGATGCAATTAGTAAACCTCTAAATGCCTGTAAATATAGCTTTCGCTTCACAATTACGCAACCTAAAGTCACACACTGCTTTAGGTAAGCTTGTTTACTCCTAATGATATCTTTTGTCTCTAACCTACTAAATTGATTGTCGGATCGAACACACATTATTCACCCTACTTTTTCCTTTTGTAGGTCGACCTTACTTAGTGCTTGGGTGATCCTTCTCCATGACTCCACCCGATCTACAAGCTGCCTCAACATAAAACATTGAGGTCATTTGTGGGAATCTTATAAAACTTCCCCCAAACTCTAAGTTAACTACCATAACATCAAAAGAAAAAAGAAGCAAAGTAAATCAATTGAAACCTTCAAGTAGAAGAGGCTTCTTGCACTCGATAGCTAATCTTACAACATTTTGATGGTTGTGTGCTCCTCTTACAAGTAGTGGTATTGTAAAGATATAGGTTTTCAAACCACCCTATGGTCTCAAAACAAAACTACCCCATATATACACTTATGAAGGCCCAAGATAAGTCAAACCCCACTTCTCCGGCAACACACACGAAGACCGAGATAGGTTGAGCCTTACTCCTCAAGTATACACAAACGAAATCCAAGATGGGTTGAGCCCCAACTCTCAAGTATACATTCGTAAAGACAGAAATAGGATGAATCACACTTCTCGAATAAACATTCACAAAAACCGATATGGTTCGAGCCTCACTCATATTACTCCTTGAAGATCAAGATGGGTCGATTTTAACTCTTCATTTAAGTTGAACTCATATGAAGGCCCAGCCTGTGAGTAGTCGAGTAACCTCTCCAATTTGTGTAAAACAAAAAACTTCAAGCATGATAATTTTCCACCACATTAGCAACTCAAAATGAAATGAGAAACCATCCAAGTTTAACTTAGTTCAATCTCAGAAACATAACAGCCAAATTAGGTACAACTAATTACAATATCATATGGCACTACTACATTTTTTAGCTAAGGCAACACTAAATTTTGCAACGTTCTAAAAACCGTAGCATAAGATGTAAATAGACTACGGTTTCTTTAATTGTTGGTATTGTAATCCAATTGATATAACATGTTAAAGGCAGCAGTGTAAAATTGTACTCTTAAGGACTACAAGGAACAAATTAAAAACCGTTGCTTAGATTTTTTATTATGTAACAATTAATTAAATGTTGCCTATAAAATTTATTATTAACTACATAAAAAAAACCGTGCCTAATGTGAGGCATAGTTTTAGTTCACAAGGCGGCAAGGGCTTTATTTTCCCTCCACCTCATTTTTGCACCAAAGAGAGGCAACTTATATTTTTTTTTTGTTTTTTTTTTCTAATTTCCATTATGAAAAACAAAATTTCAATTCCTAAAACAAAATTTTCTCTCCAGAGTGTTTGTCTACGACCCTTCAGAGTTTAGGGTTCCGGGTACGTGCTCTTCATCTCCAGCAAGTTTTCCCCTCAAATCAACACTTCTCAGTCTTTCCTCTCCAAAATTAGAGGCCTTCTGTGCACAGAATTTAAGTTTCGGAGGTCGTCTACGACACGCACTTCTCTCTGTTGTGATCAAGTAAGCCATTCATCCATTTATTATTTCTTTCTGTAAATTTCTGCCAAAGAAGCTAAGAGTAGAAGATAGAGAGAGTAATATCGGTGCTTGGGTAATAGGGGAATGACGATGCTTTTGTTTTCTGCCAGACATTGGCTTTGCAGTTTGAGATGGAAGGATTCTCCACATTCCCTCGCCCGGTCTACGATCATTTGTGCCTTTCCAGGTTCTCTACAAGATTTCCTCACTTTCTAGGCATTTGTCTCAAGGTACATGCATCTGCCTCTAAATTTTTGAGCTTTTCGTTCAATTCTTAAATTTTTTGCATTTCAAAATCTCAATTTGAGAATTCGTATTGGATTAAGGATTCGAATCTTGTAGCAACTTTTCTTTCAAGTTAAACCTCCCATCTCACGCATTTCACTGCAATATATGTGCTAATTCCATCATCTTTAGACTACAACTGGGTGACTAATTGTTGAATTCTAAATTAAGTAATGATTCATCACTTCTACGACCAATTAAATCCACTAAACCTAGGCAAAAATGTTCTATAGCTCTGTAAACTCACAAAAATTTGTTGTCTCTGATTTTTCTTTTTGAATATTTGGTAGTTTTATTGTTAGTCCTATCATAATGCCAATCACAAGTATTAAGAAAGAAAAACAATTGTGAATTAAGAGAGAGAAATGGGCGAGAGTTTTAGATTTGTGGCCTTTGGGAGTTGAATAAAAAATGAGGAGAAAGGTGCCCGAGGTTGGAAAGTCTAAATGGCGTGGCAACCACTGGTTGCTGCATTTAGAATTAATCTAGCTACTTGCTGCATGCTACACACACATATATAGTGAGAAGGGGGCAAGAACAAGGATTATATGGCGCATGGAAGGGGGCAATAACGCCACATACTTGCTGCATAATACACTTAATATATTAAGGATTAGATAAATGTTATCATTACTATTTATTTGGTATAGGAAATTATTGGAACTGAAGTTTTGGTGATGATAGATAAGATTATCACTTTTATGATGTCGGTTGATTTGTTTTTTCATATACTTCCTTTTTTGTCATAAAGGTGTTTGATGACTTTAATAATGCTCTTACTGGATAGTAATATTTAAAACAACTAGGTTGTTCTCTCTCTCTCTCTCTCTCTCTCTCTCTCTTTTTATATTAACAAATATATTGTCATGCTTAGCTTGTACCTAGATAAAATAAAAACTTCTTTGTCATGCTAGGCTCAAATCTTATTTAAAACCTTAATGTCTTCTATTTTTCATGTTCTTCATTTTATTACTATATTGATATTCCATAGAAGATATTTAACCTGATTGCCAATCTTTAATTAAAATTTATAAGGAAATTGTGATAATATGGCATGGCAATTTTGTCCATTTTAATTGGTCTTTTCTTGTATTATATTATTATTACTACTTATTTGGTATTTATGATTTGATGACGTTGGTGAGTGCTGCACCTAATTTGAGTTGATATAAGTAGTTGGAGATTTCTTGGTTCTTGGTGATTGTTCTTCTACTTAGAGTTAAATTAATTCTTTACTAATGTGTTTACTTTATTGTCACATTGTTTTAAGAGCTTGGGTTCTTGGATTTGTATTTGATCATTTTGATCTTGTTAAAAGTTACATAATTTGTTCAATATATATGTTTAATGTTTTGTACACTGAATTTAATGGCTCTAGATGATGCCCTTTGTTCTATTTTAATCATTCTCTCCTTGTACTTCATGCATAAAAATTAATTACCTGATTCTTTTTCATTATATCTTTATGTATTAAAAAATTGAGAATTGACTTTCAGGTGAGAATGGGATATCTAGCAGAAAAAAATAGAAAAAGACTAGTTTTTATTTAATTTGTTAGCTTGGGTACACTTGTCAACTTATAGTTTGTTTTTAACATTCTATGTTTAAAGTTTGTCTCTTTGGCCAATGCTTGGTTGTCATATTCATAATAAATTTCTGCCCACATATGTTCTTAAAGCCTTACTATATATATTTCTCTTATCTTAGTAGAATAAAAGTGATGGACAAGACATGGACTAATTTGCCAAGGTATAATGATGAGTACATCCATGGTGTTCAGTCATTTATGGATTTTGCCTTCACTAAAGGAAAACCTCAACGTGGAGAAATCTTATGCCCTTGTGCTAAGTGTAACACTTGTAGTTGGGAACGTTGGGAGTGTTTGATCATTAATAAGCAAAGGATTTCAAAAAGCCCATACTATTTGGGTTAATCATGGAGAGGGAATAACTCCTATGGACCTTGATTGTGGTGACATGGATGATGAACATGAATTATATGATGACATTGATGGGTTACTATATGATACATTTAGAGATGTGGCACAAGGAGAAGGAGTTTGTGATGGACCAAATGAAGATGCCAAGAAGATCTACAAGTTGGTTGAGGAGGTAAAACAAGAATTGTATCCAGATTGCAAAATTTTTTCTACGTTATCATTTATAATACGAATGTATTTGTTGAAGTGTCTCCATGGATGGAGCAATGTATCATGTACTGTTCTACATGAATTATTGAAAAAAGCTATGCCTCATTTAAATATTCCTAGGTCTTTTAATAAAACAAAGGCCATGGTAACAGACTTAGGCCTTAATTATGAAAAGATTCATGCTTGTCCTAATGATTGCATGCTATATAGGAAAGAATATCAGAATGACACATTTTCCTATGTTTGTGAAGCTTCTAGATATACTGAAAATCCTCAAGTAGATTCAGAGGTTGGGCAATCCAAGAAAAAAACATGTGCCTGCGAAAATTCTAAGACACTTTCCCTTGATTCCGAGACTTCAATGGCTGTTCATGTGTTCAAAAACAGCTGATTCATTAAGGTGACATGAAGAAGGGCGTTCAAAAGATGGGAAGCTAAGGCATCCAGCTGATGGCCAATCATGGAAAGACTTTGATAGGCTTCATCCCAATTTTGCTAGTGATTGCCGTAATATCAAGGTTCTGAAAACCGAACCGATCATTGAACCGGTTGAGGTACTGATTCAAGGTTTAATGGTCGAATCGGAATATAATTAAATATATATATATATTGGCTGGCTTTTGCATTGAAGTCAAAAGTGATACAGAGATGTTGGGGAAACGAGCCTAATCTATTAACTATACCGTTCTGGACCCTTCCCTTTTCCCTCTCCCGTTTACACGCTTCTCTGGACCTTTCCTTTTTCTCTCTTTCGTTTACACGCTTTCTTTCTCTTTCTTTGGACCCTTCCCTTTTCCCTCTCCCGTTTACACGCTTTCTTTCTCTTTCTCTGGACCCGTCTCCATTTTGGTTTACATCTCACCCATCTTCGACTTTTCAATTTCACGGTTCACCATTGTAGCATTAGAAAATCAGCACTGCATCGAAGGACAGAACAAGAAAATTTTGTATAGGAAACACCACAACTCCTCTACTCGTCGCAGGCCTCACCAGTTGCCGCTGAAACCGACCCATCATCGCCGCTAATCTCCCCCGCCAAAGCTTGCTTGATCCTCTCCAAGCTCTCTGAGTCCTCGATCTTGTTCCCATTGAAATCGGTGACGAAGAACTTTTTGATAAAGAAGCTGCCCTCAAATTCAGCGGTGGCCTTGTCGATACTGAGGCTGAGGACGTTGAAAACCTTGGTGATGACCTGAAGGAGGCCGATCCGGTTGCAAGCTCGGATCACGAAAGCAGTGGAGTCGTCGAAATCAGAGTTATTGACGGCGATGGTTGACGCAAAGGGGGCTGATTCGCTGGTAGGAACTAGCACACAGTTGTTTTCGGCTTCCCGTGAGCGATGCCGCGCGGCACTGACGCCGTTTTGCATTTTTTTTTTTTTGTAAAATCAGAACCGGTAACCGTACGGACCGGTACCGGTTTGATCGGTTCACCCGGTTTGGTACCGGTTTACCGGTTTTTGACCTCTCCGATTTTGAGAAACAACCCGAACCAGGAAGAGGACCGGTTTCCGCTCAGACTGGTTGAACCGGTCGGTCCGGTCCGGTTTTCAGAACACTGCGTAATATAAGACTTGGGCTAGCTAGTGATGGATTCAATCCTTTTATCCTCTATGAGCATATCTCATAGTACATGGCCTATGGTTTTAGTGGCATATAATTATCCACCATGGTGGTGCATGAAACCTGAATACTGCATGCTATCCTTGCTAATCCCTTGACCAAGTTTACCCGGAAATAATATTGATGTATATCTTCAGCCATTGGTTGAAGAGTTAAAGGTGTTGTGGGAATTAGGAGTAGAAACTTATGACGTTTCAAGAAATTAAACCTTTCAACTACGTGCAGCTCTTTTATGAACTATTAGTTTCCAGCTTATGCTATGTTATCCAGTTGAAGCACAAAAGGAAAGTTAGCGTTACCTTTCTTGTAATTATAACACTTGTTCGGCACATTTAAAACATAATCAATGTCACAATGTACTCGTAAGATAGTGTGATTAGAGGTAACTAAATTTATAAAAACTTAGAAGTCACCACCAATTTTATTTAATGGAAAAATAATTAGAAAAATCTTTTTTATTAAGAAAATTGATCTTTGAAAGTAAGATCCGATTCGGAAGTCTGATTATGCACAGGAAAAGATAGGAATTTAATTCTATTGCATTTCTGATACATTCATCTTAAGACAGTTATTCTAAAGATAATTATGTAAACTCAATAACTTCATGAAGATATTTATTTTATCTATTAAAATAAAAAAAATAGTGAATGATAAAAATAAATAGAAAATTTACTAAAAATATTTATTAAGGTAGCATGAAGAAGGGCATTCTAAAGATGGGAAGCTAAGGCATCCAGCTGATGGCCAATCATGGAAAGACTTTGATAGGCTTCATCCCAATTTTGCTAGTGATTGCCGTATAGACTTGGGCTAGCTAGTGATGGATTCAATCCTTTTAGGACTATGAGCATATCTCATAGTACATGGCCTATGGTTTTAGTGGCATATAATGAAACCTGAATACTGCATGCTGTCCTTGCTAATCCTTGGACCAAGTTCACCTGGAAATAATATTGATGTATATCTTCAGCCATTGGTTGAAGAGTTAAAGGGGTTGTGGGGGGTTGTGGGAATTAGGAGCAGAAACTTATGACGCATCAAAAAATCAAACCTTTCAACTACATGCAGCTCTTTTATGAACTATTAGTTTCCAGCTTATGCTATGTTATCCGGTTGAAGCACAAAAGGAAAGTTAACATGCCTTTCTTGTAATTATAACACTTGTTCGGCATATTTAAAACATAGTTGATGTCACAACATATTCGAAGAGTGCTGTGATAAGAGATAGCTAACTTTATAAAAATTTAAGAGTTGTCATCACTTTTTGTTTAATGAAAAAATAATTAGAAAAACTTTTTTATTTAGAAAATTGGTCTTTGAAAGTGAAATCAGGTTCGGAAGTCTAATTATGCATAAGGAAGGGTAAGAACTTAATCCTATTGCATCTCTGATACATCCATCCTAATACTGTTATCTTAAAGATAATTATGTGAACTAAATAAACTCATGAAGATATTTATTTTATCTCTTAAAATAAAAAAAATAATGAAGGATAAAAATAAATAGAGAATTTACGAAAAATATTTATAATTTTGACTTGCCTGTTGTGCTTACGTATCTTCACGTACAATAGAAAGTCAAAGGCACATTATTCTTGTAGCAAATGATTGTTTGTTGAAGGATTTTAATTAAAATTATAGATTAATTAAACATAAAATGATTTGTGTATTGATTAAATTGAAAATGCCTTGATGATGATTAATTGAGAAAAATGGTAAGAATACTTGATTAATTAAGAAATAACTATTGGTTGGTTATTTTCAAAGAAGATTAATATTTATATCACCTACGAATTAAAGTGACATTACGTCTACGTTGATTGTCAGTGATTTTAATTATTTTCAAAATAGAAAAGTTATTACGACAATATCATCCATAATTGATTAATAATTTTAAATTAATATATCATTTTTAAGTTAAAAAGTCGTTATGACAACAATGACTCTTAGTAATCCTAAACTATTTTCAAGACGAAAGAGTCGTTATGATAATAACGTTTCTAGTTAACTAAAATTTTAAATTAATAATTTTTAACTAGTGATTAATAATTACTTAACAATCTGTATCACTTTAAGTCAAAGAGTCGTCACGACAACACGATAACAATGACTAATAATGATCTTAAAATATTTTTGGGATGAAAGAATCTTCACGACAACGTTCCTAATTGATTAAAGATTTAAAATTAATAATTTTAATAAGTGATTAATAATTAATTAAAAATATATCACTTAAAAGTCAAAGAGTTGTCACGACAAAAATGACTGTTAATGATCTTAAAATATTTTCAGGACAAAAAAGTCATCGCGACAACATCTCTAGTTAATTAAAAATTTTAAATTAATGATTAAAGAGTTTTGAAATGATTTTTAATTTTATTTCGGAACCGAAGCATTGTCATGACAACAAGATTATGATTTAATCATTTTCTAAATCAACGAATTATCACAATTTAGATGACTTAGATAAATTATTTAATTATATTTATTATAATTTATCTATAATTATCTATTTTATTTTTATTATTATCACTTACATTTTTTATTTCATGTTTTTCTTATTTTTTATTTTGGCCAACTAATAAAACCTAAGCCCAAAAGAGAATTCTAGGCCCATTAAAAATCTTAAATCAAATTTAATTATGGTCTTAGCATTAAGCTCAATTAAATTTTATGAGACACAATCAATTAATCCCAAAATTCTTAAGCAAGATAAACACATTAACAAGTTCAAATATTCAGCTTAAATAATGCCAAATTTTGACAAAATTTTCATCACACATCATACATGTCAGCAAATTAAGTGCCATAGACACAAATTTATCTGAATTTATCTATTATTTTATTTTCTTACAGTCTATTTTACCTCTCTAAATTATGATGGACCCAACTTACAAACCAAATAAACAATCAAGTGAGAACTCAGGGCAAGAGAAATACCAAATGGAAGAGAATAAACCCAACAAAAATTCGGACCAATCAATTTGACTCCATTATATATATCCTGACACAAAAGGACCATCCCTTTCAACAAAAACAACCGTAATCTGATTTATTTAAGAAAGAAAAGCTCTTACTCCACCTGAAACCCATTTCTTGACAAGAAAAAATAAACAAAAAAAATAAATAATAATAAAAAAGAAGAAACAAAAGTGCGTTGCGTGCTGCAAGAGGTGCTGTGTAAAAGTGCTGCAGTGGGTGCTGTGGGTGCAGGCTAGTGTCGGTGTGGTGGACGGTGCTCTAACTAGGAGTGCTGTGAGTGTGTGCAGAGAAGGAAAAGGGAAAATAGGGGCCGTTCTGTGTGGGACGGTGGGGGTGTTGTGGTGCTGTGCTGTGAGTGAAAGTGACAACGGTGCTGGCTGTGAAGTGTTCTGTGATTGGAAGCTTGTGCGTAGTGAGCTGTGTGATGGTGCATTTTGTGCTCTGTTTGTGGGTGCTGCTGTGTGCCGTGCTGGAAGTGAAGGAGTGCAGAGAAGGTGAGCCGGTGCTGCTGTGGGTGCGTGAGAAAGGGTGTGTGTGCTGCGGAGAAGTGGCTGTGAGCAGTACAGAGTGCAGGGACGGTGAGGAGAGGAGGAAACAGTGTGGTGCGGTGCAGAGTGTGTGATGGTACAGTGGGTGTGCTCCGTTTTGGGGTGTGGGGACAGGGGGCTGTGCCCTGTGAGCGACGGTGTTTTGAGGTGTTCTGTGAAAATGTGCAGAGGAGGGGAAGTGTGCTGCTGTGGAGAAAGGAAAAAAAAACAGGAGTGTGTGCGGAGCTTGACGGTAAGGAGTTGGGTGCTGAAATTGTGAATGGGTCCTGTTTTTGGGAGAGCCGTGAGAGAAGTGCAGAAACGGTGGCTTGAGGTGTTCTGTGAAAATGTACAGAGGAGGGGAAGGGTGGTGTTCACGTGTGCAGAGAAGGTTAAGTGCACACGTGTTACGGTGCTGCGGTGAACGTAAGAAGCTGTGAAGTGCAGTGGACCGTGTGTGATGAAGCTCAAATGCTGTGAAGGAGTGAGTGAAACAGAGTGTATGTGAGCAGACGAAGGAAGGAAAATGCAAGCACAGAAAGAAAATAAACAAAAAATAATGGCTACATCCAGAATCCATAAATGGAGTTTCAAAGAGAAAGTAAAAATTTTATCAGAAAATGAAGATCCTCAAAGAAACCCACCCTTGCTCTATTCTTCCTTTACTTTCTCTCTGTGCTCAGAGCCCCCATTTCCGCTCCTTCTCCTCACCTTCTCTCTCTCCCTTTTCTCTCTGTGTAGGTGTGCTGCGGAACCAAAAAGTGAGCCCCCAAATTTCTGCGCTGTGTGCACTACGGAACCAAAAAGTGAGCCCCCCAAAGACCACAAAGGTCCTCCTTTCTGTAACAGACTCCTCCCTTAATTCTTCTTTTTCTTTTTTGTTTCTAATGGTCCCCCCTCTCTTCAGATTTTTATTACCATTTCTTTCTCTCTCTTTGCCCACCCTTTCCCCTTTCTGCCTCTGTTTTCTACACGCTCTTTCTTCTTTCTTGTAAAAAAAACTCTCTTTGGATGTAGGTTAGTATTTAATAGTAAGAATATTCTAGCATCAGATAAGGGAAAGAAAAAAAAAAAAGAGCTGTGTTGTATTAGGTTAATTAATTTTTTTATTTAGACTACAATAGCATGGGTTATAAATTAGGCTAGATTCATAACTTGTGAATCAACAAAAATGGGACCAGGTGACTAAAAATTCAGCATAAGATTTAATTTTTGTCTTTTATCTTAATTTTTTATTTTGGTCATTTTTCCTTTTCCATGATTTGTACTTCTTCTTCTTTTTTATAAAAATTTAATTATTGAGTAAATTAGCTTAAAAATATTTCAAATTTGAGTTTTTGGATTGATTTATTTTTATTTTATAATTTTTTCTATTTTCAAATATTTTGTATCAAGAGGGACAAAATATGATATTTACAGTTGCCCTTCATTACTCGTTTCTAAGAAGAGAGTAATGTAGAATTGTAGTTCTTCTCTTTCTCAAATAAGAAATGAGTAAAGAAAAAAACACATATTTTGGCCCAAAAATAAAAAATACTGACAACCACGCACAACATTTTTCAAAAAACAATGTACTATGAACATGATAAACTATGAAAATGATAAGGTGTGAAAGCAATACAATATTGTAAACTATGATAGCATTTATGTGGATGATTGAAATTATAAGAATGCTAAATTTATGTAAATGACTAAAATTATATAAAATGCTAAAATTATGTGAATGACTAAATTATGTGATAAACGAATTTATGTGAGTACAGAATCGGACTCAATTTCTGCGAGAGTAGTAAAATGCGAAAGCTATAAAATGCAAAGCTTGTAAAATATGAAAGTAGTAAAATGTGAAAGTTGTAAACTGCAAAAGCTATAAAATGCGAAAGTAGTAAAATGCGAAAGCTGTAAAATATGAAAGCTGTAAAATGCGGAACCAATAAAAATGTGAAAGTTATAAAATGCAAAAGCCGTAAACTGCGAAAGCTTTAAAATGCAAAAGCTGTAAAATGCGAAAGCAGTAAAATGCGAAACCTGTAAAATAGGAAAGCAGTAAAATACAAAAGCAGTTAAATGTGAAAGCTGCAAAATGTGAAAGCAATAAAATGATGGAATTGTCTCTTCTTCTTTGTTTTATTCAGTCATTGCTAGTCCAAGAAAACTTCTGGTTTGATTCTAATAATTTCATTGCATCGACCATTTTCAGGGGATTGCTTTGAAACATTCTTGATTCAATATTCCTTCCCAGTTCTTGCATTTATTCATTCTTTCTTTCCAAATCTACTATTGTTTCTTCACGAATCTTTTGATCGATGTGTTGCCTATTCAAAACATTTCGCTTTCATTTCATCTTTCCTTTTATTCGGGTTTTCATCCTTTGCGGTTCAGCCATTTCAATTAACCTCACTTTCTAGTGCTTATATACTTGCTACATGCTATCTTGCCACGGTGAGAATTGCTGGAACCCTTTGACTCCCCGTTGACTTGATTAAATGAAAATGAGTTCAGAATATCAATGCTTTTCTTGTCCTTTGATGTTATTATAACATTAAAATTATGCATGATTAGAAGAAATGTGGATAAGACAAAGAAAGATATATTAACAAAGGAAAAAAATGTTTATTGCACAAATGAGTACTTGATATTTACTAACAAGATATTTAGACTAAACATGAATAAAGGAAGACATAAAGACGTTCTAGAAGTAGCAACGTCTCTTAACAAAGGTCTTGTTTCCAGTCAGCCTACTAGCATGATTCTCTTGTTGCATTGGACATGATTTTCAAGAGCGAGGATAAAGATCTTTGTTCGATGAACTGAGTGATTTTCCTCATCACCCTTAATTTTCCCCAGTTTAATATCATGACAAATCATTTCCATAATCGCTGCAACCCCGGTTCTTTGATTTCAAGCCATTTTCATTCCTCTTTCCCCGATTCACATAGACCCTTCTTTCAAGCTTCCATTTGGTAAGTCACTTTTGTTTCACTCCTCTTTCCCCGATTCACATAGACCTTTCTTTCAAGCTTCCATTTGGTAAGTCACTTTTTTTTCACCCTAATTTTTGCCTAGACCACCCTTTCAGGTTTTCAATATAGCAGGCTTCTATTTTGTTTTGCCCTAACCTTCCGGGTTTTCAATCTAGCGGGCTTTCTTTTCTTTTCTTTTTCTTTCTTTTTCTTTTGCCCTAATTTTTGCCTAGGCTGCCCTTTTGGGTTTTCAATCTAGCAGGCTTCTTTTTTGTTATGCCCTACCTTTTGCCTAGATCGCCCTTTCGGGTTTTTAGTCTAGTGGGCTTTCTTCTCTTTTCTTTTCTTTTCTTTTTCTTTCTTTCTTTTTTTTTCTCCCTAATCTTTTCCTAGACCACCCTTTTGGATTTTTAGTCTAACAGACTTTCTTTTCTCTTTTTTTTTTATGCAAAATACTTCTTGACTGAGTCTGAATTGACTGGTTCAGGGAATTCTTGGCCATCCATATCTATTAAAATAAGAGCTCCTCCAGAAAAGGCATGTTTGACAATATACGGTCCTTCATATGTTAGAGCCTATTTACCAATGTTATCTTCTTGATTTGGCAAGATCTTTTTCAAAACCAAATCCCCTTATTGAAATGTTCATGGGCGAACATTCTTATTGTATGCTCTTGCCATTCTTCTTTGGTATAATTGGCCATGACAAATGGCTGCCAATCGTTTCTCTTCAATCATGTTCACCCATTCTAATTCTTCTAACTCTGCTTCCATTAATACCCTAAATGACGGGATTTCTACTGCAATAGGCAAAATTGCCTCCATGCCATATACCAATGAGAACGATGTTGCCCCAGTGGATGATCTAACGGAAGTACGATAAGCGTGTAATCCATATAGCAACATTTCACTCCAGTCATTGTAAGTGACTACCATTTTGCCAAGAATCTTTTAAATATTTTTATTGGTTGCCTCTACTAGTCCATTCATCTTAGGTCAAGAAGGCGCTAAATTATGATGTTTGATTTTAAATCCTTCACAAAGCTTCTGAATGTCAGTGCTGTTTAGGTTGGCTGCATTATCAGTGATGATTCTTTTCGGTATTTCACACCTACAGATAATATTGTTCTTTAGGAATTTCAGGACCACTCTTTGAGTCACGCTAGCATAGGAAGCGGCTTCCACCCATTTGGTGAAATAGTCAATAGCCACCATAATGAATTGATGTTTGTTTGAAGCTTTGGGATTGATTGGGACAATAACATCAATTCCCCACATTGCGAATGGCCTTGGTGAAACTAAATTATGCAGTGGGAAAGGAGCCATATTGATATAATCAGTGTAAATTTGACATTTATGGCATTTTCTGACATACTCTATGCAATCCCTTTCCATGGCAAGACAGGGTATGTCCATTTGCATGAGTACTGCAAATTCCTTCATGGACTTCTGTCATTATAGTGCTGGCCTCTTTTGCATCAACACATCGTAGCAAAACGCCATCATAATTTCTTTTGTAAAAGCACCTCACCATTGAGGAAAAATGACATCAATAAATGACAGATGGTTTTTCGATCACATGTATATGCCCCAGGTAGGTATTCTCTTGCTTTGATGAATTGCTTTATATCATGGAACCATAACTGAGCATCATGTTCTTCTTCAACATTCAAATAGTATGTCAGTTAACTTCTTATCATGACCTATAGAGGTTGTACTTCTGACCCTTGATCGAGATTAAACATGGCAGCTAAAGTAACTAAAGCATCAGCAAGCTGGTTCTTGTCACGAGGCAGATAGTGAAAAGTGACTTCTTCAAACTCCTTTATTAAATCAGTCAAATATTGGTGGTATTTTGCAAACTTGTGCTCTTTAAGTTGCCATTCACCATTCACTCTTCACTCGATAGATGATAAGTGTTGAATTTCTATAAACTTCCAAACATTTCACACCCAGGGATATTGCAGTCGTCAAACCACTTATACAAGCCTCATGTTCTGACACATTGTTGGTGCAATTAAAAACTAACTTAACAGCCACTGGGAATTGCTTCCCACTTGGGGATATTATCATTACTCCAACTTTGCATCCATGAAGATTAACTGCTCCATTGAAATGCATTTTCCATGTTATATCTCCCCCTTCTTCTCCTTCATTTCCTTCAATAGTTAAAATGTCTTCATCAAGAAATTTGAGTTTTAGGGTTTGGTACTCTTCCAAAGTATTCTCAACTAAATGATCAACTATAACACTTCTTTTTATAGCTTTTCAGGTCAACTGCTTAAGATCAAACTCTGCTAACACTATCTACCATTTGGATACTCTCATGGAAATGTAAGGACTTTCAAAAATGTACTTCAACGGGTCCATCTGAGAGATTAACCACGTTGTGTGATATAGCACTTATTGCCTGAGTCTTTTTGAAGTCCATACAAGGGTACAAGTCTTTTCAATTGCTATGTAATGAGTTTTGCACTCATTGAACTTTTTACTTAAATAGTATATAGCCCTTTCTCTCTAACCAGATTCATCATGTTGACCTAATACCACTCCCATAGACCCATGTAGGACTATGAGATACAAAATAAGAGGACAACCAAGCACTGGTGGGACTATAATTGGTGGATTCAATAGGTACCTTTTGACTTGATCGAAGGCTTCCTGACATTCTTCATTCCATTTCCCAGGGTTACTCTTTCTTAACAGCTTGAAGATTGGTTCGCAAGTATGAGTCAAATTAGAAATGAATCTTGCGATATAGTTCAAATGACACAGAAAGCTCATGATCTCTTTCTGTTCGACGCATGGGCATATTTTTGATTGCCTTGACTTTGTCTAGATCTACTTCAATTCCCTTTTTACTAATAACGAACCATAATAACTTTCCAGTGGAAGCCCTAAAGGTGCATTTGGCTGGATTCAATATGAGTTTATAAGCCCTCAAACGCTCAAATAACTTTCTCAGAACTGCCACATGACTCTCCCCTTCGTTTGACTTGGCTACCATATCATCCACGTAAACCTTAATCTCCTTGTGTATCATATCATGAAAAAGTATGACCATCACTCAGTGATAAGTTGAACCATCATTTTTCAAACCAAAAGGCATTACTTTGTAACAAAATATGCCTCATTGTGTAATAAAAGAGGTTTTTTCTTTATCTTCCTCTGCTATGAGAATCTAATTGTACCTTGAGTATGCATTCATGAATGAAAAATGATGGTTTTTTGCAGTGTTATCAACCAAGACATCAATATGAGGAAGAGGAAAGTTATCTTTCAGACTTGTCTTATTCAGATCTGTATAGTCTACACACATTCTCACTCTCCCATCTTTCTTCGGCACGAGTCCTATGTTGGCTATTCATTTAGGGTACAAAGGAACTTCAAGAAACCCCGCATCAAGTTGGTTAGTTACTTCTTCTTTGATTTTCAACGACATTTCTGGGCTCATTCTACACAACTTTTGTTATTTTGGCTCAAAGCCTTCTATTAATAGAATTCTATGTACTACAATATCACAATCAAGGCCTGGCATATCTTTATATGACTATGCGAAAACATCGAGATATTCTTTGAAAAGCGCAATCATTTCTTCTTTTTTAGGATTATCAACTATTGTTAGCTCTTTTTTTTCTTCCTCCGGCCCCATATTTATTATTTCAACAATCTCCTCATGAGGGTTTATTCCTTTTTCTAATGAATCCATTAATTTCATGAATTGCTCACACAACTCAGTAGCCTCTCCTAGATCTTGATTATTCATGTCTGTTGCAACATAAGAATCAATTAATAGGCCTTCAGAAACATCAATGTTGGACTGGAGTTCCGAAGGAAGAAAATCCCTGAGAGGCAATTTGCAAGAGAATGAAATAAATGGTATGAACTGAATGGGATCAAATCTTGATTTAAAGAAGTAAAAAGAAATAACAAGGAATAAAATTAAACGAAGACAAGATGAGGAACAAACTTCATGCATAATAATTTTGTTATAATAACATCAAATGTAACTATAACACAAGTCATGTATCTTGTTTTCATGGTATAGTTAGTAAAAGCATCATATTCATTACTCTAAATACAACAAATCAATCAACAATTCAGATTCCTAGTTATATAGCTCTTTTTCATTGCAACTTGGGCGAATCAGTGGCTGCACATCTTCCCGATCTTCCAATGCATTAACATTATCAGTAGTAAAACTGAGATTAGGCTTCATAATTTCAACATGAGTCAGGAATGTATCCCGAATGTGCGGGATCTTTGTTTCACCGTGATCACCAAATTGCTTATCTGCACCAAACTCATACCCCAACCCATTCCTAAGTTGCAGGGCAAAGAGACTAGATCTTTGATTCCTTGTATTTGAGCTCTCAATCCTTTCCTTTTGTAGTATCCCTTTCTATATAGTATGCGGGCCACCACCTGTTACATATCCTTTGAATGGTTTACCCTTCCTTCTACTCCTGCTATATCTAAGCCTTGGAATAAGGCTTCAATTGTCTGTTCATCAGTATCCACGTATGGCACAGTAACTGGTTTTGTCACCAAAAGCTCCTTCTCTCTTTTCAACTGTGATGAGCTTATTGTCTGCTAGATATTTCACCTTTTGATGGAGAGTAGACGGGACAGCCCTGCTCCATGAATCTAAGGTCTTCCCAGTAGCATAGTATATATAGGCTTAATGTCTATGACTTGGAACTTGGTGACGTGAACTGTCGAACTCACTCAAATTAATCAGGCTTATAAAGAAATTTGTAATATAGGACAACCTGAATCGTCTCCCAAGGAATTTTTGCATAGGACTAAATCACTCAATTGAAAAACAGAACAATAAACAGGGGGGTTTAATTCGATTGAAATTTAAAGCAAGACATAAAACGAAATTAAAGCAAGAGATAAAACGAAATTAACAATTTAAAAGTAATCAACCAACCTAGAATTGAGGTTTCAAGGACATCCGTCACTGGACACAGAATTACTGAATCTCGTGGTTGACCCTAAACAAATCGAAATCCCTGCATTCATATAGGAACCCTCTCTACTAGACAATCACCTAGTATTTAATCAAACACATGGCGCGTTCACTCATGCCATCGCATAGTGTTCACTTCAACCTGTTTTGATTTTAAGTCCCTTGGGTTAATCAACCTAAATATTAAATCTAACATTTAATCCTTTCCCCTGAATGATCAAAATACAGAAATCATAAACAAACCTCATCCGCTCGGATTCAATGTACACAATCGTGTTGCTCAATTAGAGTAAAGGGGGAAGAGAAACGGATTCAGTTCATGGAGAGCATGGGTCCTCTGGATTCAAAAGCAAAAACCCAACTCATGGGTTGATTGATTAGAAAGTTAGCCTACCATGGCTGTGCACAAACTGAAAACGAAAAAGAAAGAAAAAGAAGAACAAGATGAAGAGAAGAGAGAAAAGAGAAGAGGTGTAGATCTGAAATTTCTCAAATGTCAAAAGCTTCTGTTTATGTTGCCCTAATATGCTATTTAAATCTAAAACTAAACAGGGTCAGGGCTCCAAAACTGGCCCAAATTAAAAACATAACTAATGGCTTTTGGTCTCATGTAATTTGGACTCCTAATTACAAAGTTAAGCCCAATTAACTAAACATAGCTCCAGAATTTCGTAACTGACTTTGGTTCCAATTTTGACTACCTTCTTGTCCGAATTTGGCCTTTAAGTCTCTAATACCATTTGTAGCTCTTTGAGTTATCTGCAAAACGAAATAAGAATGAGGTTAATCGGATACCTAGAACAAAATTTATGATCAAAATACTGGAACAATGTAAATTTGAAAAATTAGCACGAAAATGAATTAAATCCAATTAAAAGCCCAAAGCCCAATTTGGACCAAAAATCATTAATTACACACTAAACAGCCCTAAAATCATTAATCAAATGTAACAATTAAGTGTGATAAAATTCAATTATCACTTGGTCATGAAAGAATTAGGACCGACCAATCTCCAATTGCAGACTAATATTCCCCTTGATTTCCCTCTTCATGCCATCAAACGCCCGTACTATTATGTTACAGGGTTCAATTGCATTAGGATCCACTGGCAACTGTTCAAGGGTAAAGTATAGCAGAACATTAAGAGAAGAACCCCCATCAATCAATACTTTCGCTACAATATACCTTTGGCACTTACGGGTGATGTGAAGAGCCTTTGGTTGACCAGATGTACTAGCAGCGATTTCATCTTCAGAGAAAGTTATTAGGTTAGTAGCTCTGATGACATTGACCAACCCTTATACTTTTTCAGGAGTTATGTCTTTGTGCTCATAAGAATGACCTAACATTTTTTTGAGAGCATTGCGAGCTTCAGAAGTCATTATGAGAGAGAACAGGAAAATTCTCATGGGTGTTTTCCTGAGTTGCTTAATCACGTCATGCTCACTTTGTTTTATAATTTTTAAGAACTCCTCACTTTCTTTCTCTAGAGAGTCCACCCTTTTTGAATTTTTCTGTACTCAGCTTCAGTCGGTACATAGCATCTTTTGCTCTGGGTGACCCCTCCCACCTCTACCACATTAGTCACTGTGTTAGTCAATTCTAGATAGGGAGCTGACAGTGCAAGTGCTTTGATGTTAGGAGTATATTTCCATGGAACAGAATGATTAGACTGGTAAGGGAATGGGCTAGGAACTCTGAAGATCAGTGCTAGTTTCTTGGGTGTTTGTTCTAGGACATTACTTTGAGGAGGCACTTTAAAGACTACGGGTATTGTTCTTTGACATCTCTTACCACAACATCAATCTTCTTGAGCATATGAAGAACACCCAATTTGACCATTTTGTCAACATACTTCTTCAACTATACACATTCTTCCAAATTATGTCCACTATTAACTCCATGAAACTTACAATATTTTGCATCATTATTTTCCTCTCTTTCCTTTCTACCATCATCAGCATCCAGTATCACTTCATATCCTGCCACCTCCAGGTATTTCAATATATCATTCACTGAACAACTAATGTCCTCTCTTCCTACTCTGATTGTTTCTTCAACTTTAAGCATATTCACCTACTTTGCACCATTATGGACTGGGAATGAATTATTCGTAATATTTGGCCCTGTATCTTCTTGAATTACAATAACCTTATTATCTAGCAATTTCCAGGTAGCCTCCTTCAACCCGTAGCAATTTTCAATCAAATGTCTAGGTACATTTGAATGGTATATACAAATAGCATTTGGGTCATACCATCAAAGATATGGAGGTAGCACAGGTTTGGCATAACAAGGAGTAATCAAGTTCTCACTTTGCAAGTGATTGAAAGCTTAGACTTGCTCATGTGGAAGTTCAGTAAAGGGCGAGTCTCTCCTGGACTCCTGGGGTTAGCCATATAACTGGGCTTTATTGGTGTTTGCAACGGGTAAGCAATAACGATGACTGGTTGCTGACTAGCTAGTATTGTTTGAGGAGAACGAGGTATAGCTGGTGTATAGGGTCGAGGATATGGGACATTATTAATTTGGTATGGCTGAGGTGATTGTGGCACAGGGGGACTGAATTACATAGGAGATGGGTATGATGGGTATTGGTAGTATGGGTTATATCTTGGTCTAAAAGTAAATATATGAGTTCGAGGTGGATGCGATGATTGCAGAAAGATTACTACCCCTTCTTTCTTCTTATGAGACTGACCCCTTTTGACATGTGGCTCCCCAGATTCTATAGTTACAAGTTTAAGTTTCCTCTCTTAGATATTTGTCTCAATCCTTTCTCCAATCTCTATCAGATCTACAAATTCTATCACATGGGTTCCCAGTATATTTTTGAAGAATGGTCCTTCAAAAGTTCAAATGAAATAAGAGCACATCTTTGACTCAACTAAACCTCCACCTTTGAGCATAATCTTTGAACGATTCATCGCTTTTCTTTCTCATCCCTTTCAGCTAATCTCTAGTTGATGCAATATTTAGATTGAACTTGTATTGATTAACAAAGGTCAATGCTAAATCTTCCCAACAATTAATTTGTGCTTGGTCTAGTTGCATGTACCACTCCCAAGCTGCGCCATCCAAGCTTTCTGAAAAGAAACTAATAAGGAAATTCTCGTCTTTTGACCACATCCCCATCTTCGCGTAGTATATCCTTAAATGCATGATAAGATTTGAACTACCATCAAATTTGATGAGCTCTGGCATCTTGAAGTCCTTAGGGATGGTGACACTTGGTGTCAAACATAGTTCTTTGATCCCCATAGGGCCATATGGACTTGGCTCTTGCAGAACTTTGAGTTGCTCCTGCAAAGATGTCTACATTTTCATCTCCAACTTCTCTCTTATCTTTTCTTTATCCTGATTCTTCAAAAGCTCCTCAGCATCCTCTCTCATGAGAAGGTTCAAAGAGATATTCGGGAATGGTTGCTCATACCCTGGGTACTCTTGTCCATATATTCCAGCTTGTTTCCATTCTGGTGTAGCAGGTCTATCCCTTTGTTGATTCAAAGCATGGGGAGGTTCCAAACTCGAGGGATAATACGACATGGTTGTCCCTGTGTGGGGTTGTGCTATAGGGATAGCATATTGGTTGCTAGTTCTAGTATTACCATTGGCTTTATCTAGGGCAGTGGCCAGCATCTTTTTCATCTCTTCCATATGGGTTCTCATCATTTGTTCCATTTCTTGATTCAACTCATCTATTTCCTTACTCAAATTCCTTCCTTCTTAATCTCTCTCTGAAGCCATGATTTGCTGCCTTGCTCTTGATCTAAGCTCGTAAGGTTCACGAGCAAAATTATAGATGTAGTCTTTCTTGGACGAGCAATGGTGTAAATTGTTCCCTGCTTATCACAATTTAAAAAGAACAAATTTGTTAATGTTATCATCACATTTATTTATGCATCTATTCTTTTTATTTGTGATTATTATTGTGATCTATTGTTAATTAGATGTCTATTAGTGAATCATTGGTCGTTGAACGCTAGGTTTGGCATGAGCATCTTCATTTGAAATCCTTTCCCACAATCATTTCACAGAATGTCACATTCGTATAAGCAAAATTGTGGTTGACAAACATCCCAAGGGGAATGTAAAATCCCCACATGGTTGATGTCCATATCAAATGCACCAAATATCGCACAAGAAACTAAATTTCATTCATTCATAGTCTAAAGATTCATTACAATGTTGTCAACATCATATATACAAACAACCCTTAATTCTCCTTTACAGCTTCTTCTCTTATCTGCTGAACTAGTTCATCACACATATGTATGAATCGTTGAATCTTCATTGGTGTTTGGATTAGATGAATTGCAGCCACTGCAGTTGACAAATATCCCATGATCATCTCAATTGCAACATTTGCTAAGTAAACTAGCTTGCCGAAGTGATTTTTCTAATATTGTGCTTTCTCGGCCTGATAGCAAAATTCATCAATCCATCCATCCATAAGTGTTTCTTGTTGATTTATCTTTACTTTCAATTAATGAATTTTCCCTTGTTCACTGCGTTAAGCTAACATAATATCCTTGAGTTGTCCCAATATTTCAACCATTACTTCTCTTACTTCGATGCGAGCAGCCTCAACTTCTTTAAGTAATTCTTTTAGCCTTTTGTTTTCTACAGTTGCCATGTCAAGTTCTTTTCCTCATACTTTGTACTCTTGTTTCGCTGCTTCTTAAAGATCTTTCACAGCTTTTACTTCCTCCAACAACTTATGATTTCCTATTTTCAATTTCTTGGTTGTTCCTTCAGAAGGAATGCTCTTGCTTATTTGTCATTTTCCATTTCCAATCTACAATTTTCGCATTGTAACTCATTCAGCTGTCTTCGCATCTCTAGCTTTTCTTTTTCTACCTTTGCCAATTTAACTTTCAGCTCTTCCACTTCTCTATTGGCTATTGGAACTGACGTTGAGAGATCACGTGGTATAGGAGTTTCCCCTTTAGGAATAGAACTAGCAAATGGGAGTTTGATCTCTTTCACTTTGTTTTTGACCCAATGGAGATATTCATCCTTAGCCGAAATGCTTCTGATCCCTAATTACTTTCCTTTCCATAAAACTTTGTTCCATTTATTCCTGACCCTCTGAATCATGTTAAAAACCCCATCTTCTTCATACCAAACCCAAAAACTTGAAATTACTGATTCTAAAGGTGGTCTGTTCATAGGGTATGCAAACTGATGTATAGCCAAGATAGGATTGTAGTTTATGCATCGACCCATAAAAGGTAGGTCAGGGAGATCTCCACATGAGTATATCAAATTTTCACCTTTCCACCAACGTGGGTACTACCTTACTTCTGCCTCCTTAAGCTTTGTGAATTATGAAACCCACTCTTTACTGCTACGTGAAGTAAGTCTCAAGGTCTTGCAATCCAGGATTGTACATGTCTCTACATCTCACCTTTGAAACATGTTCCTTGTGATCCAAACATAAGGCATAGTAAGGCAGCACAAAATTCTTTTTACTTTCTTCTCATAGCAAAAACTCATAGTAGCATAAGTCTCTACAAGGATTGCTGGTACTGGATTTTCTTCTTTGAATTTCAATGGTAGGAAAACATCCGTTGAGGGAAAGTCAATCACATCTTCCCCTGAAGGGAATATTATTTTCCCATAAATGGTGAGTGCTAACACATCAATGAAGGTGCCCTAGTCTTGTGTCTCAGCAAGGCGGCGCATATGCTCTTCTAAGTATTTTCTCGATAATCCTTTCATTCCCCCTCTGGTCCACCTCTTGCTCTCTAATTCCCGCTCATTAACTTTCATCACTTTTGCAATGGTCTGTAAGGATACGAAGTGGCCCAAATATTTGTAGGGCTTACTGCCAAATGTCATTGGTAGATCTAATATCTACCCATATTTTTCCAGAGTAGGAGCAAGTTGAAAATCTACAAAAGTGAAACACTTGAGTGGCGAGTCATAATATTGGGCTAAGGCAATCAGGGTATCTGTTTGGACATCCACCTCTAACAAATCCAAGATCCTCCCATATTTCTTGCCGAGACTTATTCGCTGTGTTTTGTTTAGCATATGACCCAAGGATTTCAAACTTCTTGTATCATACTTCCGTACTTTCAATTGTAAGTTTTTCTTGAATGACATCCTCTCTACCAGAAATGATCCAACATCACCTATCTCTCTACCCTCTTCCATAATTAGCACTCAATGCCAAACCTTGTGCAAAAGCCACAATTCACTAGTAGACCTCGTTTTTCTAAAAAAATGACTTATTTTATTAGCAAGGAAACAATGGTATATAAAAACTACATGCATAAATAGTGTCTACAAAAATGTCATTTCTCAAAAGAAAATACTCTTGGTTTCTTCCTTTTTTTCCTTTGATTCTTTTTTATTCTCCCATTCTTTTTTGTCATTGCCTTTTCATGAATGATAACAAAAATTATGGCATGTCCTATCATGATGCAAGTAATGCTGAGTATCGAGGAAATTCAACTATTATGTTTTATTTTTCTTCTCTATTCTCGATTTTATTTTTTTCTTCTTTTTTTTCTTCTCTCTCTCTCTCTCTCTCTCTCTCTCTCTCTCTCTCTCTCTCTCTCTCTCTCTCTCTCTCTCTCTCTCTCTCTCTCTCTCTCTCTCTCTCTCTCTCTCTCTCTCTCTCTCTCTCTCTCTCTCTCTCTCTCTTCGATTTGGTATTTATTGTTGTTTTTTTTAATATGATAGTCCTAAGAAAATAACAAGAAGAAAAAGTTGCTGGCCCAACATGACTACATATATATTTAAAAAAAAAAATAGGAGTATATCATGCTAATAGGCTAAACAACTTCAAAGAATTAAGGGTTTATCAAAATTAGTCATGCAAAAATGAAAGCATTAAAGAAATAAAATAAAAGATGATATGCTCCCATTGTGTCCTAATAACAGGTGACTTAGGATTGATGATATCTATGAGCTTCTCTATTAGTGCATGGTTTTCAAGGGGTTCTATCTAATGGATGTTGGTTTCTAAATTGCCCCTGTTTCTTAGTAGGGATCCCATTACATGGATGCTATCCACGATAGTAGGTGAACCAATAGGTGCAGGACATCCATGAAACGAGGCACAATTTGGTTGGAGTTTTCACAATAACCAAATAAGACGCATGTCTAAAATGGCTACTGCTACACAACTCCCCTAATCCTAGGTCGCACTTAGGCTCGGGTATAGGGTCTTTCTCAAAGGGTGTGAGGATAATGCCAGTGCAGTGTGTGCCGAGAGTATACAAACCTGTACAAAACCTAAGAAAAGAAAACAACCCCAATCTACAGAACAAAAAGCCAACCAAAACAAATATATAATAGAAACAACAGTTCTCTACCTTAAGGTGTTAAGAACCATACAAGACGTAATAGGTAAAATGTAACTGGCAAATTATATAATGAATAATAAATACACAGTCAAGGATATGTAAAACAGAGAATATCCAAAATAGAAATAACATCAATCAAGAAAATAATTGTAAACATAATGGATAAAAATGGAGCAAACAACAAGGCAACAAGCAAAAGGGATAAAACAAATAGGCTTGACTCTCCAATTTTTCCCAGTGGAGTTGCCAAACTATCACAACGTACTCGAAAGGTGCACGACGAGAGGCAACTAAATTTATAAAAATTTAAAAGGTCACCACAAATTTTATTTAATAGGAAAATAATAGAAAAAACCCTTTTATTAAGAAAACTTATCTTTGAAAGTGAGATCAGGTTCAGAAGTCAATTATGCATAGGGAATGATAAGAACTTAATCCTACTACACTCCTAATACATCCATTCTAATATGGTTACCCTAAAGATAATTATGCGAACTAAATAACCTCATGAAGATATTTATTTTATCCCTTAAAATAAAAAAAATAACAGTCAATGATAAAAATAAATAGAGAATTTAAGAAAAATATTATAGTTTTGGCTTGCCTTTCGTGTCTACGTATTCCCACATATAATGGGAAGTCAAAGCCACGTAGATCTTGTAGCAAACGATTGTTTGTTGGAAGATTTTAATTAAAATTATAGATTGATTAAATATAAAATGATTTGTGTATTGATTAAATTAAAAATGCCTTGATGATGATTAATTGAAAAAAATGGTAAGAATACTCGATTAATTAAGAAATAACTATTGGTTAGTTATTTTTAAAAAAGATTAATATTTATTTCACCCACAAATCAAAGTGACATTACGTCTACATTGATTGTCAATGATTTCAATTGTTTTCAGAATAGAAGAGTCGTCACAACAATATCGTCCGTAATTAATTAACAATTTTAAATTAATGTTTTTTAATAAGTAATTAATAATTAATTAACAATCTATATTGCTTTTAGGTCAAAGAGTCATCACGATAATAATATCCTTAATTAATTGTAATTTTAAATTAACAATTTTTAACAAGTAATTAATAATTAATTAACAATCTATATCACTTTTAAGTCAAAAAGTCGTCACGACAATAACATCCCTAATTGATAACGATTTTAAATTAATAATTTCTAATAAATAATTAATAATTAATTAAAAATCTATATCACTTAAAAAGTCAAAGAGTCGTTACGACAACAAAGACTCTTAGTGATCCTAAAATATTTTTTTATTTTGGAATGAAAGAGTCGTCACAACAACAACGTTCTTAATTAATTAAAAATTTTAAATTAATGATTAAAAAGTTTTGAAATAATTTTTAATTTAATTTCAGAATCGAAGTGTCATCACAATAACAGAATTCTGATTTAAAACATTTTTTAAATTAACGAATTGTCACAACTTAAATGACTCAGATAAATTATTTAATTATATTTATTATAATTTATCTATAATTATCTATTTTATTTTTATTATTATCAGTTTATCACTTAAATTTTTTATTTAATCTTTTTTTCATTTTTTGTTTTAGCCAACTAATAAAACCTAAGCCCAAAAGTGAACTCTAGGCCCATTAAAAATCTTAAATCAAATTTAATTATAGTCTCAGCATTAAGCTCAATTAAATCTTACGAGACACAATCAATTAATCCCAAAATTCCTAAGCAAGATAAACACATTAACATGTTCAAATATTCCGCTTAAATAATGCCAAACTTTGACAAAATTTTCATCACACATCATACATGTCACAGCAAATTAAGTGTCATACGCATAGATTTAAAAAAAAGGAAGATATCATTTTATTTTTGTTGCATACAAGTATCAGGATAAAATATAAACATTGAAATACAAATATAAAGGCAATAAAATTATGATTAAAATGCTAACAAACATAAATAGAAATCATCAAACATGGGACACAAATTTATCTGAATATTTATCTATTATTTTATTTTCTTATTATCTATTTTACCTCTTTAAATTATGATGGACCAAACGTACAAATCAAATAAACAATCAAGCAAGAACTCAGGGCAAGAGATATACCAAATGGAAGAGAATAAACCCATCAAAAATTCGGACCAATCAACTTGGCTCCATTATATGCTATATCCTGACTCAAAAGGACCATCCCTTTTAACAAAAACAACCGTAATCTGATTTATTTAAGAAAGAAAAGCTCTTGCTCCACCTGAAACCCATTTCTTGATAAGAAAAATAAATAAATAAATAAATAAATAATAAATAAAGAAGAAAACACAAGTGAGTTGCGTGCTGCAAGAGGTGCTGCGTAAAAGTGCTGCAGTGGGTGCAGGCTAGTGTCGGTGTGGTGAACGGTGGTCTAACTAGGAGTGCTATGAGTGTGTGCAGAGAAGGAAAAGGGAGAATAGGCGCGGTGCTGTGTGGGACGGTAGGGGTGTTGTGGTGCTGTGCGGTGAGGGGAAGTGACAACGGTGCTGGCTGTGAAGTGTTCTGTGAGTGGAAGCTTGTGCGGAGTGAGCTGTGTGAGTTGCATTTCGTGCTCTGTTTGCGGGTGCTGCCGTGTGCCGTGCTGGAAGTGAAGGAGTGCAAGAGAAGGTCAGCCGGTGCTGCTGTGGGTGCGTGAGAGAGGGTATGTGTGCTGCGGCGGAGAAGTGGCTGTGAGCAGTAGAGAGTGCAGGGACAGTGAGGAGAGGAGGAAACAGAGTGGTGCGGTGCAGAGTGTGTGAAGGTGCAATGGGGGTGCTCCGTTTTGGGGTGTGGGGACAGGAGGCTGTGCCCTGTGAGTGACGGTGGTTTGAGGTCTTCTGTGAAAATGTGCAGAGGAGGGGAAGTGGGGTGCGGTGGAGAAAGGAAAAAAAACAGGAGTGTGTGCGGAACTTGACGGTGAGGAGTTGGGTGCTGAAATTGTGAATGGGTCTTGTTTTTGGGAGAGCCGTGAGAGAAGTGCAGAAAAGGTGGCTTGAGGTGTTCTGTAAAAATGTACGGAGGAGAGGAAGTGTGGTGCGGATGTGTGCAGAGAAGGTGAAGTGCACAGGTGGTACGGTGCTGCGCTGCTGCGGTGAACGTGAAAAGCTGTGAAGTGCAGTGGACCGTGTGTGATGAAGCTCAAATGCTGTGAAGGAGTGAGTGAAACAGTGTGTGAGCAGACGAAGGAAGGAAAATGCAAGCACAGAAAGAAAAAAACCAAAAATAATGGCTACATCCAGAATCCATAAATGGAGTTTCAAAGAGAAAGTAAAAATTTTATCAGAAAATGAAGATCCTCAAAGAAACCCACCCTTCCTCTATCCTTCCTTCACTTTCTCTCTGTGCTCAGAGCCCCCATTTCCGCTCATTCTTTTCACCTTCTCCCTCTCCCTTTTCTCTGTGTGGGTGAGCTACGGAACCAAAAAGTGAGCCCCCCAAAGACCATGAAGGTCCTCCTTTTTGTAACAGGCTCCTTCACCCTTAATTCTTCTTTCTCTTTTTTGTTTTTATTAGTCCCCCTTTTTTCAGATTTTTATTACCATTTCTTTCTCTCTCTTTGCCCACCATTTCCTCTTTCTGCCTCTATTTTCTACATGCTCTATCTTCTTTCTTGTAAAAAAAAAATCTCTAGGTGTGGGTTAGCACTTAGTAGTACGAATATTCTAGCATCAGATAAGAGAAAAAAAAAAAGAGCTGTGCTGTATTGGGTTAATTAATTTTTTTTATTTACACTACAATAGCATGGGCTATAAATTAAGCTATATTCATGACTTGTGGATCAACCAAAATGGGACCAAATGATTCAAAATTGGACATAGAATTTAATTTTTACCTTTTATCTTAATTTTTTTGTCATTTTTCCTTTTTTATGATTTTTAATTATTCTTCTTTGTTATAAATTTTTATGCTCTAAATTTGAGTTTTTTGATTGGTTTATTTTTATTTTATAATTTTTTGCTATTTTCAAAGATTTTGTATCAAGAGGGACAAAATACAGTATTTACAGTCGAAAATGTGCTATATGGATCTTCGTTTTTTTTTTTGGCTATGGATCATCTATATAGATTGGATAAAAGTTCTTTCAATGGAAAGGAAGAATTCAGATCTCCACCAGATTCGTTAGATGAGGTACAAATCTTCGATGACTTGCAAAATTTCAGCAATATGTTTGGGAAGAAGCAAAAGAAAAACAATAATGGTCCATGGAAGAAAAGATTTATTTATTTTTTAGCTGCCGTATTGGAAACATAACACATTGCGATATAACCTTGAAATCATGCACATAAAGAAAAACATATGTGATAACATAATTAGGACTCTACTGAATATTGCAGGGAAGACAAAGGACCATTCAAATGCTCGTTATGATCTACGAGATAGGGGTATAAGGAAGAAGCTTCAGCCAAAGGAGATAGATGGAGGTAGAAAAGTAATATTTGCAAAAGCGTGTTTTTCCACGACAGCAGAAGAGAAATCTGTCTTTTGTTGTGTTTCAAAGACAGCAAAACTACCAGCTGGTAGTACGTCAAATAATTCTCTGTCTATTCAAGTTGCTGAAAGAAAAAAAAATATCGAGCTATAAGAGTCATGATGCTCATGTTGCACTATTTGCTGCAAGTGGCAATCAAATGTACAATGAATAATCAAGTGGCTTGCCCTTTAATTTGTCTTGGTTCATTCTTTCATTCTTTGTGTCAAAAAGTTATTCAAAAGAATGATCTAGATCATTTGGAAGTAGAAATTGCAAAAATTCTATGCAAATTAGAAAGAGTTTTCCCTCCTAGCTTCTTTGACATAATGCATTTGCCTATCCATCTAGTAAATGAGGTGAGGTCAGGTGGACTGTCCAATTTCAATGGATGTACCCCATAGAAAGATATTTATGTAGAGTGAAGTCTTTTCATAATAAGAGTCGTCTAGAAGGCTCTATTGCTGAGGGATATTTGTTTGAAGAGTATTGAACATTTTGCTCAAGATATTTAACTCCTGATGTAGAAACAAGGTTGAGTAGAATGACTAGAAATTATGATAATTGTGATTCAAGTGAGCTAAAGCAACTGGCTATTTTTCAAGCTTGGGTCATCCAACAGGTGGAAAGAATAAGGGCCAACCATTTTCTCTAGACAGCAACTCAAATGATGATAGCCCATCGATAAACCTTATTCAACTGTGACGAAATTAGAGAATACATTAGGTGCCATTCTCATTTACTGCTTATTGACTTTTTTAAATAAATTTATCTATAATTTTGTTAATAATTAAAAGTTATTTTGTTTCAGAGAGCATGATGATTATGTCAATAATCATACCAGAGGCAGAAAGTGGAGCAAAGCTAAAATCCAAAGCCAAGATTTCAGTCAATGGTTTAAAGCTTGAGTATGGATGAAGATGTATCAAAGAAATTTAGAGAATTGTCCAGAGGGCCAAATACTGTTGCAAAAATGTTTTCAGGTTATGTCATCAATGAATATAGATTTCATACTAGGCAGCGTGATGCAAGACATACAACTCAAAATAGTGGTGTGACATTGGTGTCTGAAACTGCAAGCTTTGCAAGCTCCAAGGATGAAAATCCAATGACAACACCAGTAACTTATTTTGGAGCAATCAATATTATAATTTAGATTATTATGGTCATTTTAAATTTTTTGTTCTTTTTAGATGTGATTGGTTTGAAGTTGAAGAAGAAAAGTATGGACTAACGTGTTCACTTTAACAAAAGATGTTATCGAGATGATCCTTTCGTGATAGCTTCTCAAGTCCACCAATGCTTCTATATCCAGCACCCTTTTGATGCAAATAGGCATTATGTTATGAAGACAATACCTAGGGATTTATTCAATGTGAGCGACCAATACGATTTTAAATGCCCAAGAATCTTATCAAAATGATCTGTCTGAGCATGCAAATAATTTTTTGGTAACTGAAGATGATAGTGATGTTGAATGGGTTAGGGAAGATATACCAAAAACAATCATTGAAAATCCTGTAGCTACACTGCATCAAATTGACTGTGAAGAGGATTCTGATTTTGACGAAACAATGTGGGACTTCATGGAGTAACCTTTATATGCTACATTCTGTACTTTAGAGTAATCAGGTAGCATTTTTTTTATGATTTCAATGGAACCATATTTTTTTGGTAACACTAAGATTACTTTAATAATCAAACACTCTTCATTTTTTTTTTATCTTTATTTTTTGCTAGTTGAAAATTATATTTACTGCTGAATTGGCTTTTTTCTTGCTCTGTTTATCTATCTTATACTATCTATTTCCTATTTTAACATATTATAACGTTTTCTTCGGTAAAAAAATGAACAAGGGAGTCAATTCAAAACAAAATATTCCAGCTCCTAGCAAGAAAGGCCAGAGTTCTAATGAAGGATTCAGTTTCGATTTCCAACGTCAAGTAAAGTCAAGTGCTGAGTTGCTTGCAATGTTTAAAAAGGTCAAGCATGAAAAGATGACTCATGCAGAGGAATTTTCTCCAAAACAAGATAAAAACTAGCAGGCCGCAACTGTATTGGTGAAGAAGCAAGTTGAAGGGCATGTTCAAAAGCAAGATCAAAACCAGCAGGCTGCAACTGTATTGGTGAAGAAGCAAATTGAAGGGCATGTTCAAAATCAAGATCAAAGGAAGCAGCTAATGACTAAAGCTGTGACTCAAGCAAAAGCGTGGAATTTAATTCAAGGTCAAAAGAAGGTACCCACTCCTACAATTATCACCAAATCACAAGGATTTACTTCAAGGCAATATCAAAATAGGGCTCCTAAGTCAACCTTGACTCAAAAGAAGCTACCTACGACTAAAGCTGTAGCTCATGTTGAAGTATATAGTAAGAAAAAGGATTTAAAGAGGAAGTTTACAGCTACAACAATGGATAATAGTCAAGGACCTAGTCACAAGCACCGAAGCCCAATTAAGAAGACAAAGAGAATATGAAAGTACTCAGCAATGTCAATTAATGAATTTCTTGAAACAAACAAGGAACCTTGTGAAGGATAAGAGCAAGTGGAGGGAGATATCAATCCAAGTGAGGCTAACAAGAAAAAAGATACTAATGTAGCTTAAGGTAACATTGTATCTTTATTTTTATCTCCTATTGTCTCACTGGCCTTTGATTCCTTTATTTACAAAAAAAATATGAATTTAAGTAAGTTATTTGAGCTATTGACAATATTGTTCTCTTTAGATTAACTTTAGATTTTCATATATATTTCTTATTTTTAATCAAAATAGGTAAAATGGAGAAAAGGACACGAAAAAAGACACAATACCTAAAAATTCATGTAAAATCAGTGGAAGACCGACAAGAAGTTATCTTTAATGATCAGGGGGAGCCAATTGGGCCTAATGACAAAATTGTATTTTGTCCCTTGATTTAAACAAATTGAAAAGCCATTCCAAAAGAATGCAAGGACCAAATGTGGGATTATGTCAATGTAGGAACACTCACTTTTTTTAATTTTATGAGCACATAATTAATTAATTGTTAATGATATTGTTATATTTTGTAGACCAAATTCATTATTCCAAATGAAGGAAGAAAGTTGGTATTTGCTCGTATCAATGATGGTTGGAGACAACGTAAACACTATGTTAAGAAGAATCATTTTCTGAAGTATAAGAAATTGAGTGAGAGGCTGAAATATCATCTCAAAGGCGTACCAGAATCACATTTTCGACAATTGATGAATTATTGGAGAAACACATGTCAAAGTAAAAGCTGAAATCTAATGCAATAATTCATGTATTTATTTTTTTTACTAAATAATATCTTTATTGTGTTGCAATGTAGGCAATGTGCCAACAAAAATGCAAGAATCAGAGCTCAACAAAGGTTTAGGCATCCAATGGGGCGTATAAATTTTGCTAGAATACGTGCAAGATTGGTAACATATTTATATGTTGGTAATTGTAATTGTAATTGTAATTGTATATGTGTGCTTTTTGCTGAAACTATTACGCAAAATGATAGTTGGATTTAATTTAGTGTGCTAGGAAGAGCAAAGAACAGCCCAGCCAAGCAGAGATGTTCATTGAAACTCGCCAAAGTACAAAAGGAAAACAATTGGATCAAGAAACTCAAGATGCAATTGTAAGTTCCTCCCTGAATTTATGCATCTAAAGATGATATATACATGTATGATTTAGATTCTAATTGAGATTACATTTATTTATGTTAGATACAACTCCATAATGGAATTGAAAACCCTACTGAATCTGCTGCAAAAGCCTTCCAATCCTTGTTTGGGAAGGAAAAGCCAGGAAGAGTGCGCTGCTATGGAAGAATTATCACGCCAACTATGCTAAAGAGAAGGGAAGAAATAGCAGCTATTAAGCAAAAGCATGCTAATGAAGTAGCCTCCTTAGAAGGTAAGGGTGAAGTGATGCAACAAGAAGTTGATGGGTCGAAATCTCTTGTCAAATGCTTGTTGCAACAGAACAACCCAGGATTGGATATGGAGGCCTTGGCATCTAAATTGGGATGCATTCTTGGTGGTACAAAGAGTGCACCCGATATTCCAAGCGATGAAAAGGTATAATTTTGATTTGCAAATTTGTGCAGAAAAATAAATTACAAAATTTTTATTGTAGATAGTATAAACATTTTTATTGCTGCCAGCCATTGATAGAAAAATTATTTTTACTTGCTAATCTTCATAATGATGGTCATTTTCATCATCTACACTATGTTCTACCACTACATGTACATCACTAATGTGGTCTTGTTTACTTCTAGAATGGCTATCCTTGGGCTCATTCTTGTTTACTTCTAGAATGGCTATCCTTGGGCTCACTAGTTATGGTATTTATGTTGTCAACTTTCATGTTTCTTATCTCTATAACAGGGTACCAATGGGTTTGAGATTTTTTTTTTTTTTTTATGAATATGGTGTATTGCATGGTTACATCATATGAGTTTGAAATGTTTTTTTTTATAAATCTAGCCACTTGAGTGGTTTCATTTTGTTATAAGTATGACATTGTTTTGGTTACATTTATACTCTAGCATACCATTATCCTTAGTGCTAGCTTCAAAAGACTTATTTTGAACTTATTTTATACTGCATAGAGTTTAATATCTATAGGAAAGACTTATTTTAAAGCTAAAAGTACATTGGTCCAGTATAAAAAGCCGTATATGAATGCTCTTTGTTCAGTTAAACGTTACATTTGCACATAACAGCCCATTTCAGCCAAATGGATAGGTGTCAGCCTTTTCATTGCTGGGCAGAAAGAAAGCATGAGAAATATTAAGGCCCTATTTTTAAGTAACGGGGGAAATTTAGTGAAATTTAAAATAGGTGAGGGATAATGGAGAGAGGTGAAAGGTAAGAAGCATAAACAATAATTGCCAAACAATCAAAAGTAGGAGCAAGTGATCAATTCACTCTGAAACAGCGTTACTTTATCGTAAAAAGAAAAATATCAAAGTAACCTTGTTGATTTAATGTGTTGTCTTCTTGTTTCAGCTACTACAACTATTGGCTTGAAATTTTCAACTATGTTAATAATACCACACTCAGCAATCCACAACTTATTCTCTCTTTGGAATTTCTAACCTTTTTGAGATTAAAAACCTAGGTTTTTTTTTTATAACTTCTTCATAGGTGGTGTAATTATTGTTTACTATGTATGTGTGTACTATGATAGTACCACTTATCAAAGAAAAGAAAAATGTTAAGGGATTTAGGAAAGAACTACGTGATTAGCAAAGTTTCATGGGATTAGGAAAGTTGTTACTTCTAGCGTGCCCTAAGTAAATGATATAAGTGTGATTATGTGGTCGTAGCATCAATATGAATACAGATTTCGGATTTAGTATTATGTAGTACACCAGTAAACATTTTAGGTAGCATATTTGTCTTCCTCATTTTCTGTTTCCCGTTTAATTCTCTCCCTATTCTGCAATCATGTAACTTTGTTTGATTTGTTTGTTAATGGAAAAATGTCTGAAGTATTGGAAGGGAGGTTGTTTCTTTAATTTTTACTTAATGCTTCTGTATTTTGTGAGCTTGAATATAGCTTTGAGATACGTTTAAATGGTAATGTGGCAAACTAATTTCCTATGTATATTTTTGGTTCTTTCACAGCCTTACAAGACTTTTGGCTTTGGTTCTTCTGGATTTTCCTGAGCTCTTACATTTTCTAGCTCTCCCTATAAGATTGCCTAGTATCCAATTCGCATTCTTTTCTTGAGTTCGTACATTTGCTAGCTTTCCATGGCATAATAATAATAATAATAATAATAATAACACTTTTGTTGATTTGTAGAGACCATGCAAGGAAAAGTTCTCACGTATCTCATGCATCAAGTGAAACTAGATAATACTTTTAAATGGTATATGTACACATGCATATATGCTTTCAAAATACATCGAATTACTATAGACGAATGTAATATGTCAACTCTTTCCCAGTATACTATTTCATAGTTTAGAACTTATTAACAAGCTTTTGTTTCCTTCTTTTTGGGTTGTGTTAATGAATTAGGTTGGCAAATTTATGTTAGAACGTAACAATGATTAGAGTAAGAATAAATCATGCAATGTTATGTTTTTGTAAAGAAAAAGCCACAAAAAGATTTAAACACCAAATTCAAAGATTTTAAATTGCTTTCTTGTCACGATTCGAACTAGAAGTCCATGACTATTATATGACAAAAGCTTACAATAGGTTCTCTTAAGTTATACAAGTATCAAAACACGTAAATCAGAATTAACAAACCACAAAGGGCCGTCAAAGAATACTTTATTTTAGTATAAGTTTAAACTTATAATATTTGATAAGTTAATCTCAATTACTAACAATTTATTTCAAAATAAAATATATAAGATAGTTCAATCGGTAACTAATAAATATTAAAACATGGATCCTACTTATAAAAATAATAGAGCACTTCTAAGAGTCAGCCTGTTAGGCTTCCAAATTCAAGTATAAATAAAATAAAATAAAACAAATGTTTATACTTGACCACACGAATAATGTGATGAGTTCACCAAATAACTGAGAAACCCTTAGTCAAATCAAAGGAGTTAAACTATAACTAATCTCATTACTTATATTTGAAAAAATATAATTTGGTTGAGTTTATAATTCAGTGAGCAGTTAATATCTACTACACTAAATACGAGATAAGAAGGGACACAAGTTTTTCCATGAGAAATAAAAAAATAATTTCTTAAATAGTAGCTATAAAATAAAAATACTTAGAAAAAATATAACAAGCATATATAATTCATTAAAAAATATAACAGTTCTAAATCATAATCATTATAAATGTTATTTAGAAAAATATAACAAAACTTTAAACTCAATAAATAATTTCTAATAACAAATCTCAAATATTGAGAAAATTAATTGGAATAAAATTCATGTAGAATAATTTACCAAGTAGAATCAGAACAAATCGAGCACACAGCACGTTGGGGTAAGTTAACCAAGCTGATAAAATCAAAGCTTAAACTAAACAAACCGAGCACACAGCTTGCGAGTAAACTAACCAATCTGATAAGTTCAAGACTTGAACTAATGAGCATCACGCTCCAAATCTGTTACCAACCCATGTGTGTTAACTTAATACACAGAGTTAGCATATCTTCTGTAGAGTCTAATCCTAGGTGCACTAAGATTAACATTTACTACTATTAGACACGGTGTTCGACATGGTTTTCTCCAAAAACAATTTTCTTTTAAAAAATATGCAATAACATCTTCCTCAATAAAATAAATTTTTAAGTGGAATAAAAATTCTAATTTTAAAACAATTCTCATTTCAAAGAGATTATTTCCTAACATTAGAAAACTTATAAAACAAAATATTGAAATATGCCATTTATAAAGCAACCAATGCCAATAATAATTATCAATATAGCATCAATCCATATTATGAACCAGTTGCCATTAATGGTAAAAAAAAAATCATTATCTATAACAATACTATCATTGGTCCAAAACTGATATATGAAACAATTATCATAATTGTTTCAAAACCATTATCAATATATTTTATATAAACAAAAATTATCATTGCATCCATCATTTCATTATAACCATGCTCAAAAACTAAATGTGAGTTTTTCAAAATTTTGGTTGTTTCAAGAGTACCTAAGGTTCAAATATATTTAAAATAAAAATTCTAAAATTTATTCAAAATTTAAAAATCACAAATAGACATGTAGTAGATAATAACCAATTACACTACTCAGCGATTTCCAATAGGGTCTTCCTTTAACAATTCGTCTTTATAAATTGGAGGTTCCCTGTACCGTTAACTATAGAAAAATACTAGTAATTTAGTATCATTAATATACAATTGATCTTCTTAATTGAATTCCTAAATCCTAAATAATTCTAGATACCAACCCATAAATTCACTATCCAAAATTGTCCAATGAAAAACATAAAAAAAGTCACTAAATAAAATATCTACTCATCTAGCTCAAGTCAGGATACTCGAAATCTGAATCGATATAAAATCCTACTTTCAGAATTTACTAGAACCTCTTACTCTTTTACAAAGACTCTAGAAGGGAAGGGCAATTAAACTGGTTTATTTTAGGATCTATATATAACTAATTCTAAAATAAAGGAGTTTACTAGTTTTCTGATGTAGGGCTTAAATAACAACTCCTTTATCTTTCTTCTTTTTTTTTTTCTTTTACTTATCCTCCTATTTCTTTTAACTTATCTTAATCTTTTTTTAAAAAAAACTTATCATCACATTTCGAATAGGTTGATTTTGAACAAAGATGTTTCTTAATATCATTATGAATATATTATAAGGATTACAAAGCCTCTTAAAGAAGTGAAATTGAATTTTAGCTTTTCTCATGCCAGATAGATTGACAAGAGAAACCAAAATCATTTGTTATAGGCATTATAGAAATGTAGAATATATACTTATATGCATTATAGAACATTTATTATACTGATAAAATGAAGAAACCTTCTTTTTCATTCCAAAAACCTAGCAATTAGAGAAAGAAAGCATAAAAATATGTGGAATGCCTAATATTTATTCCTTTCCATGTATATTCTTAAACCATTGGACTAGCATAATCAAAAAGTACTTATGTATAACTGTTTAACCAGATTCAGTTTTCCTGTTATAAGCTCTTTGTCTTTTTTTTTTTTTTTTGTGGTGGGGAGCTGCAACATTTCATGGTTGCTTATGGACTCAGAAAGAGATGAACTGAAAAATAAGCCAAAAAGGATATCAATGGTTTAGAATCAACATTCAGACAACAAATGTATCATAAGTATAAATTAATAATCATAAGAAATAATAAACATGATTATATCACGCTTATATGTTCAATAAAGAGAGCACGAACAGTCAGTCTCTAAAAATTGTACTTACATATGTGGCTTCAAATATGTACCTATTAGGTATATAAAACTATATACCTGATATAAAATTCTTTATTGGCTTCCATGCTCCCAGAATAAATTAAAAGTAAAAATTAAATATTCTCCCTAAAAAAAATTAAGTAACAAAAATGTACTAGAAAAATAAAAAAATTTAAATACAAATGAGAAAATACTTAGGAAACCAAATTGCATGAATAACCTTGAACTTGAGCATGGATGCAACCATCAATTTCTGTTAAACCTTCTTAAGCAGAAAAAATAGAAATACCAAACAATAGATATGAGCATGTCTAAGTGTAGTAATAGATTAAATGTTTAAAACTCTTCTCTCCTCCGTCCATATCAAATGCAGTACTCCAAATATGGAATATGAGATAAAATAATTGACCATATGGGGAAATATGTTGAAGAGATGGCAAAAATAAATTGAGATTGCATAAGCACTAGGGTGTTGGAGTTTGATATATTAAGCCTTGGTTTGTTTATTTATTTATTTGAGTTTAGAAAAAATTTTGTTGTATTATTGATATCTTATTATGTAAAAGAAAATTTTTTTGATTCTTAGCATTGGTTATTTTGATTCTGTATGTATCACTCCTGCATTTTATACTGCAGCCTTCTGGGATTGAAGCATGTCGCGCAAAGTAAACTTTGTTGAAGAAATTAATTATACAAAGGAGACTTGGATGTTGTAAATCAAAATCACAAGCCTTTGGTATATTATGAAATTCTAGAAAGTGAGCTCTATAGAAATGATATTAGTGGATGAAAAGGTAAATACTTATTCGTAAAGTTATTTAATATATTGTAAAATACAACACATGTAATCTTTAATACCTTTTCATTTTTTGTTCTTCCGAGAAATAAAATTCAAGCCACTGTGAAGTTTATATTTGTTGACAAGTTCGGCCCTTTCCTCAAAGAGGACAACACCTACATTTTGCAAAACTTTGAAGTAGAGATGGACAATGGAGAATATAAAGTCTCGCACCATCCCTTCAAGCTCATTTTCATGAAGGCAACCAGTGTACAAGAACATGACTGACCTCAAGTTCCAAACTATTTTTATCAATTCACTGGCTTTGATGATATCACATTTGGGCATGCTTTCTCTAATGTCTTAGTTGGTAATTAACTTTATAGTTACATTGTATAAAATAATTTTTATAATTATCATTAATCACTTTATTTTATTGAATAGATATTATTGGTGAAGCGAAGATCATAATATCCACAACAAAAACACCAAGAAGCTGGTGGTTCTTCTCTAGGACACAAAGTAAATGATTAATAATTCCTTCCTTCCTTACTCACATTCTAATTTTTCTATTTTACTAAAATTTAGTACACAGCAATTGTTGTTTGCTATAATTCAGTAACACTAGACTGAATTGTACTTTGTGGGATAACTATGCAAATCAGCTCACCAGCTTTTTGCAAAGTCATTTATTAATTTGGATCAATTATTCTACTGCTAACTCACGCCAAAATCAAAGATTCTAAAGGTTTTATTGCCGATTAAAGTAAATGTTGTGACACAAGATAACTTTGTAGTTATTAGCTCATGTAAACAAAAATTGGTTATTTGTAAATTTTATAGGAAAATATCCCACAAGCATTCAAAATTCAATGGATGCTTCAAGACATTTCATCAATGATGAAATTGTTGAAATTAAAGAATATAGAAGCAAGTGAATATTAAATCCATTGATATGTTAATTTTACACATATTGTTGTCATGTTATGGATATTTAACAATATTGTTACTGTTTACAGGCTGAATGTTTCATATGAGACATACTCTCAAAGGTGATGTTAAACTCTCTCAGAAATCAAACAAATGAAAATGGTATTAACTATTTTAAACACTAATTGCTATAATTACATGTTTGTTATTATTAAATATATATCTTCTTACCAATCAAAAATTTACAAATTATAACCATGATTTTTTTTATGTTCATTTAGGAATGTTTTTGTATGCCAGTTGCAAAAATTGACAAACTTCTAGTTGAAAATGGATGGTGATATGAAGATTGCTTCAAGCGTGGTAAGAAAGCAACTTTTAAGAGCCCCACGTACATACGTCAAAGCTGTGGAAAAGTAGATTCCATTTCAGTTCCAAGGTCTTTATTTATTAATATATGTAATATCTTTAAAATGTTTTATGGTCAACGGGGATAGGTTCACCCGTTCGGCTCTCCGTTTTTAAAGGAAGGTGAGTGATCAATATACTATTCTTGAAGCCTATTCTCGAAGCAATTGATGATATTGTAACACCTATAAGAGAGGCCCATTAGAAATCTTATCTATTGTAACAACATTTTAGTGTTGTTACTGAAAAAATGATAATTTGGTGATGACTTGCAAATTTTGTACAAGAAGACATCTTTTAATAATGACTTTTTTAAAAGATGTCTTTTTGGTCGTCACAGAAAATGATATCAATGATATCACTGAAAGTCAAATTTAACAACATATCTCAAGAACTAACTTATTTGAAATTGTTCACTAGCATGTACACAAAACACATTAACACTGAATGATGTATGTTATTGGCATCAAATGATATATTTCCAACCATGACTCATGCAGGGCTTTGCCCCACCTACTCTTAAAAAAACATTACTTTTGCAAATAGTTTTTGTTTTCTTACAAGTAATGCAATTTATTAATTGTTGATGATTTATCAATAGATTGACCATTCACATAGAAAAATAAAAATGATAGAAAGAGTTAAACATTAAAGTACATTTATTGACGCATTCTGATATTATATTCAGTATTTTCAAATGAGTAGCATGTGACATAGCCTTGCAATCCTTCTCTATTTATTATTGAGACGCTTACATTTAATCACCTTATGCCAGAGTGCAACAAGAGAAAAGATTCCAAATGAACTTTCTATTATAACAATGACAAGAGAATTGAAACTTCCAGCTTGGTTAAATCAATCATTCGCATTATTCTTTTGAAAACAGAACGCTTCCTCCATTGGCACAACCTCTTTTCTAAGTTGCCAATTGCTCCCACTAACTCTGTAACAATCATTATTATATAGGAAATGCTAACAATTAATTGTCATAACCATTTTGTGAGTTGTCACTTCTAAATTTCTTAATACAGTTACATATTTACTTTAGAAAGATCTCAAATCTCCTAGGCGTGCCATTACCTTTGGGCCATATTGTTAAACAATCATAATAATAAAACTTAAAAAAATCAAATTGTCAACTTGCCAACATTATTGAAGTAAGAAAATATGATATAAACTACATAGGGAAAATAAATAATGTGTTAATGACTAAGATTACTGTATAATTTGATTTAAATTTTATATGTTGACACAATAAAAGTACGAAGACTTTTTTTGCGATTAAGTGACTATGTAAAAAAAAAATAAACAAAAGATAGTAAAAATTTGACTATTTAAATGAATAGAGATATATGAATAAATGATTTATTTAGTGAACAAATTTTATAATTAATAATGGGGTGTGTATGTGTATATAATGAGAGGTGACAAGAATAAATCCTAACCATTAAACTATACATATATGATTAGAACTAAATTTTATTTAAAACTCACATGATCACTTGAAAATGTCACATGACATTTTGTTCTAATGTTGACTATCCATGTAAAATCTAATGGTCAAAATTCACTCCTCTCATCTCTCATAATAAACACTCCTTTCACTATATATATATATATATTTCTCAATGTCATTTTACTTTTTTTTCCACCAAACATGTAGCTACTCCCACCATGTTAAAAATGTCTAATGACCATTAGATCATCCCATGGTCAAAAACCACCTCTACTTTTAACTCACCTAACCATCTTACACCAACGTATTATGCTGTGTTAAGTTCAAAAGAAACAGAGCACAATTAAGGTGAGCAGTTCTTTGTGATTCTCTTGCATTCTTGTCTTCCCTAATTTGTTCGTTCCTCTTTTTTCTCATAAATTTTGTTGCTTCCTTGGGTTTCTGATATAGGGAGGTAGATGTTAATTTATACACCACTTTCTCCAACACAAACAACTTAAAAAGTAATAATTCCTTGATAAAGCTTTTCTCCATTATTCTCTTGCATGTTTACATTTTTTGTTTATTTTCTTTCTTTGCATTTCAGCATATTTTTTAGTTTAACGGACTTGCACACATTTTCTACACTTTATTTTTTTTATCTTGTGTTTTGTTCTTGGTTTACTCTTTGAAACATATTTAACTTTAGGAATAAGTAAAAATATGCTCTCGTAGTTTCTCTTTTGTATTTAGCTACTCTATCAGATCATATTTCATTAGTAATAGTAGGCTTTTAAATAGGGTACCTGCAAAAAACAAAAAATAATATCAGCTTAGAAATTGAAAGAATAAGCGTTGTTTGTCTACGCTTTGTAAGCTTACCAAACTGCAGAGTTCATGAAACTCTATGCAACCAAAAAAAAAAAAATGTAGCAGCTATTGTTCAGATGAAGTAACCAAAGTAAAAAAATTGCAAAACCAGTTTACTTTATTATTTTACCCTTGTTTTTGGATGTGAAGTGTTCACCTCTGTTATGCAAGCTAATAATCTTTCTGAGCTATTTTGGAACTGTGATATATGGTAAGATTTGTTGTCTTTTGAACTCATTTTGCAATTAGCTTATGTTGGGATTGTTGTTTTGGTATCATCTCTAATGTGGTTGTCTAATGTACCCAAATTCATTTATTGTTAAACTTAAAATGTTCATATCACGTATTACAATTAGGCTTAACAGTGTGTACCACGACAGTGCAGGTAAGAAGCTGTCTGCAATAACCAAGAAATTGTGTTACAAAGAAGCATCTGGGTTGGAACTATGGTGCATGGTAAGATTTTTATTGTGTCATTTTTATTTGTACAGTCAATTACATAAACACAACATTATAACTTTGCAGCAGCATACGGGGGACCAAATTGTTATAAGAACACAGTGAAAAAAATTATTAGCTATCTTGCAAAGTCGATGGTATATAGACACCACAGTGTAAAGATTATCTTTTTTTAAAACATTATTTTCTTTTATGAAAGTTTACATAAAATTTAATTAAAAAAAATTATTAGCCATCTTGCAAAGTAGATGATGTAACAGACATCTTGCAAAGTAGATGATGTAACAGACATCACTTCGTAAAGATTAACTATCTTGCAAAGATGATTTATAGACACCATTGCATTAAAATTCTTCTATAAAAAAAATTCTTTTAGTGAAGCTTATATAAAATTTAATATAAAAAATTATTAGTTATCTTGCAAAGTAAATTATGTATAGACACCACTTCATAAGGATTCTTTTTTATTTTAAAAAAAATATTTTCTTTATAGAAGTTTACATAAAATTTAATAAAGAAAATTGATGTGAGATGTATTTCTTGTGCATAGTCTTTCAAGTCATTTATGAATACTCTTTGACAATTGCTATAATGTATTTAATGAAGCCACAACATTATCTTTTTATGCATTTTCTTTTCCAAATTGTATCTTCAAATTTGTTTGAAAGAAGAAGATTAATTGTCACGACCATTTTTGAAAGGCTATTGCGATGAAACGACCAAAAAAATTAAAAAAAAAATGGTATCGTCACCAATAATTATTTGGTAAGAAAATTATTAAAAAAACTTTTTTATAAAAATAAAAGAAAAATAGTCTGCGAAACCAGGTTGAGTTCAAGAGTTTATTTATGCACATAGATGAGTAGGAACTTAATCTTGTAGCAACTTTAATGCATCAGTTCTAAGACGGTTACTCTAAGTTAGTTGTATAAAATATTAATAGCCTTAAAATATTTAAATTATCCCTTTAAATAAAAATAAAAGTAAAACAATAACAAAAATAATATTAAAAATATAAATGAAAATATTTATAATTTTAATTTGCCTTACATGCCTACGTATTCTCACGTGCAATGGGAAGTTAAAGCCACGTAATTTTTGTGTGTTATACGATTTTATTGAAAAATTAAGAACTGATTAAATGTAAAAATATTTTATGATTGAGTAAATTAAAAAACCTTTAATGATGATTGATTGATAAAAAAATTGATAAGGATAATTGATTAATTTAAGAAATAGATGATTGCTTGTTTGTTTTGTTTAAAAAAAATGATAACTATATCACTCACAAATGAAAGCGCCATCATGGCAACGTTGACTATTAATAATTCTAAAATATTTTTGTGACAGAAGAGTCATCATAACAACAACGTTCCTAATTGATTGAATATTGATGAACTAAGATCTAGAGATAGAAAATTAATGATTAAAGGGTTTAAAAATAATTTTTAAATTAATTTCAGGACCAAAGCATCATCACAACAACAGGACCTGATTGAATTATTTTCTAAATCAACGAGTTGACTTAACTCAGATGAATCAGATTAAGAATTTAAATTTTGATAATTGATTTAAATAAATAACATAAAATAAAGTTAAATAAAATAAAAATGTGATGAAATGAAGATGTAAGGATAATTAAAATGATCTATAATTCTTGTCAAAATGCTAATAAATATTAGATACGCCCTTTTAGAGATAGGGGTGTGATAGCGCTTTAATACCAATAGAAAGGTTAGGGGGCTGAGAAAAGCTTGCTGTCTACTTCTTGAGCCTTTTAGCCGACCGAGCTTAACGCCCTCGCTAAAACCTTATGCAGATTCTCAATCAATCAAAGAAGAAACAATTACTTTTGAGAGGGGTACTTGCTTCAATAAAAGAATGATAAATAGGCCATGCAAAGATTAAAGAATAATGTCTAAAAAGTTTTCAAGTGTTCACAAGCCTAATAGAGTTTATTAAATATTGTGACACAAAATGACCCATTAACGGGAGCCCAAATAGATGCAAACCAAACATTATTTATTTATTTAATTTTGACAAATTAAATACATTGAATTCTTTAAGAGCATTTGAAGTTAATCAAGATATACCCAAATAAACAAGTAAATATCAACCCAAAATAAAAGAAATACCAAATAGAAATGAATAATCCTAACAACCAAACTCTGACCCAATTAAACTCTCTTCCAACAATCCAAAATTTAATCCCATTATATCCCACGGTCCAGCTTGTAACACTCTACTTAGAATAGGCATTGTGTTACGTGTTAAAAATTAATTATTAAATTTTTGTTAAGTTACGTTAATGTGTAAATTTAGTTTATGTTTATTTTAAGATTTCATGTTTATTATGTTAATAGAATTTATTAATTTATTTAAATCATTATTTTAGTTAATACGTGCCCACATTAAATTCTTCTTGAGGAAATAAAATATCAATCACGTGTCAAAAAATTTAGAATTTTATTCTGAGTCACAAAATATTACTCACGGAATAAAAATATCTCCCTAACACATAAGAATATCTAATTGCATGTTATCTTTTACAAAGAAAATTTATTGGATTTAAGCTCTTATGTGATATTTCTCCATCAAATAAATTATAAATTCTCTACACGCAATCACATCCCATATCAACCATTTATGGCTTAAATAAAGAACTGTACACTATTATATATATGTGAGATTTTTAAATTGTATATATATAATTATACATTACTGTACATTCAAAAGACTTCTAACTTGGTACTTTTGCCTGCACTCTAACCTATATACATGTGCACATAAAAAAAAAAACTACTGGCTTCACTTGACCATACAGGAAAAGGAAACTAGGGTCAATATCCTATACGCACATACTACTTTCTAGGCTAATTCTCCCTAGACTATTAATAATTACTACTCGAAGTAGCCAAAACAAACTAGCTCTCCTAAGTGGAGACATCTAGCTAGTGTCAATGAACAGAAAGATATATATCCTCATCTTCAACCAGTTGCAAGAGGCTCTGGAAATAACACAGTTTATAAGGGTGAGAAATAAATTCTTAATAGGTACTCAAGTATATAAAAATAAAAATATAATTTTCAAAACATTTCCAGCTGTAATACATACAGAAAACACAATTTCATAGTTAATCAATAATCTCAAATATGCATAACAATTAATATTTACAATTTCATAAAATTTTACTCTATGTTACGAGGTCACTAAACTTAGAGATTAACCCCTTTTATATTTCTCTTTTGCCTACTAAACTGATTGAGAATTCTCCCTTGGCATAAGGTTCTAACATTTCAAAGAGACATTATATAAGAGAATACATCTCTAAATCACCTCAATTTCACTATCTAACATCTTGTAACATCCTTAAACCCATAGTTCACCTCAAAATTACATGACTTAGCAACCTTGACTATACAAAACCCTTCAAGGCTGTGAATTAGACTTAGAATACTATTGGTTTGACATTTATCTGTTTTAACTCCAAATACACTCAAGTTAGTATAACTCACTAGAATTTCATTTAAACTCCATATCAAGCCCTATCCTTTATTATTAACTCTAACTTATGTATAACTTAGTGAAATATACACTATGGTCTCAAACTCCATTCTTCTAATAAAGCATCTTCTCCACTTATTGTGAAACACTCTAAGATTACTATTTAGCACCTAAAGCACATGACTTTCGCTAGAAATCCTCACATGACCAAAACTTAGTGAAAAACAAATATCACTAGTATAGGTTATTTATTCTCAAATTAACACCACATTATGAAGCTATGCTCTAAAATCATCAAACTCCTATTACCTACTAAAGAAATCATATCCAAACAACTTGTTCATCAAACTCCCATAAATTCATACTCATGGCTGTGAGCCACACGTAAATAAACACACATAGATTTTCATTCTAATAAGCAAGAAATGTCTATAAAAATAAATATACCATATTTCTAACAAGAATACATATTAACAATAAAAGTCAACAAAAACACCCCTTAGAACCATAGTATGGCCTTCAGCTATAAGGGTCCAAAATTTGAGATTTCACGTGATTTTCACCATGTTCCATGAACAACAATGATTTCAAATCACCTAATCAAGCTCATAACCATTCAAAATTCTCAAAATCACATCCTAGCAAGATTCTAACCCAAGAACCCTAAGTATGGCAACTTGAGAAACTTAACCTCCCATTTGAAACTAGGTTTAGAGCCTTAACCTAAATGATTCACCTTACTCCAAACCATCCATAATCACTCCAAAAATTCCAGAGAGAGAAAGTAGCATGAATTCAAGTCGTTAACCACCATGATACTATGGTTTTGAAAGGAAAAAGTTAGGTTTGATTTCCCTACCTCTCGAAGTTGAAGCTTAAGGAGGGTCCTGGCTTGTTTTCCTTCATTCCTTCTCTTTCTCTCCTTTTCTTCTTCTCTCTCTTCCTCCTACCAGTGAGCTCCTCTCTCTCTTTCTCCTTATCTTTTTTTTCTCTTTCCTTTCTCCTTTTTCTTGGCTTGGCCGAGAGGTTACGACACAGAGCGGATTTATTAGTTAGTTTTATTAGTTTTTTATTTACTTTGTCATGTTAGGCAACCAATCAAAACCTTTGCTTTTGGTTGTGTTAATCTTAAAAATCATAATTCTTGTTTAGCTTGTAACTAGGTTAGTTGGATCGAAACTAAATAGGAAGAACTAAATAATAACAAAGTTAATTACTCTAACCCAATAATAATTATTTATCCTATCTGATTAAAATTAGGCACTCATAATAGTATTATTAATTTATTTAAACTAATTATATTTTTACTTATATAAATCTTTCTAAAATATATTTTTTAATTAAATTAAAATATGATAATTTCACCTATTTTAATTTATAAATGCTTAGAAATCAATTAATAATTTATAAAATAAATTCAGCTAATTTTTGTTTTTAAATGTTTCATTAGACAAAAATGCCCTCATGTGAAACCCCTAAATTACTAAATTGTCACTATGTAGTTCCCCTTCAGGGATTATCTTTCCCATTAGTTGTTTGAGACTCCTGTCAATAATCTATTCAGGCATTGTGGGATATGCTAAATCATGTTTTAACTGTACTGACTCACACTCGATTGTGTGAGAAGGATCAGAACAATATTTTTTGAGTTGGGAGATATGAAAAACATCATGAAGATTGGAAAGATTTGGAGGAAGTACTATTTTTATAAGCAACTGGTCCTATTCTTTTTAGAATCTAAAAAAGGATAAAGAAATCTGGGACTGAGCTTTTTGAACTTTAGGGATCGGCCAATACCAGTCACAGGAGAAATTTTGAGAAAAACATGTTCTCCTTCTTGAAATTCTAAAAGTTTTTTTCTTGGATCTGCATAGCTCTTTTAACCAGTGTTCTGAAAACCGGACCGGACCGGCCGGTTCGACCGGTCGGACCGGGAACCGGTTCCCTCACCGGTTCGGGTTATCTTCCAGAACCGGGATGGTCAAAAACCGGTCAAAAACCGGTGAACCGGTATCAAACCGGTCAAACCGGCGCCGGTTCTCACGGTTTTCCGATTCTGAACTTTTTTTTTTTTAAACTTCTTTAAGCAAAACGACGTCGTTTTGCTCTTGAATTTTACAAAAAATAAAAAATAAAAACGACGTCGTTTTTGGGTTGGAGGGGGTTGAAAAAACCCTCGGCCCGTCTGCCTCCGCACGCTCGCGCCCCTGCCGTCGATGGTCTTGAACAAGTTCATGATGAGCTCTTCCTTCAGCTAGATCACCATGTCTCTTGCGAAGATGATCCACAGTAGCTCGTCCTGAATCACCACGAGCGGGAGGGTCCCCGGCTTTTGGGGTCACCGGGTCGTCGTCGCTCGCGTCAGTGACCACGGAAATCTTGTCTTCCCTTCCTCCAATGGCGTTCTTGCCGAATCCCGTCCTGAATCACCGCGTGCCGGAGGGTCCCCGGCTTTGGGGTCACCGGGTCGTCGTCGTCGCTCGCGTCAGTGACCACGGAAATCTTGTCTTCCCTTCCTCCAATGGCGTTCTTGCCGAATCCGATTGTGCAGTCGGTTAGCTCTGCCGGTTCTGCTCCTAGCTTCGAGCCCTCTGCACTGCAAAGAAAACTGTCAGAAGCAATTGCATCGTCGAGTAACTTTTCTTTCTGAAATACTTTCCTTCACCTCCGTGAGCTAGCTAGTTTGACTTTTTTCATTGTTCACGTTGGTAAAGTAACATAGGCGTAGGCTCTATTTGCTCATCTTAATTAGCATATTTTTTTGGTTAGAAATTTTACTCAAAATGAGTGAGTGGTGTGCAGTGAATCTGTCCATATGTAAAATACTATTATCCATTAGTCATTTTGTCAAAGATATTATATAAAATGGAAGTGAAAGTGAGAGTATATTGTGATTATGTAAATATGTATTAGACACAAAATTTATAAAAATTGATATAGGTTATCAAAATTAACAAGTTTTGAAATTGATAAAATTTGTGATTTATATTATATTTTTTTATTTATTTTATTAGTATATAAATATTATATATATATATATATAAATATTTATATTTAAATATAAATATAAAATAATATTTAATTATATTCTGGTTCGACCACGGTTCGACCACGGTTCAACCATTGAACCTTGAATCAGTACCTCGACCGGTTCAGTGACCGGTTCGGTTTTCAGAACCTTGCTTTTAACTACTCTGAGCAATAAGCAATCTATCCCTAATTATTTTGATTTGATTTGTGGTTTCTTGCACAATTTATGGCCCTAATAATCTCTTTTCTCTTACTTCATATCAGCATAATGGAGATCTACATTTCCTACCATATAGAGCTTTATAAGGTGCCATCTTAATACTAGAATTATAACTATTATTATAGGCAATCTCTATCAATGGCAAAAAAATTTCCCAACTTCCCTTATGTTCCAACACACAAGCTCTAAGCATATCTTCTAAAGTTTGAATTGTTCTTTTTGTTTGACCATATGTTTAGGGTTGATATATTGTACTAACATTTAACTTAGAAGCAAAAACTTTCTACAACATTCCCCAAAATCTAAAAGTGAATCCAGGGTCTCTATCTGAAATAATTCTGGATGGGGTTCCATATAACCTCACAATTTTCCTAATGTACAATTGGGCTAGTTTATCAAGTGGGTAGTTAGCTCAAATTGAAAGAAAATAAGCTTATTTGGTCAATCTATCCACAATAACCCATATAGCATCATATCGTGAAGGAGTTCTAAGCAAACCCATCACAAAATTCATTGACACACTATCCCATTTCCATTCAGGTATGTCTAAAGGTTGCAATAAACATGTTGATTTTGATGTTCAATTTCACTTTTTAACAGTTCAAACATTTCGCTACAAATTCTGGAATCTCTTTCTTCATTCTTGGCCACCAAAAACCCTTTTTAACGTCCTAATACATTTTAATGGTGCCTGGATGAAAGATACATTTACTATAGTGTGCTTTATCTAAAATTTTATTTCTCAATTTCTGATTATTTGGAACACTTAATCTTTTTTGATATAGTGTTATTCCATCATCTGCTATCTTGGAATCCTTTTATGCTCACTGAAAAATATGATTTTTCACATTTTGTAGAAAAACATATATTTCTTGAGCTTCCTTAATTTGATTTCTAAGTTTATGTTCAATTTTAAGCTCATTCATATATAGACTACCTAACTGTATATCTACAGACAACCTCAAATCTTTAAATTTTTTTAGTAGTTCATACTCTTAAATCATCAAGAAAGACACATGCAATGATTTCCTACTAAACGCATCTGCCACCATATTAGCTATACATGGATGATACTTTAATTTAAAATTATAATCTTTCAGGAATTTCTTCCACGTCTTTTGTGTCATATTCAACTCTTTTTGATCAAAAAGATATTTCAAACTCTTGTGGTCACTAAAAACTTCAAATTTAACTCTGTATAAATAATTCTTCCATACCTTCAAAGCAAACACCACTATTGCTAATTCCAAATCATGGGTAGGGTGGTTTGCTTATGAAGTCTAAGCTATTTAGAAACATAGGCTACTACTCTCCCATCTTGCATCAAGACACATCCAAGTCCTTTCTTAGACTCATCACTGTAAATTACAAAATTTCCTAAGCAATTAGGAATCACTAGCACTAGAGTAGTGGTTAACTTAATTTTTAACTCTTGAAAACTATCCTCACATTCGTTTGGCCACACAAAAGGGTTATCTTTTCTAGTTAATTTTGTCAATGGCATGACTAGCTGGGAAAATCCTTTTATGAACCCTTATAGTATTCAGCCAATCGAAGAAAACTTCTAATCTCTATTATAGTTGTGGATCTCTCCCAAAGAACCACTACCTCTATTTTATTGGGGTTAACTGACACACCTCCTTGAGACACAACATGGCCTAAGAATTTCACCTCCTTCAGCCAAAACTCACATTTTTCTAATTTTCCATATAACTATTTTTTTGTAAAATTTGTAGCACAATTCTGAGATGCTGTTAATGTTCCCCTGCTGTCTTATAATAAATAAGAATGTCATCTATAAAAACAAATACAAACTGATCTAAATATGGTCTAAAAATTTGGTTCATATAATCCATAAATACTGTTGGGCATTTGTAAGTCCAAATGGCATCACAAGATATTCGTAATGTCCATACCTAGTTCTGAAAGCAGTTTTAGGGATATCTTCTTATTTAACCCTAATTCGATTATAACTAGATCTTAAATCTATCTTTGAGAAAATTATGACCCCTCTAAGTTGATCTAGCAAATCATCTATTTTGGGGAGTATATATTTACTTTTGTTAGTTACTTTATTTAATTATCTATAATCCACACGTAACCTCTAACTCCCGTCCTTCTTTTTCACAAACAATACTAGAGCACCCCAAGGTGATACACTAGGCCGTATGAATTGTTTAGCCAATAAATCCTCTATCTATTTCTTTAACTCACCTAATTGTAAAAGAGACATTCTGTAGGGTGCTATGGATATTGGGCCTACTTCGAGAATCAAATCTATTGAAAATTCCACTTCTCTCTCAGGTGGTAGACTAGTTATTTCAGAAGGAAACACTGAGGGATATTCTCTCACTACAAGGATATTATTTACATCCTGTTTGACTTCAAAATCCAAAGAAGACAAAATAACATATCCTTGTGAACCAACATTCAAATATCTCCTACCCTTGATGGCAGTTAGAAATATGGATTCATCGGGTGTTTGTGTGTGATCTAGTTTCGGCATAAATACAATTGAATTTTCTAGACAATTCAAAATAACACCATTAACAGACATCCAATCCATTCCAAGAATGACGTCAATTTCTGACAGAGGTAAGCAAACAAGATCAACAGTAGATAGGTTATTTTCTACTTGGATACAACAATTCAAACAAGCTTGAGAAGTCAATATTTTTCCTTCGATAGGAGTTGAAACAGACAAATCGTATGGTAACAAAGACACATGCAATTTCAAATTATTCACTCAATCAATGGATATGAAGGAGTGAGTAGCTCCTAAATCAAACAATGCAGTTAAAAGTTTATCTTAAATTAAACACTTGCTCTATATCAAATTTAGAGAACGGGTCGCCTCTTTTCCACTAAGAGTAAACACTCGGCCTTTAGTTTGGGGTATGTAACATCTCCATTTAAGAAAAAATAAATTTTTAGTTTTCTTTAAGCAGTTTTATTCATGTTATTAGTCAATAATAGTAAATATATTATTTAATTACTAATATTTTATTTTAATATTAAATAGAAAAAGACATCAAAAATTACTTAAGGGGAACTAAAAAAATAATTAAAATACCTAAAGGAATAGTAAAAACTATACAGTGACAATTTCGTAATTATAGGATTTCACTTGAGGACATTTTTGTCCAGTGAAATATTTAAACACAAAAATTAGCCAAATTTATTTTGTAAATTATTAATAATTTTTTAAGCATTTATAAAATTAAATTGGAAAAATTATCATAGTTTAACCTAATTACAAAAATTCATTATTTGAAAAGGATTTACATAAGTAAAAATATAATTGGTATAAAATGACCAATAAATGCTCAGATGAATGCCTAATTTTAATTAGATAGGAGAAATAATCACTGTTAGGCTAGAGTAATTAAGTCTATTATTATTTAGTTTTTTTCTTTTAATTCCCATCTAACTAATCTAGTTACAAATCAACCAAGGATTTTGATTTTTAGAATTTATAAAATTTATTTAATGAGATAAAGTAATATAAAACTAATAAAAATAAAACCCAAAATTCCTACTAGGTCCCAACCTCTCGGCCAAGCAAGATAAAGAGGAGAAAAAGAAAAAAAAAAGGGGAAAGGAGGGAGAGAGAGAGGGAGGTTATGGCTAGGAGGCGAAGGAGGGAGAAGAGAAGGAGACAAAGGAAAGGAAAGAAGAAAAACAAGCTAGGACACTCCCTAAAGATCAACTCCAAGAGTTAGGGAACTTAAACCTAATTTTTTCTCTTTCAAACTATGATTTTTATGGTGGTTAATGACTCAAACTATGTTAGTTTCTCTCTCTAGAATTCTGAGAGTGTTTATGGATGGTTTTGAGTGTGGCGAGCCATTTAGGTTAAGATTCTAACCTTAGTATCAACTGGAAACCCAAGATCTCCAAGTTGACATACTAGAGCTCTTGGATTAGAATTTTGTTAGGATGTTATTTTGAGGATTTTTTTATAGTTAGAAGCTTAACTTTGGTGTTTTGGAGTCTTTGTGGTACATAGAACATTGGTGGAAATCACTTGAAATTGCAAATTTTGGCCCCCCTAGCTCACTGCCACACTAGGGTTCTAGGGGGATGTTTTTGTTGATTTTTATTGTAATTGTGTAATCTTGTTGGAATTGTGATATGTTTATTTTTATAAACATTTCTTGCTTAATGGAATGAAAATCCATTTGTGGTTATATGTGTATGGCCCACGGCCTTGGTGGAAACTTGGGAGTTTGGATGAGCAAGTTACTTAGGATATGTTTCCTTTAGTAAATAATGAGAGTTTGATGATTTTATGGTGTGATTTCATGATATGATGCTGATTTAAGAATAGATAATCTATATAACTTATGTTTGTTTTCTCACTAGGTTTTGATTATGTGAGAAATTCTAGTGAAAGTTATGTAATTTAAGTGCTAGACAGTCATTTCAAAGTATTTCATGAGGAGAGAAATAAGTATTTTGTTAGAAAAGTGGAGTTTGAAACTCTAGTGCATATTTCACTAATTTAGACTTTTGTAGTACAATTGAGATGTTAATGCTTTAAGAAGTCCTCTCTCAATTTGTTACATGCTTACTTTAATTAAAAAGAAAGAATGAGTAAAGCTTAGATGTGATCATCTAGAGAAAGAAAATGAATTTGAGGTGATCCATAAAGATTAGAAAAGAGTTTCTAATAAAATGTCATGGAAGAAGTCCATGAGAAGTCCTACATATGTCTAGGTCTATTCTATAGACAGGTCCACTAGAGGCGTGGATAGTAGAGTAGAATCCACAAGTGCACAGGGAATGGTCACTCTAGTTTAGGAGATGCCCTATACCAAAGAAGAATTCTTAACTAATTAAAGTTTTGACCATGTAGGCAAAAAGGAAATTTAAAAAGGGTTAAGCCCAGTTTAAGCTTCGTGAGCAGGTAACATAGAGAAAAGTTTCAGGAAATGGTAAATGTTAAATATTATACATATTTGAGATTATTGACTAACCATGGAATTATGTTTTCTATACTTGTTACAACTAGAAGTGCTATGGGAATTATATTCTTTTATATTTTTATGTATTTGAGTATCTAATGAGAATTTATTTCTCACCCCTATAAACTGTGGCATTTTTCAGAGCCTCCTACAACTGAATAAAGATGCGGATATACATTTCTTTGTTCATCGATACTAGCTGGTTGTCTCTTTTCAGAGGAACCAGTTTACTTTGACTTTTGCATGTAGTAGTTATCAGTAGAGTAGGTAGAATCAGCCTGGAGTGTAGTATGTATATGAAAGACGTTGACTTTGATGTTCTTTACCTGCATGGCCAAGTAAGGCCAGAAATTTTTTTTTTATGTGCATATGTATATAGGTGATAATGCAGGTAAAAGTGTCAGGCTAATAGTCTTTTGAATGTACAGTAGTGGATAATTATATACAGATTAAAAATCTCATGTATGTATCATAGTGCATAGTTTTTGTTTATGATATAGACGATGGTTATGAATGTGGTTGTGTGAAATGTCATTTAATAGCTTAAGTTTGATATATTTTCTTTATAGCAAATAACATGCAATTAAGTATATTTATAGGCTAGGGTGTTATTCTTATTCCGTGAGTAATATTTTATGATTTAGAATTAAATTCTAGATTTTTCAATACGTGACTTATAATTTATTTCCTTAGAAAGAATTTAATATGGACACGTGATCACTAAAATAATATATTAAATTAATTTAAAATTTTTATTCACCTAATATTCACATAAACTTCATTTTTAATAAATTTAAACTAAATTCAACCTTAATTTAACTTAATTAAATTTAATAATAAATTTTAACACATAACATAATGCATATCCTAGGTATGGTGTTACAGGGTCTAGGTTGGGGTATTGGGTTAGTTCCCTTTTTCTAGGGTTCTCCCTAGTCATGTGACCCGGCTTACCATAGAAATAGCAAATATTTTGACCTTGCAGATATAGTTTGTTCCTATGGAATCTATCGCATTTCTTATAGACAGGGCCTGTTGTACCTGTTTTCCCTTCTCCTGATTAGGTCTAAATATGGTGTTATTGCTTGCTGGTTTACCCCCATCTCTTTTTCTTCACTATACAACACTTGTTCACCAACATAGCATAATCCCTAATCTCAAAAGTTCTCACATCCTTTTTGATCTTAGGTTTCAAACCCCATTCAAATTTTGCAGCTTTCCACCTCTAATCTGGGTTATACATAAGGTGAGAAGAAAATTTTGACAATTCTTCAAATTTAGCCATATACTGACTTATAGACATATTCTCCTGTCTCAACTGAATAAATTTTGCTTCCTTTTCATTCTTTATACTTGTAAGGAAATACTTATCTAGGAAAGTATTTTGAAATACCTCACAGGAAATCCGTGTATCCTAGGCCTCAGGCAAAGCTCTAGCCACACATCACCATAACTATGCCTTTCTTTCTAACATATATGTGGCGTAAATTACCTTCTGAGCATTAGTACAACCCATCACTTTAAAAATTTTATCTAACTGCCTCAACCATCCTTTTGCAACTACAGGGTCATACTCTCCCCTAAAAGCTGGTGGTTTTGTCTTCTGAAATTCCAAAAGACCATGAAATTGTGGGTTTCCATTTGGAGTATCCCTATCTGGGTCTCCATTCCCATTTCCATTCCAATTCCCAATTCTAATTTCACTTCCACACTTTTGATGGTTATTATTTCTATTCGAGTGCTCTGTCAAATGTTGCAACACCCTATTAGTAGCAGTTGTTTATTCTCTCATTGCGTTAGCTGTTTCTCCTTGGGCCACCATCATTCCCTCATCTCTAGGAGGTACTGGATTGCGTGTTGGTGGTGCTATATTCTCTTGCACACATAGAAAGATACATATTGAGTTGATCAGTCTCAATATCATTCATCTAGTGGCTAGGAATATACAACCTCCACACAAAAATAGCATAACATAGGCAAAATAACATCTTAAACACTCAAATACCCACGCATGCTATATAACCTTTAAAAGTCACTACTAACTCAATACACTTGGACAAACAACTCTGATACAAAAATTGTAACATCTTACACAGAATTAGTATTGTGTTACATGTCAAAAATTAATTATTAAATTTTAGTTAAGTTACGTTAATGTGTAAATTTAGTTTAAATTTATTTTAAGTTAAGATTTCGTGTTTATTATGTTAATAAAATTTATTAATTTATATAAATCATTATTTTGGTTAATACGAGCTCACATTAAATTCTTTTTAAGAAAATAAAATATCAATCGCATGTCAAAAAATGCATAATTTTATTCTGAGTGACAAAATATTACTTACGGAATAAAAGTATCACCAAAATACGTAAGAAGATCTAATTACGTGTTATCTTCTACAAAGAAAATTTTTCGGATTTAAGCTCTTAAGTGACATTTCTCCATCAAACAAATTCTAAATGCTCTACATGCAACCACATCTCAAATCAGCCATTTACGGCTTAAACAAAGAATTGTACACTATTATACATATGTGAGATTTCTAAACTGTATATATATAATTATACATTACTGTACATTCAAAATACCTCTAACTTGGAACTTTTGCTTGTACTCCAACCTATATTCATATGCACATAAAAAAAAAAACTTCTGGCCTCACATGGCCATGTAGCAAAAGGAAAGCAAGGTCAATATCCTACACACACATACTACATTTTAGGCTGATTCTCCCTGCACTACAAATAATTACTACTCGAAGTAGCCAAAATAAACTGGTCCTCCTAAGAGGAGACATCCAGCTTGTGTCAATAAACAAAGAGATGTATATCCTCATCTTCAACTAACTGCAGGAGGCTTTGAAAATACCGCAGTTTATAGGAGTGAGAAATAAATTCTCAGTAGGTACTCAAGTATATAAAAATAAAAATATAATTTTCATAGCATTTCTAGCAGTAATATATACAGAAAACACAGTTCCATGGTTAGTCAACAATCCCAAATATGCATAACAATTAACATTTTACAATTTCATGAAACTTTACTCAATGTCACATGCTCACTAAGCTTAAATTAGGGCTTAACCCCTTTTAAATTTCTCTTTTGCCTACATGGTCCAAATTTTAATTGGTTGAGAATTCTCCTTTAGCATAAGGTGTCCCTTAAAATTAGGGTGGCCATTCAACATGCATACTGGTGGATTCCACTCCATTGTTGGCACCTTTGGTGGACCAATCCATAAAGTGGACCTAGACACATGTTGGACTTCTCATGGACTTCTTCCATGACATTTTATTAGAAATTCTTTTCTAATCTTTATCGATCACCTCAAATTCATTTTGTTTCTCTAGAGGATCATTTCCAAGCTTAGCTTGTTCTTTCTCTTTAATTAAAGTAAGCATGTAACACATTAAGAGAGAACTTTTTATGGCTCTAATATCTCAAAGAGACATTATATAAGAGAATACATCTCTAAATCATCTCAATTTCCATATCTAACATCTTGTAATATCCTTGAACGCATAGTTCACCTCAAGATTATATGATTTAGCAACCTTGACTATACAAAACCTTTCAAGGCCGTGAATTAGGCTAAAATTGCTAACGGTTTGAAATTTATCTATTTTAACTCCAAATACACTCAAGTTATTCTAATTCACTAGAATTTCATCCAAACTCCATATCAAGCCCTATCCTTTCTTATTAACTCTAACATATCCATAACTTAGTGAAATATACACTATAGTCTCAAACTCCATTCTTCTAATAAAGCATCTTCTCCACTTATCATGAAACACTCTAAGATTTACTATTTAGCACAGAAACCACATGACTTTCACTAGAAATCCTCACATGACCTAAACCTAGTGAAAAACAAATATCACTAGTATAGGTTATTTATTCTCAAATTAACACCACATCATGAAGCCACACTCTAAAATCATCAAAATTACCTGCTAAAGGAATCATATCCAAACATCTTGTTCATCAAACTCCTATAAATTCATACACATGGCCGTGAGCCACACATACTTAAACACACATAGCTTTTCATTGCAATAAGCAAGAAATGTCCATAAAAATAAATACACCATATTTCCAACAAGAATACACATTAACAATAAAAATCAACAAAAACACCCCCTAGAACCCTAGTATGGTCGTGAGGTAGGGGTCTAATATTTGAGATTACAAGTTATTTTCACTATGTTCCATGGACAACAATGATTTCAAATCACCTCATTAAGCTCATAACTATACAAAATTCTCAAAATCACATCCTAGCAAGATTCTAACCCAAGAGACCTAAGTATGGCAACTTGAGAAACTTGACCTCCCACTTGAAACTAGGTTTAGAACCTTAAACTAAATGGTTCACCTTACTCCAAACCATCCATAATCACTCCAAAAATTCTAGAGAGACAAAGTAGAATGGATTCAAGTCATTAACCACCATGAAACTATGGTTTTGAAAGGAAGAAGTTAGGTTTGAGTTCTCTACCTCTTGAAGTTGAAGCTTAAGGAGGGCCCTGGCTTATTTTCCTTCTTTCCTTCTCTTTCTCTCCATCTTTTCTTCCATCTCTTCCTCCCAGCCGTGAGCTCCTCTATCTCTTTCTCTTTCTTTTTTTTTTCTTTTCTTTCCTCTTTCTCTTGGCTTGGCCGAGAGGTTAGGACACATAGGAAATTTATTAGTTTGTATTTATTAGTTTTTTATTTACTTTGTCTTGTTAGACAAGCAATCAAAAGCTTTGCTTTTGGTTATGTTAATCTTAGAAATCATGATTCCTGAGTGTAACAAGGTTAGTTAGATGGAAACTAAATGGAAAGAACTAAATAATAATATATTTAATTACTCTAACTCAACAGTGATTATTTCTCATATCTCATTAAAATTGGACACTCATCATAGTATTATTGGTTTATTTAGACCAATTATTTTTTTCCTCATATAAATCTTTCTAAAATATAATTTTTAATTAAATTAAAATATGATAATTTCACATATTTTAATTTATAAATGCTTTGAAAATCATTAATAATTTTATAAAATAAATTTAGCTATTTTACTGGACAAAAACTTGTGAAACCCCTAAATTACTAAATTGTCACTGTGCAGTTTTCACTATTTCTTCAGATATTTCAACCATTTCTAGTTCCTCTTAAGTAATTTTCACTATTTTTTCAATTTAAATGCTAAAATAAAAATATTAAAATTCAAATGAAACATTTACTAATGATAAACAATAAATTAAATAAAATTACTTTAGAGAGTTTAAAATTTATTTTCACTTAAATGGGGATGTTACATTTCTCCCATCCTAAATGATATTTTGCCCTGAAAATTTGTGTACTAGTAATAAATAACTCCAGATAAACCTTCTGTAGGTTTTTCTCCATTTCCCAAGTTGCTTGATTAGGGCTTAACCCTTCTCATAGAACCTTAACCAAAGGGATTGTATTTCCTCTCAGTTGTTTGAGACTCCTGTTAATATTTTGTACAAGCCTTATGGGATATGTTAAATCATCTTTTAACTACACCGACTCACTCTCGATTATGTGAGAAGGATCAAAACAATATTTTCTAAGCTGTGAGACATGAAAAACATCATGAAGATTGGAAAGATTGAAGGAAGTGCTATTGGATAAGCAACTGGTCCTATTCTTTTTAGAATCTGAAAAAGACCAAGAAATTTAGGACTGAGCTTTTTGGACTTTAGGGATCGGTCAATACCACTCACAGGAGAAACTTTAAGAGAAACATGTTCTCCTTATTCAAATTATAAAAGTTTTCTTCTTTGATGTGCATAGCTCTTTTGACTACTCTGAGCAGTGAGCAACCTATCCTTAATTATTTTGATTTGATTTGTGGTTTCTTGCACAATTTATAGCCCTAATAATCTCTTTTCTCCTACTTTATACTAGCATAATGGAGATCTACATTTCCTAACATACAGAGCTTCATAAGGTGTCATCCTAATACTAGAATGATAACTATTATTATAGGCAAACTCTATCAATGGCAGAAAATTTTTCCAACTTCCCTTATGTTCCAACATGCAAGCTCTAGGGATATCATCTAAAATTTGAATTGTTTTTTCTATTTAACCATCTGTTTGGGGGTGATAAACTGTATTAAAATTTAACTTAGAACCAAAAACTTTCTATAAGGTCCCCCAAAATCTAGATGTGAATATAGGGTCTTTATTTGAAATAATACTAGATGGGGTTCCATGTAACCTCACAATTTTCTTAATGTACAACTGGGCTAGTTTATCAAGTGAGTAGTTAGCTCTAATTAGAAGAAAATAAGCTAATTTGGTCAATCTATCCATAATAACCCATATAGCATCATATCTTGAAGGAGTTTTTGGCAAACTCATCACAAAATCCATTGACATACTATCCCATTTCCATTTAGGTATGTCTAAAGGTTGCAATAAACATGCTGGTTTTCGATGTTCAATTTTCACTTTTTGATAGATCAAACATTTCGCTACAAATTCTATAATCTCTTTCTTCATTCCTGGCCACCAAAATTCCTTTTTAAGGTCCTGAAACATTTTAGTGGTATTTGGATGCATGGTATATTTATCACAGTGTGCTTCTTCTAAAATTTTATTCCTCAATTCCTGACTATTTGGAACACTTAATCTTCCCTGATACAGTACTATTTCATCATCTACCATCTTGAAATCCTTTTGTGTTCCCTGAAAAATCTGATTTTTCACATTTTGTAGAAAAACATCTATTTCTTGAGCTTCCTTAATTTGATTTCTAAGTTCATTTTCATTTTTAAGCTCATTCATATACATACTGCCTGGCTGTATACCTACAGACAACCTCAAATTTCTAAATTTTTCAAGCAATTTATACTCTTGAATCATCAAGAAAGACACATGCAATGATTTCCTACTAAGTGCATCTATCACCACATTAGCTTTTCTTGGATGATACTTTAATTCAAAATCATAATCTTTCAGAAATTCCATCCACCTCCTTTATATCATATTCAACTCTTTTTTATCAAAAAGATATTTCAAACTCTTATGGTCACTAAAAACTTCAAATTTAACTCCATATAAATAATGCCTCCATATCTTTAAAGCAAACACCACTACTGCTAATTCCAAATCATGCATAGGATAGTTTTCCTCATGAGGTCTAAGCTGTCTAGAAGCTTAAGCTACTACTCCTCCATCTTGCATCAAAACACATCCAAGTCCTTTCTTAAATGCATCACTATAAACAGCAAACTTTCCTAAGGAATCAAGAATCACTAACACTGGAGTAGTGGTTAACCTAATTTTCAACTCTTGGAAACTATCCTCACATTCTTTTGACTACACAAAAGGGTTCCCTTTTCTGGTTAATCTTCTCAATGGCATGACTAGCTAATAAATTCCTTTTACGAACCTCCTATAATATCCAGTCAATCCAAGGAAACATCTAATCTCTATTATAGTTAGGGGTCTCTCCCAATGAACTACTGCCTCTATTTTATTGGGGTCAACTGACACACCTCCTTGAGACACAACATGCCCTAAGAATTTCACTTCCTTCAAGCAAAACTCACATTTTTCTAATTTTCCATATAATTGTTTTCCTATAAGATTTGCAGTACAATCTTGAGATGTTGTTTATGTTCCTATCCTGTCTTAGAATAAATAAGAATGTCATCTATAAAAACAACCACAAACTAATCTAAATATGGTCTAAAAATTAAGTTCATATAATCCATAAACACTGCTGGAGCATTTGTAAGTCCAAATGGCATCGCAAGATATTCGTAATGCCCATACCTAGTTCTAAAAGAAGTTTTAGTGATATCTCCTTGTTTAACCCTAATTTGATGATAACTAGATCTTAAATCTATCTTTGAGAAAATTGTGGCCCCTCTAAGTTGATCTTGTAAATTATTTATTTTGGGGAGTGGATATTTATTTTTAATGGTTACTTTATTTAATATCTATAATCCACACATAACCTCAAACTCCTATCCTTCTTTTTCACAAACAACACTAGAGCTCTCCAAGGTGATACACTAGGTTGTATGAATTGTTTAGCCAATAAGTCCTCTATCTGTTTCTTTAACTCATCCAATTCTAAAGGAGACATTCTATATGGTTCTTTGGATATTGGGCCTACACCAGGAAACAAATCTATTGAAAATTCTGCCTCTCTCTTAGGTGTTAAACTAGTTATTTTAGAAGGGAACACTGAAAGATATTCTCTCACTACAGGGATATTATTTACATCATGTTTGACCTCAGAATCTACAAAAGACAAGAGAACATATCCTTGTGAACCATCATTTAAATATCTCCTGGCCTGGATGACAGTCAGAAATATGGATTCATCAAGTGTTTGTTGTGCTCTAGTTTAGGCATAAATACAATTGATTTTTCTAGATAGTTCAAAGGAACACCATTGACAAACATCCAATCTATTCTAATAATGACATCAATTTGTGACAGAGGTAGGCAAACAAAATCAACAGTAGACAAGTTATTTTCTACTTGGATACAACAATTCAAACAAGCTTGAGAAGTCAATATTTTTCCTCCAATAGGAGTAGAAACAGACAAATCATATGGTAACAAAGACACAGGCAATTTCAAATAATTCATACAATCAATGGACACAAAGGAGTGAGTAGCTCCTGAATCAAACAATGCAGTTAAAAGTTTATCTTGAATTAAACACTTACCCCGTATTAGATTTGGAGAATGAGTCACCTTTTCCCTCTAAAAGTAAACGCTCTGCCTTTGATTTGGGGTCTAGGTGGTGGTACTGGGTTAGTTCCCTTTTTTCTGAAGGCACTCCCTAGCCATGTGACCTGGCTTACCACAGAAATAGCAAACATTCTGACCTTGCAGACACGGTTTGTTCCCATGAAATCTACTGCATTTCTTATAGGCAGGGCCTGTCTGTACCTGTTTCCCCTTTTCCTAGTTAGGTCTAAATCTGGTATTACTGCTTCCTGGTTTACACACATCTCTTTTTCTTTTAAAGAAATCCTACCTTTCCCTGTCCTTTGCCATCACCATCGTATTTTTCTCCACTATATGACACTTGTTCACCAGCATCGCATAATCCCTAATCTCAAAAGTTCCCACATCCTCTTTGATCTTGGGTTTTAAACCCTATTCAAATTTTGTAGTTTTCCGCCTCTCATTTGGGTTATACCTAAGGTGAGAAGAAAATTTTGACAATTCTTCGAATTTAGCCACATATTGACTTACTGACACATTCTCGTCTCAACTGAATAAAGTTTGCTTCCTTTTCATCCTTTACACTTGTACGGAAATACTCATCCATGAAAGTATTTTGAAATACCTCCTAGGAAATCTGTGTACCTTGGGCCTCAAGCAAAGTTCTAACCCCACGCTACCATAACTCTACCTTTCCTTCTAACATATGTGTGGCATAAGTTACCTTCTGAGCATTAGTACAACCCATCACCACAAAAATTTTCTCTAACTGCCTCAACCATCCTTCTACAACTAAGGGTCATACTTTCCCCTAAAAGCTAGTGGTTTTGTCTTCCGAAATTCTGAAAGATTATGAAATTTTGGTTTCCAGTTGGAGTATCCCTATCTGGGCCTCCATTCCCATTTCCATTTTGATTCCCAATTTTAATTCCACTTTCACCCTCTTGACGGTTATTATTTCTATTTGGGTGTTCTTGCAGATGTTGCAACACCCTGTTAATAGTAGCTGCCTTTTCTCTCATTGCATTAGCTATTTCTCCTAGGGCCGCCATCATTCCCTCATCTCTAGGAAGTACTGGATTACGTCTTGGTGGTGCCATATTCTCCTGCACACATGAAAGGATATGTACTAAGTTGATCAATCTCAATATCACTTATCTAGTGGCTAGGAATATACAATATCCATACAGAGACAATGTAACATAGGCAAAATAACATCTTAAACACACAAAACCCATGCATGCTACATAGCCCTTAAAGTCACAGCTAACTCAATATACGTAGACAAACTGTTCTGATACCAAAATTGTAATACCCTACCTAGAATATGCATTGTGTTATGTGTTAAAATTAATTATTAAATTTTAGTTACGTTACGTTAATGTGTAAATTTATTTTAAATTTATTTTAAGTTAAGATTTCGTGTTTATTATGTTAATAGAATTTATTAATTTTTTTAAATCATTATTTTGGTTAATACGTGCTCACATTAAATTCTTTTTAAGGAAATAAAATATTAATCACGTGTCAAAAAATCCAGAATTTTATTCTGAGTTACAAAATATTACTCATACTACATCCTAGGCTGATTCTCCCTATACTACTAATAATTACCACTCGAAGTAGCCAAAACAACTAGTTCTCCTAAAAGGAAACATCCAGCTAGTGTCAATGAACAAAGAGATGTATATCCTCATCTTCAACCAGTTGTAGGAGGTTCTAAAAATACACAGCTTATAGGAGTGAGAAATAAATTCTCAGTAGATACTCAAGTATATAAAAATAAAAATATAATTTTCATAGCATTTCCAACTGTAATACATATAGAAAACATTGTTCCATTATTTTTCAATAATCTCAAATATGTATAACAATTAACATTTATAATTTCATGAAACTTTACTCTATGTTACATGCTCACGAAGCTCAAACTAGGGTTTAATCCCTTTTAAATTTCTCTTTTGCCTACATGGTCCAAGCTTTATCTAGTTGAGAATTCTCCCTTGGCATAGGGCGTCCCCTAAGACTAGAGTAGTCATTCCACATGTGCCCTGGTAGACTCCACTTCACCATCCATACCTTTGGTAAACCTGTCCACAAAGTGGACCAAGACACATGTAGGACTTCTCATGGACTTCTTCCATAACATTTTATTAGAAATTCTTTTCTAATCTTTATGGATCATCTCAAATTGATTTTTTTTTCTCTAGAGGATCACATCCAAGCTTAGCTTATTCTTTCTCTCCAATTAAAGTAAGCATGTAACATATTAAGAGAGAACTTTTTAAGGCTCTAACATCTCAAAGAGACATTCTAGAAGAGAATAATCTCTAAATCACTTCAATTTCACTACCTAACATCTTGTAACATCCTTGAACCCATAGTTCACCTCAAGATTACGTGACTTAGCAAACTTGACTACACAAAACCCTTCAAGGCCGTGAATTGGGTTTTGAGTGCCAATGGTTTGAAATTTATCTATTCTAACTCTAAATACACTCAAGTTAGTCTAACTCACTAGAATTTCATTCAAACTCCATATCAAGCCCTATCCTTTCTTATTAACTCTAACATGTGTATAACTTTGTGAAATATACACTAATGTCTCAAACTCCATTCTTCTAATAAAACATCTTCTCCACTTATCATGAAACACTCTAAGATTACTATTTAGCACCTAAACCACATGACTTTCACTAGAAATCCTCACATGACTAAAACCTAGTGAAAAACAAATATCACTAGTATAGGTTATTTATTCTCAAATTAACACCACATCATGAAGCCACACTCTAAAATCATCAAACTCCCATTACCTACTAAAGGAATCATATCCAAACAACTTGTTCATCAAACTCCCTCAAATTCATACACATGGTTGTGAACTACACATACATAAACACACATAGCTTTTCATTCCAATAACCAAGAAATGTTCATAAAAATAAATACACCATATTTCCAACAAGAATACACATTAACAATAAAGATCAACAAAAAACACCCCTAGAACCCTAGTATAGCTGTGAGCTAGGGGGTCCAAAATTTGAGATTTCAACTGATTTCACCATGTTCCATGAACAACAATTATTTCAAATCACTTAATCAAGCTCATAACCATACAAAATTCTCAAAATCACATCCTAGCAAGATTCTAACCCAAGAGCCCTAAGTATGGCAACTTGAGAAACTTAAACTTCCCACTTGAAACTAGGTTTAGGACCTTAACCTAAATGGTTCACCTTACTCCAAACCATCCATAATCACTCCAAAAATTCTAGAGAGAGAAAGTAGCATGGATTCAAGTCATTAACCACCATTAAACTATGGTTTTTGAAAAGAAAAAGTTAGGTTTGAGTTCCCTACCTCTTGAAGTTGAAGCTTAGGGAGGATCATGGCTTGTTTCCCTTCTTTCCTTCTCTTTCTCTCCTTCTCTTCTTCCCTCTCTTTCTCCCAGACGTGAGCTCCTCTCTCTCTTTCTCCTTCTCTTTTTTTTTTTTCTTTTCTTTCCCCTTTTTCTTGGCTTGGCCGAGAGGTTAGGACACATAGAAGATTTATTGGTTTGATTTTTATTAGTTTTTTATTTACTTTGTCTTGTTAGGCAACCAATCAAAAGCTTTACTTTTGATTACGTTAATCTTAAAAATCATGATTCTTGGTTAGTTTGTAACTAGGTTAGTTAAATAGAAACTAAATGGGAAGAACTAAATAATAACAAATTTAATTACTTTAGTCCAATAGTGATTATTTCTCCTATCTGATTAAAATTGAGTACTCATCAAAGTATTATTGGTTTATTTAAACCAATTATATTTTTACTTATATAAAATTTTCTCAAATATAATTTTTAATTTAATTAAAATATGATAATTTCACCTATTTTAATTTATAAATGCTTAAAAAATAATTAATAATTTATAAATAATTTAGCTAATTTCTGTGTTGAAATGTTTAACTGGACAAAAATACTTTTATGTGAAACTCTAAAATTACTAAATTGTCACTGTATAATTTTTACTATTCATTCAGGTATTTTAACTATTTCTAGTTCTCCTTAAGTAATTTTCACTATCCCTTTCTATTTAAATACTAAAAAAATATTAAAATTCAAATGAAATATTTACTATTAATAAATAATAAATTAAATAAACCTACTTTAGAAAGTTTAAAATTTATTTTTACTTAAATGGAGATGTTACACAGGTAAAAAAAAATCAGCCCATTTAACAATAACAACCGAAATTTGATCCATTAGAGAAAGAAAAGCCACTAATCTATCCAAAGCTCATTCTTTGATAAGAAAAAAAAAAAAACACACATATGAGTTTATGTTCCTCTTCCTGAGCACATTAGTGTGGAGTGTGTGCCGTGTGAGGACGTGGCTGTGTGGGTGCCGGTGGGGTGTGTGAAGCTTGTGATAGGCTATGCTGGTGAAAGCATGTGCAATATGGGTGAAAGCATAAGTATTTTTTTGATTCATTTTGTATTTATTATTGTTACATTCTTGGATGACATTAGACAAATACAATATGATATATACTCAACAGAGTTTGTCTTCTTTTGTCAAATGTACACAATAGTGGCCTGTGTTGCAATCAAAGTCTATATAATTATTGAATACTTCTATGATTTACCATAACTATTTTTATAAGGTTATAACCTCTTATTGGTAGTAATTGTTGGTTTACAAGCAACCTAACATGTAAAGTAAGTTATATACTGATTCCATTGGGAGATTATATTATAAGTTTGTTATAAGTTTGACAAATCTCTTTTTTGATATCAAAATAGTTAATATTTTATCAAATATAATTAAATTTCATGAGTTTAAGCTGTTACTGTTGTTTGTGATATCAATCATCTTAACTACAATCATTCATATAATTTCAATGTGTTTCTGTTGCCAGTTTTTGTTTGTGTAATTAATGATTTTTTTTATTGTGTGCAATATTGATTCTTGTCATAATTTATCAAATAAAAAATTCTACAATTGTATAGAAATTAAATTTCTTTTAAAAAAACACAGCTATAGTTTTAATTGGGGTCTCAAAATGAAATGTTCTCATATTTGAATATTTATATTCAATTTTCCTCTGTTTGCAAGGGCAAGTGAATCGTTAATCCAGCAAACAACACGAGATACTTTACTGGTTCATGGTTGAGCTGATTTCACTGTCAAGCTGATAAACTGGTTTTGGTTTCTGGAGTGGACCCCACACGATGATTAGGTGGTCCGTTCCATTACGAATATCCTACAAGCTATAGACCAGATGATCCTCTGTTTCTTCTTGGTCTAGGTAGAAGCTTCTTTTGTAAGTAAATAATTTTGTGATGGAGAAAAATACCCACCATTATGGTTTTGCTTTCGCGATGCTCTTAGGTTGTAAGGTAGCTCTATATGTTATTATTGCCATAGATTATCAAAACTTGAATATATACGAATAAACTGCTTTTGGTGACATAATCACACTGCTTTTTTATTTTCTTAATGTAAAACATGGTTTTAGAAGCACATCAAATCATATCAAGTAGTAGCTTTCATGCACCGTGAAGTACAAATAGGCTTTAACCCAAGGCTAGACTTACCCACCCAACCAGGCAACTGTGAACAATGCTAAACTACAGAGAGACTAACATAAACTTGATGAGCAATTGGTTGATAAACGCATATTCTAATATGCTCTAAATCATGGATACATAATAATAGAACACCAATTAATAAATATCAATTGCGTATTTCTTGAAGATATTTTTATTTTGTGATGAATATATTCTAAGAAACACTGAAGATTATATACACTTGTGCACTCCAAAAACATGATCTTATTTTCCTTTCTCACTCCTTTATGTCAATGTTACTTGATGGGACAGTAAACAAATAATAATGGATATCATGTATATTAAATGACTTTCATACACATATATACTAGAGAGAAGAGAGGACTTAACTCTTTATAAAAAGTTATTTTATTTCTATCCATCATGATCCAACCAAGTGAGCCTTACACATATCCAACACACTAATATGTCAGGCTCAAAGTTCAAAACCCAATAGCATATAATTTTTAATTCATTGAATCACTATACAATAATATAGATTCCAAGAATTATAAGACAACTATTCTGTCATTTTTTTTGCAAACAAATGAACCAATGAAATCCAAATATAAAAAAAATTCGATCATCTCCCTCAAATTTCACCTGAAATAGAGATCAGACTCGTATGCAAGATGCTTCTCCTCCATGCAATATTTGGTATTTTATGTTTTCCTCAATATCTTTAGAAAATTATTATCAATTCATGCTTCTCTTACGGCTTGAAAGTCAGCATCAAAGTGCAAATCTCCTTCTACGAAAGGACGCGTAAAAGATTAGAAGACCCACCAAATCCAATGGAGAATAGAATCAGCTTGATGGGGCCATTCTAGCTGCTAGTCACATTGAAAGCAATCTCTCATCTTCTCATTTCTTCAATAACTACTCATGTAGTCTTCCTAGACATGGACACTTGTTCAATAGTTCCCATCTACTTCCTCTTCAACAATTTGAATGCCCAATTTATAGACCTTTCTTTAATCATTCCCTTCCCATCTCTGCTTGTCTTCGAGTCTCATTAATTACTTTTGCTTTAATTTCACGAAGAAAAAAAAAATTTATTTTACAAGCGGTGAAGAGTGAACTTTGCCAAATGGGTGATGAGTTTGAAGCCCTTAACATTACATTTTGTCATGTGCATTTGGATGATCAAAATTTAAAAGGGCTTATTTAACGGTTGTCCATGTGCATTAATTGTGTAGATTAGGCCATTGACATTGCCATTGCACCAACTTCTGCTAGGAGACAAATGATATTAAGTTGTTAGTTTAGAATAATTCAAGTTGTAATTAATGTAAACTGATAACTTGATTTCATCACCAAGCTATATTACAATTAGGGTTTTGTCAATGTGTGTCTAGTTAAGGAATTAATTAAAAATAAAAATAAAAATATTTAATATTTTAAAAATTTAAAATATATTTAATATTTTTAAAAATAATTAAGATAATTTATTTAAGTGTAATATATACTATTTTTATTTCTTACAATATGACTTAAAGCACAGTTAATAAAATCATTATAATTAATCAAACCATTTTTGCTTAATGTAACCGCTTGTCCCAATAAACTTCACATGGCTACTAGTGCTTACATTAACTGGCGGCACTAACTAATTTTTTTTGGGTTTGTCATCTAGTTCACTAACCAAGCCAAATTATTATGATTAGAGAAATTTGATAGGTGTTACTACTGCTACTTATAGATAGGAAAGGAAAATTTACCTTCTTTGTGAAACATATTTTGACCAGAATATTTAAATTCATTGTTTACCTACTGCTTAAAGCAACAAAAAAGGTAAAAGTAGTGTAAAAGAAAGACAACATAGTGATTTCCATAGGCTGACAAGAAAAGTAATTTTAATAGAATAACCTACATATGGTACTAGAAAAACAAAATGCTACTTTTAGTGCTGCAGTCATAATTACACATAATTAATACGTATAGCCCATTCTAAAATTAAGTGTGGCAAGATTTGGTTCGGTTTTGAAACAGTTTCGAATAGAATGGAACCAAAAGTTCAGTTGAGTTTGGTCATGGGGTACTGGAACTACTTTGATGGCAAGAAAACGAACTTAAAAGATCAGATTATTTTGTTCGGTTAAAATGTTAACAAAACTTCAAGTTTAACATTGTATTTTTCATTAATTTTCTGTTACAATTATTTTTTTAATGAAAGCAGTTCGATTAGGTGAACCGTGCCTAATTAATCGAAGTAGATATAATAAATCGTTAGCTGAATCCTTTTTTTTTTTGTCAACATATCGCATTGAAATAGAACTTGTTAAAAGATTTGTTCTTTTCTAATTTGATTCAGTTTAGTTTTGCTTTTGATGAGCTTGGCTTTAACTTTATTTTTGTTTTCCTTTTATTTGTATTTTTTTATATTTTTAATGACATATTTTTATTTTAAATTATATAACTTAATCTTAAATATCTACATTTTTTTCATTAAATCTTTAAAATAACTTGACATTAAAGAAAATAACAACATTAATCAAAAAATAAAATTAAAAAATAAAGGACAAATGGGTCACAAGCTAATTTACAAGCCGCTCAATCCAATTCATTTAACTTACAATTTAAACAAATGACTTAATTGACTTACATTTAAATGGATTAGCATTTTAGCTGATCGTAATCCTTTAATTTAATCAATTAAATGACTAATTTGTTTAATCAACTCTAGCTTTTGACTTTTTATTAGTTAACTATTTAGTTATGTAATTTTATATAAGAAAGAAAGCATGTTTAATATATAAAATCATGAGGTGGAGTTGAGAACAATAACTTAAAAAAAAAATTTATGTTATCATTTAATTATATAATATTATATTAAATAATTAATTTATATTATTTTTTAATTATATATTATTATAACACTAATATAAGATATTCTTTTATAAACTTAGTCCTCTAAATGTCATTTATTACTTATTAATGAGCAACAATTGACCATAGTTGATTAAAGTTAGCCATGATAAAATAATAAGCAATAATAAAGTATTAAAATTTAATTAATTTAATTTACATAAATTATGTATGTCTTAAATAAGTTTTGTTAACATGTATTTTAAAAATATAAGTTAAAAAATAAAAAAATATTAAATAAAAAATAAAAATATTTAACATTTTAAAAGTTTAAAATATATTTAATATTTTTATTTAAAAAATTAAATAATTTTAAAAAATAATATTATTATTTTTATTCTTTAATACATATCAGCAAAACCGTAATATATGATATAAATTAAGAGTAAATAAAAATTTAATAAAAGAAAACACTGTCTTTATTATCTGTTAATTCTTCAGATATTACCCCATTTGTTTGGCGAATGATGATATAACAGTTGGCATGGCGAGCAAACAACCCGACAGCTAATATCTGGTCAGCGAAAATCTCATGGTGAGTGCCCACAGTTACTCTGTCTCTATTTTTTAATTCCAAACAAACCATAGTTTCATCTCATCTCGCGTTATAAATGTTTTCACGATATTTTGATTAACTCTCAGAGTACCATGGAATATCCCCCATCTTCCCAGTTTTGAGCAAATTGAAGAGAAATATTAAGTTCTTGGAAAACATTGTCTTAATAATTTTTTTAATTACTTAAATATAAAATAAAAACAAAAAAATGCATTTGTTTTAGGCCCTTTATTTTATAAGCTTTATGATTTTGTTTTAGGACCTTTATTTTATAGGCTCAATAATTTTATAATTATGTATTATTTATAATTTATATTAAATACATATAAGTTAATATATCTAGTAAAATACTTACACAAGCACAAATTCTTTCAAGTTCCTAGTTAAATTTTTTAATAAATTTTTATTTTCTCATACGTTTCATAATCTCCATTAATTTTTAATTTTTAATTATTTTTCTCATTTTTAGTCAATTAATAGTTATTGTATTTATTTAATTATTTTATAAAAATAATTTTTTAATTTATAATTTCCACTTATTAATTCCTCTTTCATCAAGGTAGATTAAGAAATTTTCACTCCAAAGTTATTTTAATTCTTAAATAAGATTAGCAATATCTAACACATAGTAGTTGACCTATTGAACATTGGCTGCTACCTAAAGAGAATTAATTTTTCAAAATGTGTTAGGCCAACATAAGAAGTGTATCTAAGATCATACAAGAAGCCACTGAGATCAATTAACGCGATAACTAACTTGATGATGCTCTTATTATAACAAGAAAAAAAGTTTTAAAAAAAAATTAAATGAATTAGTTATGTTATCAATTGAAAATGATATATTAAAAGAAATTTATTATAAAACATTTAATTAAAAATAAAATTAAATAAAAATTATATTGTTTTTAATTAATAAGTAAAAACAATTTTGCTTTATCCTACCGAATTTCTTGAGCTGCCCTTGCATTTAATACATTTGACAATTCTAAAAATTTGTGTATTTATTGGCTTTTCTTAAAATAATTCAGAGAACTAAAAGGTTATCTTTTAAAGGGATTAATCATTTTTCTTAAATTATCATATGAAAATTTTTGCTCACTTTAGTCCTCCCATCAATGTGACACACTTATACTATATAATAATTTTGTATACAATATAATATTTCCTATAACCTTTTTAACCATTCAAACTTAGTTGCAAGCATCGCATATTAAAGATTAACATTAATGAAGAAATTAACATGATAAAATACCTTAATTAAAGAATTTGTTATATATGATAATGCTACAATAATAATTATGAGAGATAATAATGTAAAAGTATTAATTTGAATATATATATATATATATATATATATATATATATATATATCAAATTAATGCGGCAAAAGAGTTTCATATTAACATTGAAGTTAAATTTAATTTTTTTAAAAATTTAATAACATTAATTATATTTAAAAATAAGCATTGATATCCTAACTAGTAGTATTAAAATAACATATTCTTTATACCAAATTTTATTGCTAAAATAATTGTAACTTAAGTGACACAAAATCATTTTTTGTAGACTATTTGATTTTGGAGTCCGAATCCCATCCTAGGTGCTTACGTAAATTTTAGCTTGAACACCAAATTTTATATTTCGTTTGTACTAAAAAATACCAATTCAATAATGTAAAACTGTACAATTGTTATAATAAAATATTATTTATATATCATTAGTCAGTTATATTATATAGCTTTCCTTTGATGATAAATTGGCGAGAAAGAACATGAGATAGAAACAATAATGGTAGGTTAGAGCGCAAGTTGGTCTCTCGTGGAAAAGTGGTAATTAATTAAAATTGATATGGAAAGTCCACCCTCCAAGGCTACATACACAGCATCATTTCTAGTTTCTAGAGAAAAGCATTATTATATTTAAGTATATTTTTTTTCGTCCACAGAAGAACCACCCACGAGTTAGAACCAGTTCAGTGTTGGAGGCATTATCCTTCGCTTTATCTCTCTTTCCAGCTGCATCCCCACTTCAACCTTCGCCTCCATTCCCATCTTTATATACACTTCCTGCATTGTCATCCCTTGTCCTTCACACAGTCCCCATTTCTATTTTCTCTCTCTGAAGTCCTCTTGTTCAGGTCAGCTTCCTTCTATCTCCCCTGTATCTCCCCTGCCAGAGTCTTTGGTTTCTTGTTGCTTCTTCTTGTTGATGCATGCCATTGGTTTGGCTTTTGAATGGTTTCATTGGTGCCAAGTCTGAGTTTTTATGTTTTTTTTTTTAATATCTGAATGTCATTTTTTGTTTAAATGGGTGCTTGAGATTTTGAAGCTGCTTGTCTGGATCTGTCTCTTTTCTGCGGTTGATGTGCTTTGTGTACTTGAGTAGTCTTACTGATGTTGGTTTGACTTGGGTTGACCGAGAAAGTGGACAACTTTCTGGGAAAATGAACTGGTAACTGATTCGATTGGGGTGATGACTGGGAAAATAATCACAAGCATTCATTTCCTTGGGGTTTCTGATCTGAAAATTACCATTGGGAATTTGGTCTTCGGGGACTCAGCAAGCTGGTTTCAGTTTCTCAATTTTCGATGCAATTGCATCTGCTTACGTTGTTTCAACATGTATCCCTAGATCTTTCTTAGTCCCTATTCTTTTCATTGCTTTTTTCTTTTCTTGGTCTGTGTTAACTTATATAAGATCTGGTTTCAGCCATTTTGTTAGTCTCTAGTTAAAATGATAAAAAAGTGAAGTCAAGTTTTCCGGCGTTACGGAAAGAAGTATTATGGAAAATGTTTTGGGTCAAGATGTGATTTCAAGTCCACGAGTATGGTTTCTTACTAGCCTGTGGATAGATTTTTCCCGTTATGCTTGGCTCTCCTCCCTTGCCCCCAACTTAGAAGGATTTGTAGTGTTTTGCTTTTGAAATTTGAATTTGAAGTTCGGGTGAATCTGGATCTCATTTTTGACATTATTGAGCTGTTTTTTCTTTTTCACAACTGGGTATGTTTTATTGAGATCTGACATTCTGGGGCTATTTTCTTACAGAAATTTGGAGGGATTGGTCAAATTGTAAGGTAGGATAAACTTGTGGAGGACGAAAATATGGAGTTTTCCATGATTTTCGTGGTTAGCAGCACTCTTCTGCTTCTCAGTTCATCAGCATTTGCCAAAACTGCAAGCCCTCCCTCACTCAGCCCAACACCAGCACCAGCCCCAGCACCTGACTATGTAAATCTCACTGAATTGCTCACTGTTGCTGGTCCATTTCAAACCTTCCTTGGCTACCTTGAGTCCACCAAGGTGATTGACACCTTTCAGAACCAAGCCAACAACACTAAACAAGGCATCACCATCTTTGTACCAAAAGACAGTTCCTTCTCATCTCTAAAGAAGCCTTCTCTATCCAAACTCACCCAGGACCAGATAAAGCAAATCATCCTCTTCCATGCCCTGCCACATTTCTACTCTCTAGCTGACTTCAAGAACCTTAGCCAAACCAGCTCCACTCCCACATTTGCTGGGGGTGCTTACACACTGAATTTCACTGATGAATCTGGGACTGTGCATATCAGTTCAGGATGGTCAAAGACCAAGGTGACCAGTGCTGTGCATGCCACAGATCCTGTTGCCATATATGAAGTTGACAAGGTCCTGCTTCCAGAGGCAATTTTTGGCACTGACATACCACCAACCCCTGCTCCTGCACCAGCTCCTGAAGTACCCCCTGCTGCAGATACTCCATCACCGCAACGTGCAAAGAGCACATCATCTTCTCCATCATCTACACCTAATGGGTCCTCCTCTTACAGGATCATCAGTGTGGGAATTTGGGGCAACCTTGTTTTGGCAACTTTCGGTGTGCTGATGCTCTTGTAATGGGGGGATTCATTGAATCTTTAATTTAGATTTTAAGTTTATATATATATGCCTTTGCTGCAATTTGCTTTGCTTTGAGTCCATTTTTTTTGAACATATGTGCTATTCAATATATGAATGAGAATGTGATTTCTACTATGATAATATATTATTTCTCTTTATTCTAATAGCATGTAATCGTCATGTTATATTATGTGGCACAGCTGTGTCAACCTTTCTTGAGAGTTTTAATGCTATTACTAATAGCCCATTCAGAAAGCTGGTTGGTATAATTATTGATGCAACCACCACTAATTACATGGCAATGCCACCACCTTTGGGATTTGGAATATTGGGGAAGGTGTATGAATAGTTTAGAAGTTGTAAATTCAAAGTTTCAATATTATTTTTAAAAAATGAAGAGTCAGCCCATCCTAAAGAAAAAAATCGTAAAGGGCATGTCAAACTTGTGTTACTGTTATAAAATAAAAAAAAAAGCCAGCCCATCCTTAGCAAAATAGTAAAAGCATTTAGCTGAAAAAATATTTGTGGAATTTATTTTACTTTTAGTACGTTTTAATTTTACTTAATTTTTTCTTATAAAAATACTTTTTCAGTTAAAAATTGTTCTGATTATAATTTTTTTTTTAAAAATAAACAAATTCAGAAAAACACTTATTATTTTTCAATGTTTCTTTTTTTGCTCTGTGTACTCTTTAGTAATCAAAACAGATACATTCCATAAAAGTACCACAAGAGAAGTTTCGGACACAGTGAACATCACTACAAAGTCTTCATCATCAAGTCTCAACCGGTGTCTATTTTTATATTTAGAAATTCTCTAATTATATCCACACCAAAATTTTCTAATTATATCCAGAATTGTTTAATTAATAAAATAAGTTATTCATTTAATAAAATATCTAAACATATAGTTACAAATGTTTAAAAATTATCCAAAATAGTCCATAAATATATAAAACGTAATACAAAACATCTATAAACTAAGATTAGGAGTTTACATCAAAGTTATTTGTCATTCCCATCTTATTCATTGTAACATCCTCTCTTTCCTAATTAAGTTATTTATAATTATTATTATTTATAAAATTTAAGAGTGATGTAAAACTTATAACAATAAAATAAAATTGAATAATTAAGATAAAATAAATTAAATTTCAATTAGATTCTTTTATATTAAACTAGATTCGTTTTACATAATGTTAATATTTTTTTCACATTAAACTAGATTGTAGAATTGATTCTTTTCATATTAGTAAATTTAGTAAAAGTAATCTTTAAGTTAATTTAAGATTAAAACTTACATACTTTAAGTAACTAGTTAAAATTTTAGAAATAAAAAATAATAATGAATTCTTAAAACAAATTTTCTTTTCTCTCTCTTGATCGTGAATTTAGGACACTTTAGGAATTAGATCTTTTATTTATTTAATTAAGTAATGATTAGTTAGTAGAATAAGAATAAAAGATTAGACTTAAGATATAAGCTAAACTTATTAGTAAAATAAGATAAAAAAAAACTTTCTTAACTTAGAAATAAATTCACATGAAACTTCATAAAAAATAAAATAAGACAAGAAGACTTAGCACTTGATTAAAAGTGCATTTGTTTCACGGATTAACAATCATTTCCAAGAATCAACATTCCCAGGACTCTGCCAAAAGTAAGACCTAAAATGTTTGGTCCACTTAAAATATTCCTTGGAATTTTTTTATAGAATTCCCAAAGAATAAACATTCCCATGTTTGTTTCAAAAGTAATATTCCCAAAATTGTTAAATATTTTTCCAAAAACAACCTTGTAGACAATCAAATGTCCTCCCACGATCTTTCAATTTCCACAATGGACTCACCCACGCTTACCCCATTTTCTGGATAAATCCTTGTTGCCAATAGCAGATAGAGACTTGGCACTAGACAAAGATAGGTAGCAAGCTTCGCTTTAGATAACGATGAGCTTTGTCAACAGGCGATGGAGACGACGAACTTGACGGTAGACTGAGGTGGTAGCAAATAGAGGCGGTAGGTGACAGAGGTGACAAACTTGGCAGTATACAAACACAGTAGATGATGGAGACAAGAACTTGGCGACAGACAGAGTCAAAGGCAGACGGTGGCGGCGTCGAGATTGACGGCAGACCACGGCGAGCTTTGGCAATAGATGACAGCAAATAGAGATGACAGACGCACAGCAAGCTTAAAGGTAAATGAGGTGCCGACGACAAGCTTCTGTAATATCTCTGCCATCGTTGAAGGCAAAAGGAGACCCAAAATGTTTGTGAAGGGGAAAGGGCAAAGGAATAAGGGTGGGCACTTGTGTCTTTTAACATTTGATTTCTGGGAATGAAAAATTATTCCCAACCTCTCTTGTGAGAATGATTTTGGACTAAAACATAGGAATATTTGATTCTTGAAAATAATAAATTCTTGGGAATATATTTTAAATCCTTGAAACAAACATGATAATATTTTAAAATATTTGGGAATCTTTAAAACATTTATAAGAATCCTAAAATTTATCTTGAAACAAACGTTCCCTAAAAAAAAGGCAAAAGAAGAAAACTTTGAAGATAAACTCACAAGCACTTTTAGAATAAACCTAGATTAAAAATTAACTTAAACACATATAACTAAGAATTAATTAAGAAATAGATAAAAAGACAAGACTTTATCGTAGGATGCAAGGACACATGTGGAGGAGTCTAGATTGCTTATTTAAATAAAACAAGAATATTCTTAGAATTAAACTTATTTAGTCACATGAAAGAAACAAAAATTAAAATAAAAAACCAAGACTCTTAAACTCAAGTGGACCATAGCCTAAGGATTTATCTAGCTATATCTAAGAGTTACACCTAATCAAGACTTTATGAAAAAGAGAGAAAAGAGAAAAATCTTACATAAAAGAAGTCAAATTAAACAAATAAGCTAAGATAGGATAAAATCATATGGAAATCTTTTCTAAGACTATCTAGAAGTTACTTGGATGACTAAATCTCTTCAAGAACAAGACAAAAAGGATAAGAACATATGCTAAATAAGTCCTCCATCTGAAGGTCTCTTGCTTAGCCACCAAGCTCCTCTAGAAAGGCGCAAGACTAGAAGAAAATGACAAAAATGAAAGATTTGGATTAGTCAAGTAGGAGACCAGACCTGAAACTAAGGAAGAAAGAAATATTAACAAGAAACGTTAGAATAAGACAAGTTCACTTTGACTATAGTTGTAGAAACTAGAAATTAGTAACAAGAAATCTAGCTAATTTCTAAGAAACTAGTTAGAATCTAACTAAATCCACCAAAGTCAACTTGTCAAGATAAGCTATCATGATCTAGTTAGAATAACTAAATAACCCCAACTTAGTTACTTTTAGCAAACAAAGTCATCATGACTTTCTAGATAAAGAAGCAACATGGTTACTTTCTATTGGTCCAAACCAAAAGCAAGACATAATTAGAAAGCAACTTGTGTAAGCTCTTATTGGCCAACCAAAAAGCAAGCCATCATGAAGGAACTAGGAGATGCTTGTATAAGACCATTAGGAGAAAAAAAGGTCTTCCAAGTCACCTTAGTCAAGCCTTATCCTACATTAATGAGAAATAGTTATGGTTAGATAAAGTAGTAAGCTACTAGGAAGAAGCACATGAATTAATTAGTGTAACATAAAGAGCATGTCTTGAAGAATGAAGGTTCACGTGTGAAGGAAACCAAGTCACCTAAGTTAACCTAGTTAAGTTAAGGCATTAATGAACTAAAAGAAAAAAATGAACCATCTTGCAAGAAAGCTAGAGATTCATGTGTAGCTACCTTAGGAGACAAGGTTGTCTTGCCAAGCCACCCTTAGTCAAGAATAAGAATCATTAATAGATAGTAATCATGGTAAGATAAACTAAAAAGTAAGGTATCTAGTTGAAGGTTAAGGAAATGTTAGAAAGTAACCAAGTCAACCATGAGTTAAAAAGGAAAATATAGTTAGAAGACAACTAAACTAGACAAACTTAGTTACTTTATCTAACTAAGTAATAATGACATAGGAGATAAGAATCCAGATGGGTGATTTTTATTGGATTAGAGAAAAAGGAAGCAATCATTAAGAAGACAAATAAAACACATAACTTAATTTATCTAACTAAGTAATAATGACATAGGAGATAAGAATCCAGATGGGTGATTTTTATTGGATTAGAGAAAAAGGAAGCAATCATTAAGAAGACAAATAAAACACATAACTTAATTAACTTGGCAAGGTTGGATGGTCTTCCAAGCCTTAGAACACATGTGAAAGAGGAAGGGAATTAGTTTGATCAAGACACAACTTAAGTAATCATTAAAAGAGAAAATTCTTCCACAAGAGACACACTAGCTTGTGGTCATGCAACCTCCAAAAGAAACAAATAAGACTAACTTGGTTACCTTAAGTAACCAAGTAATCATAAAAAGAATATTCTTCTACTTTTCTAAACTAATGATCACATCTCCATGCCAAGACCCACATAGCCAAGACTCCTTCACAAGCCACAAGAGTCTATAAATACCTATGCATACTCTTCCACGCACACACACACATAAAAAGAGGGGAAACTCTTACAATTTGGAAAGCGAGAGTGTGTACACGTGAGATAGAGAGAAAGAAAGAAAGTGGTCGTGTGGTGCTAGCCAAGGAGGAGTGCACGTGTGATCAATTGAGGAAGGTTTTCATCAACCCAACTTAGGTAGGGGTAACATCTCTCTTTTCCTTTAAACTCAAAACCTATGGTTACTTTAAATAGATTTATGATTAATGATTTAGATAGCTTATTATTTGAATCTTTGTTTGTTAGAAAGGCTTTATAGATCTTCTTATCAAGATGATGTTATTACTTTCATGAATCTAAACTTAAATGATTAAAGAAAAACTTAAAAGCTATGATCACCTTTGGTTGGATATTGGAGATTGAACTTATATGATTACCTATGCTTGGAAATTGAACTAATATGATTACCTATGCTTGAAAACTGAACTTGAACATATTACTACCTATGCTTGAGAGATTGATCTTGGAACACTTACCAATGCATGGACTACCTTTGTTTGGAGAGAACTTTGTGAACTATAGTAAAAATCTATGAAAAGCTTTCTTTAACTTATTCTAAGTATATACATGGTTCATGGAAGGAATAGTATTAGTCTTGGTTTAAGTTTTCTTTAGAATATTTCTATCTTCTTTAAGATATGTTCTATGCTTGATTTAGTATCTTATGTAGTTGATTATGCTTATGATTATTGTTGATGCCTAGAAAGGGAGGAAAACCTTTAGAGAAATGATCTTTCAAAAGAGAAGGTGATCTCGGACTTAAGATTATTGTCAAGGAATTCTTTAAAGACTTATATAAGTAATGATCCTCCAGAGGAGGTAAACTTTTAGGGAAATGATCCTTCAAAAGGGAAGGTGATGTCAGGAGAAATGATCCTTCAACATGAAGGTGATCTCAAGTGCATTGTTCTTAAGAACTTGGTTCTAGTTTTAAAGGTAGGGGGATGCTCTTGCAAGATAAAGAGCTCTTAGTTATTCGGAACATGCAAAGATGATAAAAGATGAAACAATAGAAATAGGAATTTTATTTACTATGTAGATGTTGCTTAATGTTGATTTTATGTAAGTTTGAGCCTCTTGAATCTTTCTCTATGACTATAGAGATGTTTTGTATATGATATATAGTTGAAAACACTATAGTTTTCTTTACTGTTTTCATATTGATTAGACTCCCACTAAGAATTTGTAATTCTCACCTGTTGAATGTGGTGTTTCCAGATTCATTAGATACTCATTAAAGATCAAAGACTCTTTGTGGATAAAAGTATATGAGGACGAGATATAACTCTCTTGAAGAAGATGAAATATCATGACTTATTTATGGCTAGTTAATTTTATGTGATGTATTATGTATAAAGTGAACATCTACACATGAATAATAGTTATATTATGCGTTTTATGTTCAGTTACTTATTATCTCTCTTATTTCCATTAAGTAGTTAAATAAAGTTCCTATTTTTTAAGATTAGTAATAAATCCATACCTATTTATTAGCAGTATATGATAATTGAATTTTATCACACTTAATTATTATATTTGATTAATGATTTTAGGGCTGTTTAGTGTGTAATTAATAGTTTTTGGTCTAAATTGGACTTTGGGGTTTTAATTGGATTTAATTCATTTTCGTGCTAATTTTTCAGATTTACATTGTTCCAGTATTTTGATCATAACTTTTGTTCTAGGTATTCGATTAATATCATTCTTGTTTTATTTTGCAGATAACTCAAAGAGCTACAAATGGTATTAAAGGCTTAAAGGCTAAATTCGGACAAGAAGGTAGTCAAAATTGGAGCCAAAGTCAGTCATGAAATTCTGGAGCTATGTTTAGTTAATTAGGCGTAACTTTGTAATTAGGAGTCCAAATTACCTGGGACCAAAGTCATTAGTTATGTTTTAATTTGGGCCGGTTTTGGAGCCCCTAATCTGGTTTAGTTTTAGGTTAAGACAGCAGATTAGGGAAACACAAAGGGAAGGCTGGACATTTGGAAAATTTTGGATAAAAAAACACTCTCTTCTTTTCTCACTTCTGTTCATCTTGTTTATTCTTTTTCTTTCTTTTTCATTTTCTGTTTGTGCCCAGTTATGGTAGGCTAACTTTCCATTTAATCAACCCATGAGTTGAGGATTCTGCTGTTGAATCCAGATGACTTGTGCTCTTCATGAACTGAATCCGTTTCTCTTCTCCCTTTACTCGAATTGAGCAACACGATTGTGTACTTTGAATATGAGCGGATGAGGTTTGCCCATGATTTCTGTATTTTGATCATCCAGGGGAAGGGATTAAATGTTAGATTTAATATTTAGGTTGATTAATCCAAAGGACTTTAAAATCAAAACAAGTTGAAGTGAACACTGTGCGATAGCATAAGTGAATGCACCAAGTGTTTGATTAAATTCTAGGTGATTGTCTAGTAGAGAAGGTTCCTATATGAATGCAGGGATTCCGATTTGTTTAGGGTCAACCACGAAATTCAGTCATTCTTTATCCAGTGACGGATGTCCTTGAAACCTCAATTCTGGATTGATTGCTTTTAAATTGTTAATTTCGTTTTATCTCTTACTTTAATTTCAATCGAATTAAAACCCTCCTGTTATTGTTCTGTTTTCAATTGAATGATTTAATCCTATGCAAAAATCCTTGGGAGACGATTCAGGTTTGTCCTATATTACAAAATTTCTTTATAAGTCTAGTTAATTTGAGTGAGTTCGACAGTTCACATCAGTATAAACAACCATGAAAAGTTGATATTAGTTAGATGAGCATTATGTGTATCATATGACCTTGAAAATAAGGATTTTAGTTGTTATTTAATTGTTATCTGGGAAAAACAATTATGTAATCAAGAAATCAAAGTACTTAAGCATGTAATCAATTACTTTTATTCATTATGTATATTCCATTAAATAAAGGATTAACGTGACATCATACAAAGAAAGTAGGAGTTACAATCGTCAAGTGCACAATCCGATGTAGGTTATCTAGGAGTAGTTGTAAGCTTTCTAGGAAGAGGAGAGTCCAAATCCAATCTCTGAAGGATACAGTGAATCATATCCTCCTGCCAGTAGAACATTCCTTGCTATTACTCAATCTTCTCCTGCAGATTATGGAGACTTTTATCTTTCTGTTGCAACTCCGAGATTAAAGTAGTAATGGTTGACCTAAGAGCTTCTATCTCTTAGGCAGAATAAGTCTCAGACCCACCAGAAGCAGAGGAAGATGGAATTAGAGAGGCAGCCTTTGTGCCCAAACCATGCACGTGTGCTTTTTGTTCATGCCTCCGACAACATCCAAGTATATGTTATTGTTGGATTGACGGCTAGACCCCTCTCTTGTTGCTGTCTATGAGTTTCTCTTAAAGAGCCTCCTCTGATACTCCTCCAGCAAAAAGAAGTTAAATTTGCCTAGTTTGAAAAATAATGCAATTATATAATATTATTTAATTATGTTAAAACTTGTACTTACATCGATGGATTGTGCTTTTTGAGAGATCCACTTGGAAGTCTTCCCCTTTCGCCGCATATGAATTCGATGAAAGACATCAAAAGCTGAAGGAGAGGTATCACTCTGTGCGCTCTAAAAGTATAATAGAGATTTAAAATAAAATTATCAATCGAAGTTGAATAAACTTAAAATAGATTAAAATATAATACAAAATACTTACTAATCTCTTCTTGGGTTCCATTGCTAGGATTGAGCCTAGTGTGCAGTGACAATCTCATATCGGATTTTCAATTGTCACTATTTTTCTTGAACTTCTCTAACCAAGTAAGGTCCTTCCAAAGAGAGTCCAAATCATCCCTAACCTATGTGGGGATCTATTTCCTAACATCTGTCCTACTCTAAACCTTATTCATTGTAATCTTGAGTGAGTTAGATCCTTTGTGTTCTAAACACTTTATGATTTGTCTGTCATTAGAAGGCAACCACTTATATTTTTTCTACATAAAAGAATAAAATTAATTAGTATATTAACAATAATCTGAATCATAAATTATGTTAATTCACAATTATTAAATATAATAAACTTTTGGTGCGCTCATGCTCTTGTAATGGGGGGATTCATTGAATCTTTAATTTAGATTTTAAGTTTATATATATGCCTTTGCTGCAATTTGCTTTGCTTTGAATCCATTTTTTTTAACATATGTACTATTCAATATATGTATGAGAATGTGATTTCTACTATGATAATATATTATTACTCTTTATTCTAATATCATGGAATTGTCATGTTATATTATGTGGCAACAGCTGTGTCTACCTTTCTTGAGAGTTTTAATGCCGTTACCAATAGCTCATTCAGAAAGCTGGTTGATATAATTATTGATGCAACTACCGCTAATAACATGGCTATGCCACCACCATTGGGATATTGGGGAGATGTTTGAATAGTTTTGAAGATGTTATAAATTCAAAGTGTCAATATAATTTTAAAAAAAAAAAATGAAGAGCTAGCCCATCCTTAAAAAAAAGAAAAAGTAAAAGCATCTCAATTCTCAAACTTCTTTGTCTCTATTATTAGAAAAAAAAAAGCCAGTCCATCCTCAACAAAATAGTAAAGAGCATTTAGCAGAAAAAATTATTTTTAGAATTTTTGTTTTACTTTGAGTACATTTTAATTTTACTTAATTTTTTTTATAAAAATAGGTTTTCAGTTAAAAATTATTTTGATTATAATTTATTTAAAAAAAAACCAAATTCAGAAAAATGCCTATTATTTTTCAATTTTTTTTTAGCTCTGTTTATACTTTAGTAATCAAAACAGATACATTCCATAAAAGGACCACAAGAAAAGTTTTGGACAGTGAACATCACTACAAAGTCTTCATCATCAAGTCTCAACGGGTGTCTATTTTTGTCCTTGTCCTACTTTGAAAGGATTATATTACGAGAATATAATTTAAAAAGTTTTTAAAAGGTTTTAAAAAGATAATCGGAATATAATTATATTGAATTTCATATAAATTGAAAAAAAGAAAATACCATGTATTACACATATCTGAAATTAAATATGAATTTTTTAATATTAAAATATTATTCATATATTAATAATTATTTCCATATTAGAGCACAGAACAAAGGTTTAAAGCATTTGCAGGTGAGCACCATTGGAACATTCGTGTATGGCATTGTTAAAGATCTCATTTGGGCGAATATGAAGGCTCATTGTGTCGCAGCAGAGTGATGGGAAAATTTTTTACAAGCAATGAAAAATATTCAGATTTTTTTTTCTTACCATTGTTTAATTAAATAGGGTTATTAAATTTATCACATAGAGAAGCAATTGTAGATAATTTAATTGATAGAAAATTAAATCAAGACATAATAATTTTTAATGTATAGATAAGCAATTGTAGATAATTTAATTGGTAGAAAATTAAATCAAGACATAATAATTTTTTATGTGAAAACCTCTCACTGTAAAGGTAAGAATCATGAGACCTAATCCATGATAAAAAAAAAAACCTCCATTAATAAAATTAATAAGAACACCAAAAATGTTTCTAGTCACACTGTGAATCTATCTATTAATATATTTAATAATCTATAACATAAAGGTTTTGGTCCCAAGAGCCTCATTCCCGCCGAAAATCCATCCGTGAATTTACCAGAATGTCCATACGAGTTTGTGTTTTCATTGAGATAATTGCTGACGGCTTGTATGTCTTTTAGCTTCTAAGGACTTTGACAGATGTTAAATTCCCAAATTGTCCTGCAAGGATTGGACCGTTTCCAATCAGTGTGTGGGCTTCTGTAATTTGATATACCACATTCCAGGCAAACGTTTGGATGGTTTCTCTTTTGCTTTGGTTTTTCTTTGTTTCCCAATTTCCCAATTCCCCAATTTGTTTCTCTTTCTCTTTCCTTCATGAGAGATGAAGCGTGGCTTCTTTCGGAATCCATGAATGGTATGTGTAATATCTCTATTTGCCTAAGCTAGGTTCTAAAATCTTAATTAGTCTCTAATAGTTGTTTAATTATTATTTACTATTTATTATCCTGTTTGATTTTTAAAAATTGTATTGTGCTGTCTAAATTAAAGAGAGCATTGAAAATTACTTAAAAAAATAAATATCAGTTAAAATATTTAATGAAACAATAAAATCTTAAGAGTGATAATTTAATAATTTTAAATATGTGAACAAGGAAATTTTTGTCAAGTAAAAATTAGAGAATCAGTAATTAGCTGAGATTGACCAGTGAATCCATTAATATATTTCTAGGCACTTTAGAATTTAATTAGATGAAAATAGTATAATAAAATTAATAGAAAAGTAACATTTTTAAAATTGACCAATTAGGACATGACATGTGGAAGCATGTCATTGGATGAAAATATGGCCAATGAGAGAGTGCCACGCAGAGACTTAGGATTGACTAGAAATTGGCTAATAAAATAATGACAAGTGGCGCCATGTAGTTAGCTAAAAATTAGCCGATGAGCTTGTGACATTTGGTGGACATGTATTGGCTAAGAAAACAACCAATAGCCTGGTGACATTTGGAGGCCAACCATTAGATAAAAAATGCAATGATGACTTAGTTCAAGTAACCAGACTAGTTACTATTTGGTTACTCCTATCTAGTTCCCATTCAACTAGGATAGTCCTAAATGAACTCGTCTCCATCATTAACATGATAAACATAACCAAAAATCTTAGCTTCTAGTTGGCTTGCCTAACACAAACAAAATAGTTTAGGTAAGACACAAACTAAGTAATTCCTTACATGTCCCTACCCCACGGCCAAAACCTAGAGAAAGGAAGAAGAAAAAGAGACAGAGAGAGAGAGAGAAAGGAGGAGAAGCCATAAGCACAACCAAGAGGAGAGAAGGAGGAGAAGAGAAGAAGGAGAAGAACAAAAAGGTGAAAATCACCATCAAACTCAAGCTTCAAGAGGTAGGAACACAAATCCTTGCTTTTCTTCTTGAAAAGCATAGAGTTTCATGGTGGGTTATCTCTCTTGGATGCATGACTTTTTATGTTCTTTGAGGTTAAAGCTTGGATATGGGTAATCTATGGCTACATAGTTTAGTTTTATGGAGTTGATGAGCTTATTTTCAAGTAAACAATGATTCTTTACCATGTTGTCACAGTTAGGGTTTAGTTAGATAAATCTCATCTTTGGTTCAAGCTTGATGATTAAGTGTAAATCTATGTTATATGATGTGATTTGTGTTTGAATCATGTCTAATTTGTATTAAAATAGATCAAAAACCGTGCATTGGGAGTATGAGTGACTCACGGCCTTACTAGGTCTTAAGATAGAAATTTTGAGATTTAGATATATTTATGGTATTCTTGTTAATGATTAATAATTTCGAGAATTTCATGAAATCATGTTTTATTGGAGTTATTGAATTGAAAAGTAACCAGAGTTACTCCATGAGACTCACGGCCATAGGTGGGCCAAAGAAGCAATCTTGTGGTTTGTATAGGAAACTCCTTTTTAATGCTACTTTAGTCAATAAAAAGTAGAAATAGGATTTCTATACTTAAAAAAAAAAGTGTATATACCTAAAGATTTGCTTTGGTGCTCACGGCCAAGATGGTCTCTTGCTAAAGTTAGTTAAGTTCTAGGGGTCTGTAGGTTACTTATAATGCAATGAGGTGAGTTTATATTAAACTTGAATTAGTTGACATAAAAATTGATGCATTTTCTTTAGCACACAGCTATGGTGTAGTAAATTAGGGAATTATCTGAGTTATTTAGGTATTAGTGAATTTTAGGCATTCTGAAGTGGTTTTAACAAAATTCACATGAAGAATGTGAAAAAGAATTGATAGTGATACTACATGTAAATCACGACCACACTAGGTTCAAAGAGATTAGTGTGATTAAACCTAGATTTAATGATCATTTGGTAATATAGATTCTCTCTTGTGCATTTTTAAACGAGAATGTGAAAGAAAAGCCTAGAGGGCACTAGACATAGTGCACAGCTATGTAGAGAATCTAGGGTTATTAGTGGTATTCATATGAAGTGGTATGTCAATCTTATGATAAATGAAAAGCAATAACTTGCTAACAAAAAGTTTAGCCAATGTCTGTGGCCAAAGCTAGTAAGTAGTGAATTTGAGATAAATTAAATGATTAGAAGTTTAATCTTATTAGTGCTTACTAAATGAAAGCGCTAAATGTCTTGCATTCACTTTCAGGTTAATTGCATGCTCACTTAAAGTTTAGTGAAAGAAATGATATAAGCTTGGAAATGATCCTCAAGTAAAGAAAAAGAATTAGAGGTGATTTGGAAATATTAAAAAAGAAATTCTAATAAGAAATCATGGAAAAAGGTCAATGAGAAGTTCTACATGTATCTATAGTCCAGTTTGTGGATATGTTGAGTGGAATTTACTAAAAGGGTGTGATATGGCCACTTTAGTTTAGGGGACACTTACTGTCAAGGGAGAATTCCCAAATATGCAAAATTACCATGGCTATGGTTAATGATTATGTTATGGGACCGTGTAGGCAAAGATGATTGAAGAGGGCCAAGCCTAAGTAAAAGTTTCTGTGAGCATGTAATTAATGGAAAGAATGTCAAAAGGCAAATAGTTATAGTTTATCTATATTCCGATTGTTTACTAACCATGAAACTGTTTTTTCTATATATCATACAGCTGGCGATGTCATTGTTTTAATTACTGTTTAAAAATCTATTTTAGTGCGTACTAAGAAATTATATTTCTCACCCTTGCTGTATGTGATATTTCCAGATTCTCCTTCAGCCAAGTGAAGATAAGAGTTTTTGTTTTCTTAGTTATCAATGTTGAATTTGTTTATAATCCGGAGTAGGATGTATTTGAGCTGGTGTTGCAAAATGTGACTTTACGGATAATACTTTGTAGACACGTAATCATTGATTCATAATAAATAAAAGTATTATTTGAATTGAATATTTTTTTAAACACGTATTCATTAACTAAACAAGTTAAATTAAATCATTAAATAAATTGAATTTTTAGTTCTTGAAAAATGGGTTATAATTTACCACGTAACATAATGCCTATATCAGTATGGGTATTACATTATGGTATTAGAGCAGTTTATTCCAGGTGCATTAAGTTTAGTTGAGATCTCTAAGGGTTTATGTTCACTATGCACAGGTATTAATTTTTTGTAGTCATTATACCTATGTGTTATTGCCTCTACGTGGGGTTATGTATTCCTAGCCACTAGTTAAGTGATATTGAGACTGATCAACTCAATATGTATCTTCTTATGTGTGGAGAAAAAATATGGCACTGCCAAGACATAATCCAGTATCTCCTAGGGATGGAGTTATGGATGCCCTTGGGGAAATAGCTAATGCCATGAGAGAGCAGGCAGCAGCTACAAATCGGGTTTCGCAACATCTGCAAGAGAACCCAAATAGAGATAATCATTAGGATGAGAGAAACAGAGATAGGAATGAAAATGGAAATGGAAACCCACATTGGGATGCTCCATGGGAACCCACAGTTTTAGGGTCTTTCTGAGTTCAAGAAGGCTAAACTGCCATATTTGAGGTGATAGGCTGCACTGATGCCCAGAAGGTGACCTATACCATCTATATGCTTGAGGAAGAGTTTGTACTCTTAGTAGGGAAGAGGCAAATCATTCTCCAAATTTGATACAGGGTAGGTGTTTAATCCAGGATAACTTTTACCTGCATTGTTTGATTCAAGAGCTACTCACTCCTCATATTTGTTGATTGTGTAAGATGTTTGAAATTGCCTGTGTCTATTATGCCATGTGATTTGCCTATTTCCACTCTTACTGGAGGAAACATATTGACTTCTCAAGCCTATTTACATTGTTGCATCTAAATAGAAAATAATCCGTCTACTGTTGATCTTGTCTATTTACCTCTGTCTAAAATTGATGTCATTCTTAGAATGGATTGGATGTCTATCAACAATGTTATTCTAAACTGTCTAGAAAATTTTGTTAAATTCTTGCCAAAATCAGAACACACAAGCATTTGATGAGTCTGTATTCCTTACTGCCATCCAGGTCAGGAGATGTTTAAATATAGGATCACAAGGGTATGTTCTCTTGCCTTCTTTAGGTTTTGAGGTCAAGCAGAATATAAATGATATCCCTGTAGTGAGTGAATATCCAACAGTATTTTCCCTTGAAGTCATTAGTTTACCACTTGAGAGAGAGGCTGAATTTGCAATAAACTTAATCCCTGGAGTAGGTCCTATATCTATAGCACCCTACAGAATGTCTCCTTTAAAATTGGGTGAGTTAAAGAAACAAACAGAGGATCTATTGGCTAAACAATTTATATGGCGAAGTGTTTCACCTTGGGGAGCCCCACTGTTACTTGTGAAAAAGAAAGATGGGAGTCTAAGATTATATGTAGAATATAGGCAAGTAAATAAAGTAACTATTAAAAATAAATATCCACTCCCTAGAATAGATGATTTATTGGTTGAACTTAGAGGCGCAACAATCTTTTCAAAGATAGATTTAAGATCTGGTTATCATCAGATTAGGGTTAGACAAGAAGATATTCCAAAAACTGCATTCAGAACTAGGTATGGGCATTATGAGTATCTAGTTATGCCAGTTGGTCTCATAAATGCCTCAGTTGTATTTATGGACTATATGAACCAAATTTTTAAGCCTTATCTAGATCAATTTGTAGTTATTTTCATAGATGATGTTCTCATATATTTGAAAATAGTGGAAGAACATGAGCAACATCTTAGAATGATATTACAGGTTTTGCAAGAAAAATAATTGTATGCAAAATTAGAAAAATGCGAATTTTGGCTAATAGAAGTAAAATTTTTAGGTCATGTTGTGTTACAGGGAAGAGTATCAGTAGACCCTAGCAAAATAAAAGCAGTGATTCATTGGGAGAGACCTACAACAATAACAAAAATCAGGAGTTTTCTTGGTTTGGCAGGGTATTACAGAAGATTTATAAAAGGATTTTCATAGTTAGTTATGCCATTGACCATATTAACTAGAAAGGGTAATGCATTTGTGTGGTCAAAACAATGTGAGGATAGTTTTCAAGAATTGAAAGTTAGGTTAACTACCACTCCTGTATTAATAATTCGTGACCCTTTAGGGAATTTTGTGGTATACAATGATGCATTTAAGAAAGGTCTTAGATGTGTTTTGATGTAGGATGGAGGAGTAGTAGACTATGCCTCTAGACAACTTAGACCATATGAGGAGAATTACCCTACTCATGACTTAGAGTTAGCGGCAATGGTTTTTGCCTTAAAAATATGGAGGCATTATTTGTATGGGGTTAAATTTGAGGTGTTTAGTGACCATAAAAGTCTAAAATATCTTTTTGACCAAAATTTAAAAGATTATGATTTTGAATTAAAATACCATTTAGGAAAAGCCAGTGTAGTGGCTAATGCCCTTAGTAGGAAGTCATTACACATGGCTTTTTTTATGATTCAAGAGTTTAAACTATTAGAAAAATTTAGAGATATGAATTTGTCAGTAACAATGCAATTAGGTAGTTTAGGCATGAATGAATTTAAAATTGTAAATGAATTCAAGAGTAAAATCAAACAAGCCCAAAAATCAGATGCCTTTTTTGCAAAACTTAAAGAGTCAAATTGATTACGAAACACAAAAAAACTTTAGCCTATCAAATGATGAAATGTTATTATATCAGGGTAGGTTATGTGTTCTAAACAACAAAGACTTGAGAAATACAATTTTGGAAGAAACACACTGTAATAAATATACCATTCATCCTAGTACCACTAAAATGTATCATGATCTTAAGAAAGATTTTTAGTGATCAGGAATGAAGAAAGAAATTGCAGAATATGTAGCAAAATGCTTAACTTTTTAGAAAGTGAAAATTGAACATAAGAAACTAAGAGGTTTGCAACAGCCTTTAGATATACCTGAGTGGAAGTGGGATAGTGTTTCTGTGGACTTTGTGATGGGATTGCCCCCAACCCCTTCAGGATTTAATGCCGCATGGGCCATTATTGATAGGTTGACCAAATTAGCACATTTTCTTCCAATTAGAGCCAATTACTCACTAGATAAATTAGCTTAATGGTATATAAAAGAAATTGTGAGATTGCATGGTGCTCCATCCAATATAATTTCGAATAGAGATCCTAGATACACTTCCAGATTTTGTGGACCTTTGCAAAAAGTATTTGGTTCTAGGCTATGTTTTAGCACAACATATCACCCACAAATAGATAGTCAAATAGAAAAAACTATTCAAACCTTAGAGGATATGCTTAGAGCCTGTGTGCTAGAACATAAAGGAAGCTGGGAAAATTATCTATCATTAGTAGAGTTTGCATATAATAATAGTCAACATTCTACTCTTGGAATGGCACCCTATGAAGCTTTCTATGGTAGAAAATGTAGATCCCCATTATATTGGTGTGAGGTTGGAGAGAACAATTTGTTAGGGCTAGAAATTGTGTAAGAGACCACAAATCAAACCAAAATAATCAGGGATAGATTACTCACTGTCTAGAGTAGGCAAAAGAGTTATGTAGATCAAAGGACAAAACCTTTAGAATTTAAAGAAGGAGAACATCTTTTTCTTAAAATCTCTCTCGTAACTGGATTTAGCAGATCCCTAAAATCCAAAAAGTTGAGTCCTACATTCCTTGATCCTTTTCAAATTCTCAAAAAAATAGGACCAGTTGCTTACCTGATAGTTCTTCCTCCAAATCTTTTAAACCTTCATGATGTTTTCCATGTCTCTCAACTAAAACAATATTGTCCAGATCCTTCTCATACTATTAAGTGTGAGTTAGTGTAGTTAAAAGATGATTTAACGTACTCAATAAGATTTGTATAGATTATTGATAGAAGCCTCAAATAACTAAAAGGGAAAACAGTCCCTTTGGTTAAAGTCTTATGCAAAGGGTTAAGCCCTGAGGAAGCAACTTAGAGATGGAAGAAGATTTACAAAGAGATTATCCAGAGTTATTTATAACAGGTAAGTAAATTTTGAGGGCAAAATTTCTTTTAGGAGGAAAAAATGTAACATCCCTATTTACCTAAGCTAGGTTCTAAAATTAAAGAGAGCATTAAAAATTACCTAAGAGAAATAAACATCAGTTAAAATATTTAATGGAATAGTAAAATCTTAACAGTGAAGAATTTCAATAATTTTGAATATGTGAAAATGGGTAAATTTGTCCAGTAAAAATTAAAGAATCAATAATTAGCTGAGATTAACCAGTGAGTCTACTAATGTATTTCTAGGCACTTTAAAATTTAATTAGATAAGAATAACATAATAAAATTAATAGAAAAGTAACATTTTTGAAATTGGCCAATTAGGATATGACATGTGGAAGCATGTCATGGGATGAAAGTTTGGCCAATGAGAGAGCGCCACATGGTGGCTTAGGATGGGCTAGAAATTGGCCAACAAAATGGTGACAAGTGGCACCATGTAATTGGCTAAAAATTAGCCAATGAGCTTGTGACATTTGGAGGATATTTATTGGCTAAGAAAACAACCAATAGCTTGATGACATTCGGAAGCCAACCATTGGATAGAAAATGCAATGATGACTTAGTTCAAGTAACCAAACTAGTTACTATTTGGTTACTCCTATTTAGTTCCCATTCAACTAGGATAGTCATAAATGAACTATACTCCATCATTAACATGATAAACATAACCAAAAAGCCTAGCTTCTAATTGGCTTGCCTAACACAAACAAAATAGCATAGGTAAGACACAAACTAAGTAATTCCCTACATGTCCCTCCCCCATGGCCAAAACTAGGAGAAAGGAAGAAGAAAAAGAGAGAGAGAGAGAGAAAGGAGGAGAAGCCATAAGCATGGCCAAGAGGAGAGAAGGAGGAGAAGAGAAGAAGGAGAAGAAGGAGAAGAAGAAGAAAAAGGTGAAAATCACCATCAAACTCAAGCTTCAAGAGTTTGGAACTCAAATCCTTAGTTTTCTTCTTGAAAAACATAGAGTTTCATGGTGGGTTATCTCTCTTGTATGCATGGGTTTCCGTATTCTTTGAGATTAAAGCTTGGATATGGGTAATCTATGGCTAGATAGTTTAGTTTTATGGAGTTGATGATCTTATTTTCAAGTAAACAATGATTCTTCACCATGTTGTTACAGTTAGGGTTTAGTTAGATAAATCTCATCTTTGGTTCAATCTTGATCATTAGGTGTAAAGCTATGTTATATGATGTGATTTGTGGTTTAATCATGTTTAGTTTGTATTAAAATAGATCAAAAACCATGTATTGGGAGTATGAGTGACTCATGGCCTCACTAGAATATAAGATAGAAATTTTGAGATTTATTTATGTTTTTGGCGTTCTTGTTAAAGATTAATAATTTTGAGAATTTCATGAAATCATGTTTTGTTGGAGTTATTGAATTGAAAAATAACCATAGTTACTCCATGAGACTCATAATCATACGTGGGCCAAAGAAGCAATCTTGTGATTTGTATAGGAAAGTCCTTTTTTTCTATGCTACTTTAGTTAATAAAAAGTATAAATAGGATTTCTATACTTAAAAAAAAGTGTATATACTTAAAGATTTGCTTTGGTGCTCACGGCTAAGATGGTCTCTTGCTAAAGTTATTTAAGTTCTAGGTGTTTGTAGGTTACTTATAATGCAATGAGGTGAGTTTAAATTAAACTTGAATTAGATGACATAAAACTTACTTGATGCATTCTTTTTTAGCACACGGCTGTGGTGTAGTAAATTAGGGAATTATTTGAGTTATTTAGGTATTAGTGAATTTTAGGCATTTTGAAGTGGTTCTAACAAAGTTCACATGAAGAATGTGAAAAAGAATTGATAGTGATACTACATGTAAATCACGACCACACTAGGTTCAAAGAGATTAGTGTAATTAAACCTAGATTTAATGATTATTTGGTAATATAGATTCTTTCTAGTGCATTTTTAAACAAAAATGTGAAAGAAAAACCTAGAGGGCACAAGACATAGTGCTTGGCTATGTAGAGAATCTAGGGTTATTAGTGGTTTTCATATGAAGTGGTATGTCTATATTATGATGAATGAAAACCAATAACTTGCTAACAAAAAGTTTAGCCTATGTCTATGCCCAAAGCTAGTAAGTAGTGAATTTAAGATAGATTATATTATTAGAAGTTTAATCTTATTAGTGCCTACTAAATGAAAGCACTAAATGTCTCATTCACTTTCAAGTTAATTGCATGCTCACTTAAAGTTTAGTGAAAGAAATTATATAATCTTGGAAATGATCCTCAAGTAAAGAAAATGAATTAGAGGTGATCCGGAAATATTAGAAAAGAAATTCTAATAAGAAATCATGAAAAAAATTTCATGAGAAGTCCTACACGTGTTTATGGTCCACCAGAAGAGTGTGGTATGGTTACTTAAGTTTACAGGATGCCCAATGTCAAAGGAAAATTCTCAAATATGCAAAATTGCCATGGCTATGGTTAATGATTATGTTATGGGACCCATGTAGGCAAAGATGATTGAAGAGGGCCAAGCCCTAAATAAAAGTTTTTGTGAGCAAGTAATTAATGAAAAGAATGCCAAAAGGCAAATTGTTATAGTTTATCCGTATTCTGATTGTTTTCTGTATATCATATAACTGAAGATGTCACTGTTTTAATTGCTATTTAAAAATATGTTTGAGTGCCTATTGAGAAATTATATTTCTCACCCCTGCTTTATGTGATATTTCTAGATTCTCCTTCAGCCAAGTGAAGATGAGAGTTTTTGTTTTCTTAGTTATCGATGCTAAATTAGTTTATAATTCGGAGTAGGAAGTATTTAAGCTGATGGTGTAGAATGTGATTTATCGTTAGTTTGTGTAAGAGTCTGTTAGTTATGTAGTCTATCATGTAATATGTTAGCATAGGATTTCTTTCCTGCATGGTCTAGTAAGGCCAAATGTTTTGATGTAGATATGTACAAGTTTGTGAATGTTGTAATTAAATTTTTTAAAATATGTTATCGATTACTGATCACATAATCAACTAGATTAATTAATTAAATTTATTAGTTATGTAACGTAGTAAATAAGTAAATTGAAGTTAGTGAATATGTCATGTAATCAATAATTTTATTACGTTAATCATAATTATTTATCATGTGATGAAAATTTTATGATTTTTGATAAAGTATAAAATTTTTGATACGTAGCTTAGAATTTTATCCTTCACGGATATTACTTTGTAGATACGTAATCGTTTATTCATAATAAATAAAAGAATTATTTAAATTGAATATTTTTTTAAACATGTATTCATTAACTAAACAAGTTAAATCAAATCATTAAATAAATTAAATTTTTAGTTCTTGAATAATGGGTTATAATTTATTACGTAACGTAATGCTTATATCAGTATGGGTATTACAGTTTGGGCAAATAGGGTATTATAAAGGGCTGTTTCTTGCTTTCAAATTTTGTTGAATGCATGTTTTGCATGAATATCCCTTCCAGTATATTGCTATATGAATTTGGGCAATAATGGGACCAGCTACAGATAATTATTAACCATCTGTGATTATTTTATAGTATTTTATTGTATTAATTTTATTTTGGAGAGTGGAAAACTGGAAGTTATCTGTGTGATGTGTGTTGTACGATTTCTGTATGTTCACAGATCTCTCAAGTAATAAAGAAATCCAAAAGGACTTAATATTGTCCCACAAGGATTAAATTTGATTACCAAAATTGAAACTACTTAACCTTAATTGAGAAGAATAATTAAAGAAAAGAATTAATATGAAAATAATACTTAAATAAAATAGATAAAATATCAATCAAAGAGAGAGAGATATAGGACTTTTGATTTCACCTTGTTAGTCTTTTTGCTACCTTAGTCGATTTACATACCTGTTATTCAATTCTAAATGTCAAGATTCAATCTCCTTAGTTATTTAATATTCCCTCTCAAGTAGACAATAAAACTATCCTTAAATTGACTTAACCTATCTTGTCTAAGCATAGATTAAATCAATATTAAGAATGCATTAGTGCTCATGAGAGATTGTTAAATGATCTACACCAATCATGCACAATACATAATTCATGGAACTCAATTCAAGATGCTTTTCCAACAATTACCTCTTGGTTTCATATATGTTATCTAATCATCTAATTCGTTCTCATGCAATTAGAAGCATTAAGAACATAATTGAATTGAATTTAAATTCAAAAAGAAGAAACATGTAATTGAACTAACAAAGATAAATGAAACTTCCAACTTGGATCCATCTATACTCTAGAATAAAGAACTTAAAACATTAAGAAAAGGAAACATAAAAACTAAAAATCTAAACTCAAAGCTAGGCTCTGAGCCCTAGGCACCCCTAAACTATTATCTCTTTGCTAGCCTTTAGAGAACCTAAGCCAATTACAGTTACAAGCTGTCATCTCCTTCAAATACTTGCGTTAAATTCTAGCAGATTTTTTTACATGAAGACAACAGAATCAGGGAAAGTGATTAACATAAGATTTGTAGATTTGTCTCTTAACTTTCCGATGCCACCAAAATCACATCAATTAGATATCTAGAACGAGAATTATGACTAAAATACTGTAACAAGTTTGACAGCAAAAGTTTCTTCAAATAGCCTTTGACTAAATCTCCTTTTCTCTTTCTTTATTGACTTTTTTTGATTGATTTCCTTAATTTGTATGCAGAATTGATTCCAAATCAATTTACCTATAATAAATCATAGATTCAAATCAATTATGAGATGAATATCCAATAAATCACATAACAAAGATATGAAATAAATATGTAAGACATGATTTATCAATGTGAAAACTGTGTTAGAATATTAATATTTTATTATGTTTAAGCCGGTTTTATGGAGATAGTTGTCATATCAACTATTTGGTACATGTCCTAGTTTATTGGTATGGGAAATTGGTGCCTTTTTCCTTGTTCTCTCTTTGTATATTAAGGCCTTTTTTGGTCTTATTTCTTATTTGTTGTTTGGTAATCCAGAAGATAAAATAGGAGGTGGAAGAAATAGAGCTTCATTTGGTGCTTCATGTGCTTTGGTGTGGGGAATGTTAGAGAGATTGGGAAAATGTCCTTTTCATTATTGTTATTGTTAGAGATACATTTGATGGTTGCTATGCTTCCTTTGTCATCTCTTTTTTCTTTTTTTTTTAAATTATTGTTCTTACCTTGAATGTGTTCTGTATGATTGTTAATTCATGTTTAATATTAGGATGTTAGTTGTATTTTTTTTTTCTTTTCATTCATGTGATAGTATTATTGTTTTGCTGTTGTGGCCACATCAAGCTATTCTCTGTTTTTTGTCAATGGTTGAGGTGGGGAATGGTGTTCATGTGAAGAACTAGTGTCAAGGGAGTAAAGCATGGTGTTATGACTGCAGTTGTTAGTAGAAACTGCATGATACATTTTGAAAGGTATTAGTGTCATGGGATCCAAGGAGGACATATGTTTAGGTAGTGGTAGTGTTTCATAGTTCGAAGAAGAAAAGTCTCTATTCTCAAGTGTCAAAATATGTTTAAGTGAAATAGATGGTGGTTATCCTTCAAGAGGTAATTATCTCTTATTTTCTGTCTTAGTTTTTTTGTTGTATTTTTCTGGCTATGATCTTTTAAGCAGTGGAGAATGAGTTTATTTATCTGTTTTAGGGAAATGTATATTTTTGATCACTTCTGTGTTTATGTTGTATTTTGATAGGAAAGCATAATAAATTGACAATGAAGAATTTATATTGTTGAGTCAAATAGCAATAGTACCACATGGTGGTTATCCTTCTAGAGGTAGTTTCCTTCCTTTTTTGTGTTATTTACTTTATTTTCTTGGATGTCATATTTTGTAGATTAAAGACTAGTTAAGGAAGATACAAATTGTTCTCACGTGTGAACTCATTTGTTAATTTGATAGGAAAGGATTGCGTATTGGGAGAGAAGAATCCGTATTCTTCAATACTAACTTTTGATGGGGAAGATCAGCCTCTATTGTCAAGTGATAGACCGTTGTTAAGTCAAACACCAAAGGTAGCAAATGGTGGTTGTCCTTTTAGAAGTGCTTTGTTTTCTTATTTGTCTTCTTTTTTGACACGATTTTTTTGGGAAAAATATTCTCCTTGTCAATTTTAATGTGATAAACAGTGAATTAGGAAAGTGCATGTTTTGCGTTCTTGTGTTATTATGTGTTATTTTGGTCGGATGTGTAGAAATTAACAAAATAAAACTTGATGATGCAATTCTGAATCTAGAAAGAGATAATCATTGCCCATTATTAAGTGTTTTGTTTTATTTTTAGCTTTGTTGTTTTAGTTTTGTGCTCTTTATATTTTTATAGGAAAGGATTATCAATTTGGAGAAAAGAACAGTTTATCAACTCCATGTTTTGCTATTATAAATGGTTGGAAATTAGGGAAAGAAAAGGTTGATTCTTCAATAGCAACTGTTCCTGAAAAAAATCTTTCTTCATGTGTATTGGCAGCTCATGATGTTTATAATTTGAGAACAAATAGTAGTTGTGAACAAATGTGAAGAGATTGAGGTTTGCACTATCAGATATCACAAATTGTGCTAAAGATCTTACTGCAAATTTTACTTCAACTGATTTTGTAGGTTCGAAAATGTTCTAATGTCTAGCATGATTACTATTTGTGTATTATGTTTGTTGCATGTTTGTTATGGTTGATTGTATTTAATTGTGTTTGTGTCATATGTTTTAGATTCTACCATTGGTGATGATGCATTACATAAAGTGGAATTTGATTTGAAAATCAAACGTGTGAGGATAATTTCTGAACCTTTGATTGGCAATGTATTAGATTTTGATTATTGTAAAAGTTCATCAGCTGTCACATCGAATATTGTTGAAAGAAATACCAAGGTTTTGAAAACCGAACCGGTTACTGAACCGGTCGAGGTACTGATTCAAGGTTCAATGGTCTAACTGTGGTCGAACTGTGGTCGAACCGGAGTATAATTAAATATATATTTATATTTATATATAAATATAAATATATTTATATATATATATATAATTATTTATATACTAATAACATAAATAAAAAAATATAATATAAATTAATAATAAAATTATTTAAAACATAAAAAAATAATACCATAAAATAAAAAAGTATTTCATTCATATAAGTAATACAACAAATATTCTAAACGGCTCTTACACATTGTCTAAGATTTTTCTTTAACAGCTGCAAGCTATGCATACAAAATTTAATTACTGGATGAGATATTTAATCACAGGAGTTGTTTGTCTTAATTTCAAAACTTGTCAATTTTGATAACCTATATCAGTTTTCACAAATTTTGTGCCTAATACATGTTCACAGAATCACAATGTGACCTCACTTTCACTTCCATTTTATATAATGTCTTCGACAATTGGCGAAGACACAATCACACACACACACACACATTGAGCAGAAATGAGTAACAGATGCAAAAAATTAATAAAGTCTCTACCTAGAACAACAACAAAACTGTAAGGCTTCAACCTGGAGGTGCGGTGAGGAGGCGGAGTGGCGGACGTTGTGGTGCAGACTGCGGAGGCGGAGCAGACGGTGCTGGCTGGCTAGGGTGCGCAATGCGAGACGGAGGCGGCTGGGGTTCGCAACGAGGGACGGAGGCGGCTGCTGTGTGCCATGTGGGACGGAGATCGGGAGGCGGCTGCGATGTGTTCGTTCTGCGGAGTGCGAAGGCAGACCGGGCCTAAGGGGGTTGCGGGATGGAGCCACCTGCAGCTGCGATACATACGTTTTGTGAGGAGGAGGCAGACCGGGCTGAGGGTTTTCAACCCCCTCCGGAAACGACACGCAGCGAGGGTTTTCTCCGTTCTGCGACGAGGAGGCAGATGGCTCCAAAAATGACACGCGACAAGGGTTTTCGCAAAGGCAGATGGGGGTTTTCAACCCCTTCCAGAAACGACACGGTTTCTTTTTTTTTTTTTTTGTAAAATTAAGAGCAAAACGACGTCGTTTTGCTTAAAGAAATTTCAAAAAAAAAAAAATCAAAACTGGTAACCGTACGGACCGGTACTGGTTTGACCGATTCACCAGTTTTTGACCTCACCGGTTTTGGGGAGCCGCCCGAACCGGTGAGGGGACAGGTTCGACCGGCCGGTCCGGTCCGATTTTCAGAACATTGAAAAATACTATCTTAAGTATGCACCCTGGTAAACATGTGATTAGTAATAATGTATGTATTTCTAAAAGTTGCAATTGCAAGATACATGAAGAAGTTGGTGCTTGGAAGTGTGGTTCACAATTATTATCATATGATTCATGTCAAGCAAATCCTGCAAGTAATGTTAATGTGTTATTATAAAATTTATTGTTATTATTATATTTTATATTATTATTGTTTTGCATCGTTATTTCTAAATAAATGATTCAACTTGTTATGTCTATCTGAAAATAATTTTATGCAGTTATTATTCCCACATTATCAGGAAATATAGAAGCTGGTGATGTATCAGAAGATAACTTAAATGGTAAATTATTATTTACAGTTTTAGCTACTTAGATTCATTTTATGTTCAGAAATGCTAAATGCTACGAATGTAATTTCGCGAATTGATCTATGAATACATATATTTATGACAGCTATTTTTAATAATTGTTTATTTTTTTTTTTCATCTCTCCATGATTTATGTCCCATTCAACTGTTTGTAGAAGTATTCATGAACTACAGTTCGTGTGAAATAGCAAGGCTCTTTTTTGTTTGTGTTAGTAATTTGTGAATGATCTTACATTATTATTTGTTTGACATAGAATGAAACAAAGATAAATTCAATTGAAGTAACTCATCATTATTTATAATTTAATATATTGAACATGTTTTTCGAACTTTTCTTATTTGTTATATATAGTGAACTCTCGCACATTACTAGTAAATAATGAAGGCGCTGGTGTATTTGAGAATAACTTAAATGGTATTTTATCTTTACATTTTCAACTACTATATGTGAACTTCATTTTATTTTATTATTTGCTGTTTTAAAATAAAAATATGTGTTTCTTTGTGTTGTTAGATGGTATCGATGATGCAGTTCACTGTATTAACATATCTGTTCATGCTGGTATACGAGTGATTAGTAATTTTCTTTCATGATTTGCAGATGTATTATCTTAGCCATACTTATATATTAAAATTTGCTTTTGTAGAATGTAAAGATTGTGGTGATCTAGAATATGTTTATGTGTATTGTGGTTCTTGATTGTGGTTCGATGAGAGGGTTAAAAATTTCAAAAAAACTTCAAATCCAAAGTTTTCATTATGTTGTGGACATGGCAAGATTCAACTACTACTTTTAAAGCAACCTCCTCCGTATATATCGGACTTGATATTTAACAAACAATGAAGAGAGTTGAAGCATTTTGGACCGAATTCTAGAGCATATAATATGATTTTTTGTTTCACTTTGTGGAAGGAAAAGTAGACCAATATAGTTATTTAATGTGTGGTATGAATTATCACAGTATCGGTAGTGTTCTCCCCATTGAAGGTCAATCACCTAAGTTTGCACAACAGTATTTTTTGATGCAGAACATGAAGTTGATAATAGAATGAGGATTGTTAGGTATTGTTATTTGTCATGTTACAAGTTATTGTCTAATTTTCATTCTTTGGATTAAAAGAGTAATACTTTTATGTTGGCAGCATTGGTGGTCATTAATATTCTGCTTTAATGTCATGTTTTAGATTTGATAAACATGGAAGAGCACTTGATCGTGATATTTTAGACAAGTTAAAGGACATGCTAGATGAGTGTAATGTTTTAGTTCAATCTTTCAGAATGGCTCGAGATAGGTTTTAGAATAGCAATGTCAGAGATTTTAAATTGAAATTAATCCATAAAAGGGAGAACAATGGATGAACATATAATCTTCCCACCACGTCAGAAGTTACAGCTTTAGTAGTTGGTGATCTTGATAGTTCTGATTGTGGGAAGGATATCATAGTTAAAACTCAATGTGGGAGATTGCAAAGAATTAGTGAATTACATCTTTTCTATACTCCAATGCAATATCTTCTTTTATTTCCCTATGGGAGAGGATGGTTATTAGAGAAAATATCTTGTATAGTAAAGTTGGATTGTCAACTACTAAGAAGAAGAATAAGCTAACATTCTGTAAATATTTTGTGTCCCGAATTCAAGATAGAGATAAAGAAAGATCTATTCTATTGCATACACGAAGATTGTTCTAGCAATTTATTGTTGATGGGCACACAATGATTGAAAATCAAATATTATTTTATGTCAGAATTCATCAAAAGGAACGTAGAGCTTATTTGAGCATTGATGGAGCACTTTCATCACAGAGATGTACTCAAGTTGATAATCACACTCAATCTACAATTGTAAATGAGTTTCTATGACTTGAAGGAAGGAAAACACTTTCTGAACTCAAAGAATCTAAGGTTTTTATTATTTTGATAATTGATAATGTATTTAATTTTAATAATTATTATATTTGATCAAATTGATAACAGAATATTTTTACATGTAAACAAAATGGTATCTATACAACTGTTGCTAGAGTCATGAAAATTCAAACTAAGTTCAATTGGTACTATAATGTATGCTCCATTCATGGAACAAATGTCAAAATGGAAGGTGGAGTCTTGATATGTTTAAAATGTGGTAACACTCCACATAGGATTCTGCCAAGGTATACCTGTCATTTGTAAATTTAAATGCCTTGCTATATAGACTGTGCTCTTTTATGGAGTAATGTTTTCATCATTTCTGTTTGGTCAATACTTTCTTGTAAGGAGTACCTATGATATGAATGATTAAATTCTTCAATAAGAATTAGATTACGTAGTCTTCCTTATCTGTAATGCTATAATGTTGAATTCTACAAATGTCACTACAGAGAAAAATGAAATTTATGCCGATAAAAAGTGTATTTTTTTATGTATAACCATATTCACTTGATGATAGTATGATGATAGTATAGTATATTTTGAAAATTATAAGACTGTGAATTGGAGATAGACCACTTTTTATATATCAAAGGAACATTTCTCGTTATTTTGTGTGATTCTTTATTAGATATAAGGTGCATTTTGAGGTGAAGGATGGTATTGAAAGTGTAGCATCATTTGTTTTGTTTGACAGCATTGCTTTTCAACTCATTCAGTGGACAACAAGTGATCTGAAAAACCGTTTGGTTCAAGTTAGTAAACTATTATGATATCATATAGCACAACAACGAGATACAATAATAATCATTGAGATTTTTTAATGGGTGCTTATTTTAGGAAGGAGATGAAGAAGCTTTTCCTGACGAACATTATTGTTTAGTTAAAAGGATGTTTCACTTCAAGGTGGAAGTCTCTTCATTCAACAAAATGCATCTTCAAGTTTCATTGTGAAGAAACTGACTGACGATGTTGAGCTAATCAAATTTTACATGTCATTGTTATCAAACTTTGAGGTATTGTTTACATGGAAGTAAAATTAAAAATTTAAATTTTTGTAGTATGATATTATATTGATTTACATAATATATTTATAACTATTTGTTAATGATTATTATTATTAAAATAGGTATCTATTTTTGATGACTCTATTAGTCAGAATCTATTAGAAACTACACTTGAGGACATTGTTACTCAAAATGTAAGTTAGAAACATATTGTTTTGTTCTTCATTATATGTTTCACTAATCATTATTGTTTTTTTATTATCATCACATAACATTAGTTTATTTAATAAAATTTCTTAATATATATTCTTGATTCTTAATATTCTAGAATCCATTTCATCTCAAGCAGTCTCGAAAATGAAAACTATTCAAACTTTAAATAGAATTGAAAAATGATGATAATAAGTTAGTTTTGATAATTTTTGTTTGTTTTTTGGTACAATATTATCTTTTTGGTTTCGGTACATTATACATGATTGTGGTTGATTATGATATCTTCAAGTGTGATTCATGATAATTTTCTTGGTACATTACTATATGACATTGTAAGTAATTGTAAGTAACCTTTGCTGATATCATGTAACCTAGCTTTTTCTTTTAAAAAGTCAGTTGATATTGCAAATTATTCACATCTAACTGATAATTGTAAGTTATCTATCTATTAAATTATCATGTAATTATTGGCAGGATTCACTAAGTTATTTATCTAAAAACATAGCTGATTTTGTCCCATCATTGAGTGCAATGGATAATAATGTAAGTATCGATGTTATAGATTCCTAGTAATACCGAGTACTTTCACTCAGCAGAGTTTTCATTCGAATGCAAGTGATAAGGACTAATGGGATTCTGTAAGGCTTCAATGGCTGGGCTCGCCATGGCTGAAAATAGCAGTAGAAGTAGAGCTCTCTTAGAGAGAGCGGTAATACCATAATGAAATAGTATTTTGCAGAATGAAATTTGATAATCATCATTATGTGGAAAGTTAACCTATATATACACCAAGATCTAGCTAGCTCACATTCTACATGTGAGGAAAACTAACTAACAACTACTTGACAGAAAATAACAGAATCTGAACTAATCTGAAACTAAACTACTCTAATGTAAACTTGCTCTGCTGATAAATCTCTAATCTAGTTTCTCCTCCTGCTGAGTGAAAGTACTCGGTATTATGTTATCAGAGCTTTGGAGCAAAATGAAACCTGGACTTATACGGACTTACCCAAAGGTAAAACTCCTATTGGATGCAAGTGGGCTTATAAGATGAAGCACAAGTCTGATGGTACTATAGAGAAGCACAAAGCCAGATTAGTGGCTAAGGGATACACCCAACAAGAGGGAATTAATTATTTTGATACATTTAGTCCAACGGCTAAAATGATTACTATTTGTTTGTTATTAGCTATTGCAGCTGCTAAGGGATGGTTTCTTCGGTAGCTAGATGTTAATATTGCTTTTCTGAATGGAGATCTTGATAAGGAGGTCTATATGGTGGTACCCCAGGATATTTTTCCTCCCAAACCAAATCAAGTTTATAGACTAAAGAAGTCACTATATGGGCTTAAACAAGCCAGCAGGCAATGGTATTCCAAATTGAGTTCTTCCTTAATTTCCTCTGGGTATTCTTAATGAAAATATGATTACTCGCTGTTTACAAAACAAAATGGATCATTCTTTACAATACTCTTGGTTTATGTTGATGATGTCATCCTATCAAGAAATGATATGCAAGAGATTTCACAAATTAGAAAGTTTCTTGATACAGCTTTTAAAATAAAAGATCTTGGAGACCTCGAGTGTTTCCTGGGACTTGAGATAGTAAGGTCACACACAGGCATTGTCTTGTTACAAAGGAAATATGCTTTAGAAGTATTGTCTGACACAGGGCTACCAGCATCTAAACCTGCCAAGACACTAATGGAATCTAATGCCAAATTGTATCAAAGTTTTGCAGAACCTTATGCAAATAGTTCAGCATATAGAAGGTTGATTGGTAAATTACATTGTTTGACCATTACTCAGCTAGATCTTACATACTCAGTACAACAAGTGAATCAATTTGTGTCCAATCCAACTGTTGCACATTATCAGGCTGCCCAAGAGTGCTTCAGTACATTAAAGGGAATCCTGGATATGGCATTTTCTTACCAGTACAATCAGATTTTAGACTCAAAGCTTTCTTAGACTCTGATTGGGCTGGTTGCATTGAAACCAGAAGGTCTATAACTGGTTTTTGTATTTTTCTAGGTGATTCCCTTGTCTCTTGGAGATCTAAAAAGCAGACAATAGTGTCTAGGTTCTCCTCTGAAGCAGAATACAGGGCCATGGCAGCCACAACTTGCAAATTACAGTAGCTACAATTTCTACTGAAAGACTTTCAGATCCCATTCACTCAATCAGCACTGTTATATTGCGACAACCAGTCTGTAAGGCACATTGCAGCAAACTCAACTTTTCATGAGAGGACCAAATACATCGAGATAGATTGTCACATAGTCCGCCGTGAAAAGTTACAAAGTGGCCTTATTCATTTGATGCCAATCTCTTCAACGAATCAGCTAGCAGTTGTGCTCACTAAGCCCTTGCCTACCACTTCCTTTCTTCAAAGACAAAGCAAGCTGGGCATGTATAACATACTTCCTCCAGCTTGTTGCAGGGGGGTAATACTGAGTACTTTCACTTAATTGGAGGAAAAACTAGATTAGAGATTTATCAGCAGAGCAAGTTTACATTAGAGTAGTTTAGTTTCAGATTAGTTTAGATCCTGTTATTTTCTGTTAAGTAGTTGTCAGTTAGTTGTTAGTTAGTTTTCCTCACATGTAGAATGTGAGCTAGCTAGATCTTGGGGTATATATAAGTTAACTTTCCACATAATGATGATTATCAAATTTCATTCTGCAAAATACAATTTCGTTACCTAGGGCTAGATTTTGTATTATTTTAAATTTTATTAATTGCATATCTTCTTCAGCAGGGCAACATTACTTATCCGATCAGATTTGCAGGAAAACTAGTCCACTACTTGTGAAGCTGAAAATGATATTTGTTTTTGTAATACCATTACTCCAATGAAGAGATCTATTTTCAGTTCTGGTGATACTAAAATTCCTCTGTGAACTCATTTAACCTCAATTATCCTCAAGCAAGATTATCACACAAATTAAGAGAGAGAAATTAGGCTGAATGAATCTCATCTGAAACTTTATGTACATAATAATTGCAGCTACTTTTTTGTTTAAAAACAATGTTTAAGGTTCTGGAGCAGCTATCTACATTTTTGGCTTGTGGTTTTAAGTAGATATTTTTGGGATAACAATGCTGTGAGGACATGATGTTAATCTTTCTTTTGATAAGTATGAATTATGTGTTTTTAATGTATGTACGAAATTTATTATATGCAATGCTAAAAAAATTATCACGGCTATTGTTTGTGCATAATATTTGATATGCAGTGGTTATTCACGAGCTATATTGTATACTGCTATAGATTTGAACGAACAAGTTCTGCTTTATCTTATAAGTTCTTATATTTTTCATATAATTTTACCAGGCAACATTAATTTGTCTCTAGTATAATTTGGCATGGTTCTTTAGTATAATTTAACTATTCAAACTCAGTAATGTCTTTAGTATGCAATTTTCTAAGGGAAGAAACAATATGTTGTGTCAAATTAGTTGATAGAAGTAAGCCCTGAAAATTTACAAATTCTAAAAGAAACTAGTTTATAATAAATGAATCCTAAAGATAAATATGAAAAACTATTACAAATTATCTTGAATAAGTGAGTAGAGAAATTATTTGTTTCTTTAGTCTTTGCAGATTTTAGAATTCTAATAACAAATGTATTATCTATTTTTTTTTCAACTTTTCTTTCATATAAATAAATGGTCTTTAAATACAAGTTGCGAAATGGTCTTTCATATCAATAATTTCATGTAAATATTTTAAAATTTTAATAAAGAATTTAATAACTTTGTATCTTAATTGATGAGTTCTTATTTGAAACCTGTGATGTGTTATTTGTCTCATATCATATATTTAGTTTTATGTCCAGAAAAAGAAATGTTATAGCTGGGGTCATTTTTTATTATTTGATTTATATAAATCTATTATGCAAGTTATATATCCTTTTAATTATATGTATGTTGTGGAAGAATTGATGTAGTTTCAAATTGATTGTGTGAAGCAAATTTGACAATTTACATATTTGATTAGAAGGTGCTAATTAGTAAATGTGATATAAAGTTAAATACATGCAAATCAGGCAATTTTATATTTATAAGATTGTAAAAAAAAATTAAATATTTATATATATATTTTTTTTTAGTTATAAAATTTCTAAGGAAAAATTAATCTCTCAATATGTTTAAATATTTATTTTTTAATTAACTATATTATTCAGTAGACTAATTCTTATTATTGTGTATTACTGATTTTAAATAAGATTTTATTACTTCAATTTTAACAAACATAGATATTTGATTAGAAGATGTTGATTAGTATATGTGATACAAAGTTAAATACATGCAAATTAGGTAATTTTATATTTATACATTTGTAAAAAAAAATTAAATATTTATATTTTGTTTGGTTTTGTATTTTTGGTTATAAAATTTGTAATGAAAGATTAATCTCTCAATATATTTAAAGATTTATTTTTTATTTAATTACATTATTAAATATCCTAATTCTTATTATTGTTTAGTACTAATTTTAAATAAGATTTTATTAGTTTAATTTTTAAAATACATGGACATTTTACTACATGTGCTGATTAGTAAATGTGATATAAAGTTAAATACATGCAAAAAAGAAAGAAATAAAGCAATGAAACAAAAAAATGTAATATTTTTTTGAAGAAACACAGTACAGTTATTAATATTAATCTGATTGAAATATATGCATTCACAAAAAAAAATTGAATTTAAACTTTTATAATAAAAGTAATATCTTTATATAATTATAAAATTTATAAAATTTACTTAAAATAATAACAACATTTTCTAAAATTAGTATCTCAATATTAACGTTAATTAGTATATAAATATTAGTTAAAATAGTAACATCTTTTATATATTATATATGTTAGTATATGGCATTATCTTTATTTATGTTAAATTGTGATGGAACATAATTTTCTTTTTATCTTTGTTCCGGAAATAACCAAAGGCTATCATTGTGTAACATCACTTATTTCTTGCAAGGAGACAATCGTCAGTTTCTCACGTTCAAAAACTTTCATCTCTTTCTACCTCTTTTAAGCCTCTGTTTATACCATGCAAGCAAGAGTTCTTCAACTGTTCATCTTCCTTTCGCTTCAGGTATGCCATATTTTCATCTTCATCTTCATTATTGTGCATCATTCTTCGACTGTTCATATTCTTTGGACTCCAAAAGTCATTTATTTTTTTTCTGTTTCCTGTGCTATATCTGATTATCTCTTTATTGTTGAACAAAGTTTCCCTCTTTTTATTTGTCTCTGTGCTGATAATAAACTTGCATATGATCCATTATCATAGCTACTTCTTCATAATAGAAGTCATAAAGTTAAGAAATGGAAGAGACAATGTTATTGTTCATACACAAATACAAGGCACAACATTTTGTAGTTAAGTGGGAAAGTTATTTCTTGAAAGCCTAAACTTAGAAAATCAGTTTATTTACTTATAGCCAGTTGCAAAATGTTTAAGGAAATTCTTAGATAATCAAATGGGAAATAATGGAATCTTTATTTGGGATAGTCAAAAGAAGCAAATGTATTATGTGACCCACTTGATCAATCTGTTCCTTAGAGAATTGGTGTGACCCATTTCTTTTCAAAGGTCTTTTTATTCCCAAATATGTGAAAATAATGTCATGGCATCTCAATTATTTTGTTTAAGTTTCAATCACATTTAAACATAATGACCTATTACATAGCAATATATATGAATGATTCAGAAGAGGAAGTAGGAAACATACTTAGAAGGGAAAATGTTAATTACTAAAAGATAATGATGTTATCTTTGTAATCAAATCAATTTAAGCAGTTTCCCTTATTCTATTCCTTTGTCATTTGTATTGGTTACTTGAAAATTATAATCACATTGTTGTTAAGCAGTAGTCGGGATCAATATGGCAACACATTGCTACATGTCAACATTTATACTTAGTCATCCTGAAGAGGTATGAAACTTTAACTTAACTATAGATAATCATGCAAATATTCTTGATGGAAATATATTTTAAAAACACAAGCATATGGGAATCTTTTATGTAAATGAATATATATTTGATATAACTAATTCATATTCTTTTTTATAGGAATATCTTCCAATAAGTGATCTTTTTATCAAACCTTATGGAGCTGAATCAGAAGAGACTGTTATATTAGAAGACCCTCTGCACAATAAACATAAACTTGGATTTTGCATGAGATGGAGAAGGTTTTCTTTTCCGTGGTATTTTGGAGTTCTGTCATTTTTATGGATTTGAAAGATTATGTGGATTTCGTCTTTACTATGTTGGGCATTCAAATTTCTGATTAGGGTGTATGACAAAAATTTAAAATAAGTGACATACCCTAATCATGGTAATCAAAATGTTGTTCTTGAAGATCATCCTTCATCAAGTAATTCACAAACAGAATCGGTTAATGTCATATTGTCCAAGTATAGTGCAAATGGGGCTCAGCCGGTAAACTTTAAACGGTTTTGTGATGTCAATGATTTAATTATTTATAGATTTTCCATTCATATTGTTTATTGTAATTTTGTTAGCAGTACTTGCCTTTAAAATTTTTTGAAAAAATGGTTCAAGCATAATATAGGAACATGGACATTATAGGTGGAGAGCAAACAGGCGTGACATTAGCAAGACTCAAAGTCACAAAAATGAGTATAAGTTAACAAGGGGTTTGAAGACATTCTGTGTGTAGAACAAGCTTAAGCATGGTGATGTGTGCAAATTTCAAATAATAGCTGATTAGGAAAGGATGCTGGATGTTGTTATCAACCCAAACTAACTTATATTTTATGTTCTCCTGTATTGGACTCTACTCTTTTCTTGACTAGCACAGATATTGGATCATGTTATTATGTTTTGCAGTTTGGATTTGATTATTGAGTTTGGTATCGTGCTTGGACATGTTTCTTTGATAATATTGTGAAGTTTTTCTATTTTTCCTAAGGTTCTGTTAATGTATCCTGAATGCTAGACTCTATATATTTTGTCAAAGTTTTATTATGTGTATGCAATTTGTTCCTGTGTTGTGGAAATTAATAGATTTATCCTTTCTTCAACATTCATTACATATATGGATTGTCCATGATATGTGAAGTATTAGTAAGGTTGTAGTTTCTATAAAAAGAATGTTTATATATTTGGAACTTGCATGATATGAACACTTCAATATATTTTCCTGTTATGGTCTTTTTCTGTAAACCTCTATTTCTGCATTCCTCATATTGGTAGATGTTTATAGTTTATCAAACTTATGTTCACAGATTATAGAAGTTCAATTATGTTTATAGTTTACAAAATGTATGTTATATTATGTGTTTAACTAATATATTGATAATTCAAGTATTCATTGACATGTTATGAATATGAAGTCTAAAATGTCAGTTTAGACTTTTTTTTTTTTTGGGGTACAAAATTAGTTTAGACTTATTCATTAGGATTAGGCATGCTATGAATTTCAAGTATTCAAAAAAAAAATAATATTTCTGATTTTAATAATTTACACTATTGTTTTATATTAACTTTAATTAGTTGTTTTGAAATAGTATAAGTTTAATGATTTATTGATTCCTATTGAATAGATTACAGATAAAATTAAAAAACCCGTGCGATACAACTAGTTACCACAAAATTAAATAATCTCATCAAAAGATGAATAACAAAGGAATAACCAAACACACCCACAAAGGTGTAAGGGATAGCTAATATAGTTAGTTATGGTTTGTTAAGTTTCACTTTCAATACTCTTATTGTATCTCCTGCTATATATAGCAGAGTTCTCTTCATTATACAGTAATGTAATTTTCATTTTCCTATTTCCATGGATTCTCTCTTGCATCGCTCTTTGCCTCCGATACCATTATGGTATTAGAGCTCACGCTCACTGCCATGGAAAGTGCAAATGCAAATGCAACACAGTCGAATGGAGGCTCATCATCTACAACATAGTTTGTGCTTCAGACATTGTCTAATCCAGTTTCTTTCAAATTGGATGAAAACAACTATCTACTGTGCAAGCAACAGGCCATGGCCCTTATCAGATGTTTAATCTTCAAAAGAACATTAGTGGATCTAAAGCAGTGCCACCAGGATTCGCATATGATGCTGATGCACAACAAGGAATGATCAGCCAAGATCACCTAAATTATGAACAGCATGATTGGCTGTTGTTGTCCTGGTTGATACATCAATGGCAGAATCCATCACAATAAGGATGGTTGGATGTGATTATCTCCACCTTGGTGAATGTCTTGCCACCTTGGAATTTATAACAGCTCTACCTTGATCCAGGCCTAATCCTGTGCCAACCTTCATGAACACCATGAAGAACCAGAACAAGAAAATACCATTGGCCTTCACACGCGTACCAGCTACACACAACTTGAATCAACCATACACCATGGCTCCACCTGATTCAAACATCTTAGCTAATGAACTTGTATAGCCCCACAACCAGATCAGGAATACCAGTGGTAGTCAAAGCATTGCCACCCTCATCTGCAATACAAAGTCAAATCATGTTAACACATTTCGATTCCAACTCTTTATGCTCATTATCGGTCATCTTCTTTGACTTCCCATCCTTTTCCTTTCAATGTTTTTGTCAAGCCCTATTGAAAAAGAATGTCCTTCACCATTCTGTGTGTGAAGCTTCCCTTTTCATCAAACATCTTGACTGTAAAGCTGTCAAGATTGGACCATATGCTAGCTATACTGGACTGCACTGAGTTCAAACCAGAGCTTTGATACTAATTGTTGAGGAAACAACCATAGGTGCAGTAGAACAGGTCCCTCAAACACACTCATATAAATCTAATAAATAAAATACAACACAAAAATAACTATAAAAAGAAAATTAACTGATAATAATATGAGCACAGAAATATAAGAATTTAACATGGTTTGGTAAATTCCATGTTCCTCTCTATCTAAGAGAACTTCTTCTTTGAAAACTCAAAGAACCCTCTCTGTCTACATCTTGTTTTCTCTATGTCTACACACACCTAGGTCATTAGTTTTACTTATAACTAAGACTTGTTAGCCTCCAAGTATCTTAACAAATTTCCACAAATCATTTAATTTTTCTCAAATCCTAAGATTTCCTAAATCACCAACAATAAATAAAATCAATAATGATCAAACTACATGAGCCAATTTCTCAATAGTCATTTCATTTTTACCTTCTCATTTTCTGTTATCACTATGTGTTATTTTTAGTTTTGATCCCATTTTAAGAAATGTTCCTTGATAAGCATTTTTATTAAAACCCAACTAAATTTGTTTTCAAGCATGTGTTTAATAAAAACAGAAAACACACAAATCAAACTTCTACTACTTTTCTTCCTATTATAATTGGAAAGTGTTTTGAATTAAAGAAATTGAAAATATTATTTCTAATATCTTGTTTATGTATAAGGCTAGAGACTAATTTCATGAATCGTAATTCAAGCCACACCAAGTGTTTTTGGAGATTGTTTGATTCTATGACCTAATTTCACTTAGTCTATATTGTGTAATTAAATATCCTCGGTCCCTACATTATATCTTAGACTTTTTTTATAACAATAAAAAAAAGATTGACAAAACATGAGTAAGAAAACCAAAAGAATTGGAGGACAAGAGAAGAAAACAGAAAAGAAAAAAAAAATATAAGAGCACATTTGATTTGACTATTTTCTTTTTTCATTTTCACTAAAAATAGAAATCAAGTCTGAAAACATGTTTAGTTATATTTTTTATTGAATTTTTTTTGTAAAACATTTTTTAAAATGAGACCAGATATAAATTGTTGTTTTTATTGTTTTAAAAAATAGGAAGCTAGAAACTCATTGACACCTTTGTAATTATAATAAAAATTAATTATATCAACCAAACATATTTTCAAAAATACAAAAATGTAAAATTAAAAACCAATGAAAAATAAAATAAAAAATATTTTCTAAACCATGCTGTGAACTCTAGGGGTATTTGGTTCAAGTTTTGAAAAAATATTCTTGGAAATGACATTCCCAAGAATGACTCGGGAAAAATGATATTACTACATTTAGTTGATTTAAACATTATCAGGAATGACTCAGGCCATCGTCTGTTGCCGAATGTGGCATAGGGTGGTTGGGTTTCGGCAATTAATGGCAGTGGACGATGCTCAGCAATGGTCACCGGTGGTGGTCACCGCTGGTGGCCGAATTCTAGCATCCAGTGGCAGTGGATGGTAGATATTAGTGGTCTCCGACGGTGGCCACGGTAAAAAACATGGCAGTGGTTGGTGATAATATAGTGGTGAGTGGTAGGTATTTTAGACTTTTCATAAGACAAAAGTATTTCCAAGTCATGGGAATAAAACTGTAGGAATGTTACGGAAAAAATCATTCCAAAGAATCTTTTTTTCCATGGGAATGTTTTTTAAAATATTCTACCAAACATGGGAATCCAATGTTAATATTTCCAACAATGAAAAAAATATTCCACAAACCAGATGACTCATGATAAAAATGCTCACACGTCCTTTTAACTTTTAGTAAGTTGCATGTACATACCCCTAACAAAATAAGTAACTTATAAATCCTTAACTTATGTAACTAACAGTAATTAAGTTTTTCATCCAATACTTTATTAAATTTAACTGATAATTCAATCACACATGATATGTATATCACCGATTGACATTATTTTATATTTTATTTTAAAAAATAACTTATAAACAAAGAGGGATTCTGCACTTTGAATTAGTAGCAAGTTTGATTCTATTATTATTTTTATAAGTTATTATGTATAAAGAAAATCAAGAAAACATTTTAATAGGTAACATGCACGTTAAATGTGATAAGATCATTAGTTAAATTTGACAGAATATTAGATAAAAAATTTAATTGCTGCAAATTTTATAGTTTAAATATCAAATAATTACTTTTTCTTTTTTGTCAAAGGAGTGTATACAGGCTCACCCCGAAGTTGAAGGATGTGTTTACATTTTACCTTTCATGGTTTCACTATGCCATGTTCATGCAAAACCAAAGTTCCCCATTGAAATTGAATGAGGGGTGTTATATAATATTCAGTGTTTAATATTAGACACAAGGCAAGGAGATTACTCATCATGAGTCATGACATATACCAGTAGTGAAAGGAAAGCTTTCCTCCACTTTGGTAATTGCTAATTGGTATTGCCTTCCCTCACTAATTGCAATTGGTTCACTCCCTTTCCCTGACTCTTCGCAGTTCCTTTCGCCAACAAATTTTTCTCTCCACCCCATTTCCCCCTTTCAGACCAACCTCTCTTTCACCTTTCTTGCATCCATCACCCCAAAAATGATGACAAAACATTATCATCTTTGCTTCATTTTCTGACTCTATAAGGTACGTCTTCTTCGTTTTCCCCTTTCAAACCTTCATTTCCCATCTGGGTTTTGATTCTTTGCTGGGTTTCTTTCATTTTTTTTTTTGTTTTTTTCCCCTTATCCATTGTTTTTGGTGTATGCCCCCTATGAATCTACTATTAGATCGGTCAAAACAAGCGTAATTAGATATATACATGCATCATTGAATTCAGATGTCTAATGTGATTACCCAGTTGGTTTATTTTCATTTAAAATCATAGTTTGTTCTTCTTCTTGTTTAGTTTTTGAATTTTGCTGACACTCCTTACATATCCAATAAACATGTAATTGTATATTGTGGCTAGTGTTTTTCCAAGTGTTTGACATTTTGGTTAGACCAAATTAAGGATGTCAAGTTTTGTGGGTGTCCTTGTTTCTGATCAATGGCTTCAGAGCCAATTCACCCAAGTCGAACTTCGAACCCTGAAATCAAAAGTAAGTGCATTTATTTTTTTAGCTCCTTTTATTAAATATCGCCTTGGCTTCCTTTGTGTTAGTTTATTTGTTTTCTTGAAAAGAAAAACTACATTGCAACATGAGAATCTTGGGTTGAAATGTAAAATTTGTCATCTTCTAGTTTGTATCGGTAAGGACTCAATCAGGACGTGTCACCGTGGGAGATTTGCCATCCCTTTTTAACCAATTAAAGACTTTCAATGAATTGTTGACGAGGACGACATTAAGGCTATCTTGGGGGAGTCATATCAGGACATGGCTGGAGAAATTGACTTTGAGTCCTCGCTTCGGGTGAGTTTTATTGAAAGTTGTGGCTTTGGATTTCTCTTCCCATATGTTCATGTGTTTCTTATATTATTCTTGTAAGGATGACATGTATATTGCTTTTCGAAGCATATAATCAGAAAAATAAACGTTACACAAGAATGCCTTTTGATGCTCAAATTGCCTTAGAGATATATTTATGTCTATGTTTGCAGCTATATGCTTATATCTAGTTCATTTATAAGTGCTTTTATATGCATTATATTTATATTGTACCTGGAAGTTAATTAGGTGTTATTGACTAGTAGGCACATTTAAATTTGCAAGCCCAAGCAACAACAAAAACTGTTGGCTCAAAAAGTTCTTCATTTTTGAAGCCAGCTACAACTACAGTGCATCATGCTATCAATGAATATGAGAAACCTTCTTATGTTGCGCATATCAACAACTATTTGGCAGAAGATAAATTCATGAAGTAGTTTCTTCCAATTGATCCTTCGACAAATGCTTTGTTTGACCTTGCAAAAGATGGAGTCCTTCTCTGGTAGATGTGCAATACCCAACTTGAGTTCATTTTTAATTTTTTAATTTTAATGTGTTTCAATGTTTAACTTTTTTCTAATGTTTGTTATTTTGTATTGATTTCATTGTTACAGCAAGTTTATTAATATTGCAGTCCCTGGGACCATAGATGAGCGAGCCATTAACACAAGACGAGATCTTAATCCATGGGAGAGAAATGAGAACCACACCCTTGGCCTCAATTCTGCTAAGGCTATTGGGTGCACAGTAGTTAATATTGGTACACAGGATTTAGTTGAAGCAAGAGTAGGTTCAATATTTTTGTATTTATTTCCCTTTTCTTCCTGATTTCAATCTTGTGTTTGTGGTTTGATTTCTACTCTTTTTTCTCTATTTTAATTATTTCTATTTGGTTATATTGCAGCCACATTTGGTATTTGGCCTGATTTCACAAATAATCAATGTACGATTGCTGAAACCTAGCCCCATTTTTATTAGCATAATATGATATGTATGAGGAGATTGATGCCATTATGAGTTCAATTATTCTTTGGGAAGACTTGTAAATTCAATAATTCTTATGCTATGTTTTGTGTTTTCCTTTTCATTATGGTGGCAACATTAGATTCAATTGTTAGCTGATCTCAATTTGAAGTGGAAGACGACAAGGTGATATATTGGTTTTATTTGTTCCTAATTCCTATCGTTTGTAAATTAAAAATGCAGTGATTTTCTTTCCATTATATATTTCATAAAGTACAATTAAAATAAACCTTTTTATTATATTGTAAAATATTGGCAGGATGTGGAGGAGCTTATCAATTTACCCCCTGAAAAGGTTCTGTTGAAATGGATGAATTTCCATTTGAAAATAGCTGGACAGGTTACAAACTTCTCTTCTGACGTAAAGGTGAGGGAAAATTAACTCCCTTATTTACACCGTCTCTTTTAACCCACAAAAGGCCTAAATTTTGATACGGTGCTTTAAAATAGCAAAGAACCTGTGCAGTGCATCTTATCATTTTGTTCTATTGGCCTTGATAACCATCTTGTAGTTTTTAGGGAAAAGTGTAAAAGAATAATTTTATATCTCTAACACATCCTTAATGCAAAAGCCTATTTGACCTTGTGTTGAAATTTAAATTAATTTAATTTAGTTATAAAGAATGGGGTTGGCAAATATTACACTCTTAACGACTTGGTCATAGAGACTCTAATACTATATTAAAAATTAACTTTATTAAAAGTTTAAGTTGTTAGACAAAAGCTCAAGAATAATTTTATATCTCTATCAAAAAGATTAACTATGCTATCATACACCATGTTAATTGCTGTGTCATTGTATGGCTGGCATTTGATGGACGTAGCAGATTGTGTGATATACATAAACAAGTTGGGTATGATTCTGACTTTGAGTTTCACGAGTTTGTTATTTCTAACAATGTCTTATGTTTGCAGGATGGAGAGGCTTATGCTTACTTGCTTAATGCTCTTGCTCCAGAACACTCAATTCCGACTGCCTTGGCCACAAATGACCCAACAAAAGGAGCAAACATGGTTCTTGAGCGGGCAGAGAAATTAGATTGCAAGAGATATCTCACTCCAAAGGACATTGTGGAGGGCTCGCCTAATCTTAGTCTTGCAGTTGTTGCTCAAATATTCCAACATAGGTATGGTTAGTTTTAGTAGCCTGCAACTGCGCTAGTTATTTCATTTTGTCTTGTTAAAGTAAGAATATGTTAGGAATATCCTTCCATAGAACTGTTTTTTGCTTGTATTTTTGAAGGGGGTTGGGTGTCTTCTATATTATGGAAAGTGACATGATCTCATTACCTTTATTATTTTATTACTTCTAATGGTTAATTTGTCTCAGTTATATTTCTTTAAAAACGTCGTTGTGTAATATATTAGGTTCATTATATAATATCATACAACTGTATAACAATTCAGATTGTGCCTTTTATTTAAGTCCAAAAATCTATTACTTGTACTTTTGTAGAAATGGTCTTAATGTTGACAGCAAGAAAATGTCGTTTGCTGAGATGATGACTGATGATGCACAGTAATCTCGGGAAGAAAGATGCTTCAGACTGTGGATTAATAGTCTTGGAATTGCTACTTATGTCAATAATCTTTTTGAGGATGCAGAAATGGGTAAGCTTTTCCAGTCTTTTTGCTTATTTCATCATCTGCTTCTTTCTTTTTCTTTCCATATTTTCATCACTTATTTCTTTTTTTTTTCCTTTTAAATTTTGCCTTGCCCCCCGTAACTATTGGTTGTTATTTTCCTTATTTACTTTTGTGCAGATGGGTTCTATTAGAAGTTTTTGATAAGGTTTCACCTGGATCTGTCAGTTGGAAGCAGGCAACAAAGCCTCCTATAAAGATGCCATTTCGAAAAGTGGAGAACTTCAACCAAGTTATAAAGATTGGGAAGGACACAAACTTTTCCTTTGTGAACGTCGCTGGTAATGATATTGTACAAGGGAATAAGAAACTCATACTAGGTGAGTTTCCATGTTTCTTTTTTGCATTGTGATGACAATTTTTGGTTAAGTTGATATGTTTATATGATGGGACTTAAAATTAGAGAGAATATGCTAGAATTGTGTCTAAGTTGTTCACACAAGGTTGTATATGTACTAGTGTTAGCACTAATTAAAATAAATGCAATCCTAAATAAGGAAAGTCCTAAGATTTAGGATTAATAGTTCACTAATTACAATAAATACAATCCTATTCAAATAAGGAAAGTCCTAAGATCGAGGACTAATTATTTCTACAATATATATAGAATATTCTAACATTTCCCCTTAAGATGGTGGGTATATATCATGTGTTAGGCATCCTACAGTAACTAGGGTGCAAATAAGGAACGATGTAATAACCTACCTTAAAGTATTATGTAACATGCTTACTTAATTAATTTCTCTTTTCTTAGTTTATGTTTTAGGTTAACTATAGTAGATTATTGAATGTCGTTAACCTAGATTAACTCATAGTCCGATGGTTCCTTTCCACTTCTCATGGTTAAGATATTTAACCCTAGAGTTTAAATTAAAACATAGCCTAGAATTACATTTAATTTCATGCATAACTTATTGAAGTCAATCCTTAAACTATGCTAGTTTGAACTATGCTAGATTAAAGATGCAAGACTTAGATTAACTTTAAACTCATCTAATTTCACAAATTTGGTTCCTTTCTAGGCCAAATGACACAAATTTTAAGCCTACTCTCTGGCTGGGCACTAGGATTTCACTGCCTGAGCGTTCAAAGTCCAAAAATACATCCTTTCTTGGAGCAGCCACCGCTCAAGTACCCAGACTTTACCGCCTAAGCGTTGGGCCACCGCCTCGGTGCCTAGAGGCTGGCCGCCTAGGCACCCAGAAGGTTGAGAGTAGCACTTCTTTTTCTTGTTTTCTTTGCTTTTGGTTGCTTAGGTTATCTCATGTTAATACTTCTAAACATGTTTCCATACATATTTAACTAGGTTTCGTGAAGTTAAACATCTCTATATATTATTTAATTTAAGACTAATTTGGAGAGAAAAATTAATACATAACTCAATAAAAAATATAGCAAATCTTACATTATCATCCAAAAACTAGGTTTCTATCATTAGCATCACCTATAACTATTTTACAACCATAAAGAAAGGCTCTACATAATCCCTATGTGATATTCTTATGAATCTTACAGCTTGAATAATTACATTAAAACAATAACCTTGTTCCTCCAGGGTAATAACAAGGAAACCTTAAAAACAAGCACTCTTGCCCTAGAACAAAATCTTCCATCCACATGATGTCATAGTCAATTAAAGGCACCTTTAACTATTTAATATGAAAACATTACCACAAAGGAGTGAGACATAAATCTCAGAAGGCAATAGCAACAATTTTTAGTTCAAAAACTAGTAATGTTCTTAGCTGTACTATATACAGAAAATAACGTCTCCTTTAATAGACATCACTTTTATTCAATAAATTCTTTATCTTTGATGTTGTATTACCAATATTATTTTTTCATTTTTGAAACTTACACCATGATTCCAAACCTTTAGCAAACTTTACCACTTTGGAGAAAAGCTCTTTCCATTGCAAGGGCATCCCTCTACCATAACTAGTATCTCATGAAAATCATGCGAGATCATCTCCTTTGAGAGTCATTTCCAAACTTGGTGAGATCATCTCTTGAGCTTGAGATCACCTCCCTAGGATGGTCATTTCTAGTTTACTGGTAATAAATATTATTCTTTCATAATCCATTTCAAATTTATATTCTTCCATAGTCTTTCAAAACATAAGCTCAAGTTCATAAAGCATAAGAGAGATAATAACTTCACAATCCGTGGAAAAGTGTAATGTTCAAAAATATATTAAATAACATATTCAAGAAATCATTGAACAAAAAGTGAGAAAAGTATTGTTAGTCCCTACCTCTTAAATTTCACACGTGCACTACTCTCTTTCTTTCCTTAAGAATTTCTCTTCTAGTTTGGTGTGGTTATGAGTGAATGAAGCATACATGAGGTGGTATTTACAGGTGATCTTGGCTTGTCAGGGAGGCAATATTGGCCATGCACTTGGCTTGATGAAGTTGCTTTGCCAGGTAGTTTGGTTTGCCTTGTGGAGAAGTTCCTTCCATAATGATTACTGGTCATTTAATGTAGGATAAGCCTTGACTTGAGCTATCTTGCAAGACTTTATGGAGTTTCATACGTGTTCTAGCTTGGGAATGGATTCTTGTTAGTCAAGACCATGTGGTCTTTACATTAAATGCTAACTTTTACTTTGTCCAATCAAGAGCATCCACTGGACTCCTTATCTCTTAGGTTATAATTACTTAGTTCCTTAAAGTAACTAAGTTAGTCTAGTTTAGTTACTTTAAACTAGATCATTTTCTTGACTTAGAATTGACTTGGTTACTTTCTAATTATTTTCCTTGATTTCTGACTAGATACCTTTCTTCATAATTTGTCTAACCATGATTATTAATCATTAAAGTCACCTTATCCTTGATTGAAGGCTAACTTGTGAGACTTAGAGTCCTCCATGAGCTTCCACGTGGGTCTCTTCTAAGGCATGCCTTTTTTGCAAGAGCATCTTGCTTCCTTTGAGACATCTCACATGTTCTAAGTGTAGTTTATGAGTCAAATTTTGTCTTCTTCTACTTTAATGCTTAGAGAATCATCCTAAGGATATTCTAATCCTTGTTAATTAAGAAACTTCACCTCTTCCTTGCTTTTTCACGTGGCTTAATCTTTTCAAAAGGGATAGTTTATCTTTTACTCATAAATGCATGTCTAAACTTAACTAGGTTAACTCAAGAGATTTATCTTCTTCATAGAGCTTACGCGTGAGCTTTCTTACAAGAGTTAGCTTACCTGTAAGACTTTCTTTGCTTTCTAGTAGTGCCATGTGTGTGCTTTAGCTTAGCAAGTTTTCTAGTTTTGTTTTACATTCATTAATTCATGGGGAATTTACCTAAGAATATTCTAATCCTTCTTGATTAAAAAACTTCATTCCTCCTTCCTAATGGCTCATGTGAGCTTCCTTGTTAGTTCAAGACAACCACTTTGTCTTGTGTTCACATACCTTTCTTTTTAGTCTATCCTATCATGATTACTCTTAATTAATGCAAGATAAGGCCTTGGCTTAGGGTTAGTTGGAAGACTATCCTTCCCTAGGGAGCTTGCATGTGAATCTCCTTTCTCCTTCAAGATTACTATTTTGTTTTTTCTTCATTAATGTATTACCTTAACTTAACTAAGTTAATTTAAGTTACTTGTAAGACCTTCTTTAATGCTTCCTCCTAGTAATTTGCTAGTACCTTTCAAGTTTATTTTAACCATAATTGCTTCTAATTAATGAGGGATATGGCTTGTCTAATGTGTCTTGGAAGACCTTCTAACCTCCTTAAGGCTTTATACATGAGTATCTTCTTCTTAGCAAGAAGCTTTGTCTTCTTATTCATTATTACATGGGGAATCTTCCTAAGGATATGGTTTCTCTTCTTAGTAAAGAAATTTCCCCCCTTCCTTCTTGTATCTCACGTGAGCTTGCTTCTTAGGTTGGACTTTGTCTTTTTCTTATATTTATTAATTCTTGATTATATGTATCTAGGCTAATTTTTAGTCTAAGTTCATTTTAGAGATGCATGTGAGTTTATCCTAGAACTTTCTTCTTTTGTCTTTTTCTTAATAAGTTCAAGTCTTCTTGTTTTGTCTTCTTTTAGGAAGGATAATGTGAATTTACTTCTAAGTCAATGAAGCTTCTTTTTGTCTTATTACACTAACAAGTCTAGCTTATCTCTTTCTGTCTAGTCTTATGTCTTTATTCTACTAACCAATCATTACTTATTTAAATAATAACCTAATTTAGTTTATTTAGTTACTCTAACTAAATTAGTTAATAGTACTCATGTATAATTTTTTAATTTGTTTTTAGAAACCCATCATTAGCTTTGACTCTAAAAATCTTGACTTGTTACTTTAACTTAAATTGACTAATGTGAAAAGAATCAAATTAGCATCTAGTTTAGTGTGTAAAGAATCTTATAATTAAAAGAATCTAGTTTAATATGAAAAGAATCTAATTAAAATCTAACTAGGTGTGAAAATAATCTATTCTAATTCTATCTAGTTATTAAATTTATCTTGTTGGTCTAAACTCTATACTTGTACATAATATTATTTTTAAAATTTAAAATTAGTTAAAATTATTAATAACTTAATTAAGAATGATATGAGGTTACAAAGGATGGGATAGAGGAGGATCACGTGGGAAGTAGGAAGAGAGGATGTGAAAAATCTTTCTAATCTCATGCTGACGTGGCAAGTTAGGAGGGAAATCAAGAAAGGGATTAGTTATGAGGGAATGGGAGGAATAAAAGGGGAAGGAGGAAGAAAGAGAGGAGTAAGCAAAAACTGAGTGTAAGATTAGGAAGGGAGGGACCAGACTCCTCCAATGTCTAGGTTATCTTATACTTTTCTTTCATTTGTTTTCAGTTTATGTACAATCCTCCTTCTAACATTGATAACATCTAAATATCAGTAGCAAAGAAGGAATTCTCTATGGAAAATTTAATAAAACGGTGTTCTATTACCTAAGTTTCTATCAATATGCTCCAAGTTTGTTATATATATAAATGACTCAAGGACCTCTAAGAATTTAAAAATGAAGTAACAATATATCCTGTTTGAATTTTCTCCCTTACAAAGTGATAACCAATCTGAATGTGCTTGGTCCTTCCATGGAAGACATTATTTGAAGCTATATGCAAAACTGCTTGATTATCATATACAAGCTTCATTGGTCGAGATTCACAAATGTTCAACTCTCTAAGCAATTGTCTTAACCATATGAATTCACTTGTTGTAGTGACCATTGCTCAATACTCAGCCTCTGCACTTGATTTAGTAACTAAAGATATTAGGTTGCCTCTAAAGAGAACACAATACCCTATACTAGAACGTTTGTCTGAGGAAGAGCTTGGCCAATTAGTATATGTATAACTACATATCTTTGTATGCCCCTTATCTTTATAGCATAAGCCTTTTCCTAGTTCTCTTTTAATATACCAACTATCAGAATAAGCATATCCCAATAAGAATCATACAAAAAATCAATGAACTGACTTACCATACTCATTGCAAAGGAGATATCCGGTCCTATCACTGTGAGATAGTTCAGTTTTCCAACCAACCTCCGACATTGTCCAAGATATGATATTGGCTCCTGTTATCCTGGTAGAAGCTTAATATTGGGATCCGTAGGTGTATCAATGGGCTTACACTCTAACATGTCAGTTTTTTCTAAAATGTCCAAAGTGTATTTTCCTCTAGGAGATAGAAATGCTATGTCTAGACTGTGCCACCTCAATACCTAGGAAATACCAAAATTTACCCTAGTCCTTGCTCTGAAATTGCTTGAGTAAGTGCTGCTTTAATTATTCAATGCCAACTAGATCATTCCCAGTGATGATAATGTCATCCACAAAAATGACAAGGTAGATGAATTGATTAAGAGATTGATGCTGATCAAAAATAGAATCATCAGCTTCACTACGAATCATGCCAAAGGGTGAACAATAGTGCTGAAGCGATCAAACTAAGCCAAAGGAGATTGCGTTAGATCATGCAAAGATTTACGAAGCTTGTAAACTAATTCAGACTCCCCTTGAACACAAGTGCAATTTTACTTTCTAATAAGATTCACGATATAAAGAATGTGTGAACAAGATAGGTAAGGAACCATCTTCTAAAGTTGGAGAGGCTCGGATGTCCAAGATGACTATGAATGATATCGAAAAATCTGTCATGGTGGATGCCATTGGAGAACTAGGCACAGCAAAATAGTAAAGTCCTTGTGACTCATGACTGACTCCAATTATCCTCCCCGTACTCTGGTCTTGCATAAGAATAAAAGCTTTAGTAAAGGTAGTTGAACAATGAAGGGATAGGAATAAATGACTAACAAATATTAAATTAAAAGGAGAGATAAGAACAAGAAGAACATAAGTCAAACTCAGAGAGATATTGTCGAGCTTGATTAATACCACGGATGGATGTTTTGGTTCCATTAGCAAGGGTAACAGTAGATGTTGTATCATAATAGGTAAGAGAAGATACAAGATCCTTATTATCACATAGATGATTAGAAGCACCAAAGTCATTTATCCAGGGCTCAAGAGATGACTGAGAGAAACAAGCAATGTGATTACTGATTTGTGCAACTGTGTAGTCGATGATGGCTAGTTCAATATGAGCAATGTTGGTTGATACTAGTTTACCATGGTTCTCCTAGTAACAGTCCTCCACGTGTCCCAATTTAATGCAAAAAGTAGAGCGTGGTTTGTTACCACCACGGCCACCATAACTATTAGCATGTGAGACGAGCAGAAAAGTTAGGAATTGGCATATTGGAATGAATTACTGGTGGTTCCACATCAAAGATGTTAAATAAATGCAAAAATGTCTAAGACAATATGGGATTGTTAGTTCTCATCAAAATTTGTTGGCGTACAGGCTTTAGTTCAGTTAGAAGAGAAAAGAGAATAAAAACCATAAAGAACCATTCCTATTGCCTTTTGTGCTTGACCTAGTCTTTGGAATGGGGCATCATGACAACAAACTTTTGCATCATTGAATGGTCCTTTCCAAGGAAGGTTTTCATATTAGTGTTTTGGTATCACAGATCCATCATGTTGGAAACAATAGAGTAGAGACATATGTCATTAGTGTAGCAATCTTTGGCTTCTTGCCATATCTCATAACATGTGTTAAAGGGCTGAAAGACATCTATTATCTCCAGATCAATGGACTGCTAGAGGATAATGAAAAGCTACGCATTAATCTTTGTCTAAGTAGGTAGATTCCTTAAACTTCTTATAAGTTAATTTGATTGCCCCTATCTTGTAAACTAACATCACTAAAGTTGCCCAAGACTGGTAATTGGCTGAACTAGTCAATTTTTGGTGGTAGTTGATAGAACACTCTTGTTGGAGTATTTGAAGGAATTTTTGGCAGTCGGTATAGGTGAAGAAGGCTCAAAGACACTGTTTGGCATGCTGAAAAATTAAAAATTGATGACTAAACATCAACTAAAACACCTGATTTATCTTTAAAAGGTTTAGACAGTTTCTAAGATATGCTAGGCAAGCCTATGATGAAGGAAAAACACCAGGATTACATAATGAATAGTGCAAAAAATGCACAAACTGAGACACCCATGAGTAGAAGTCTCCTAAAACAGCTAAGATAGTGCTCAAACGAGACTGGACTGTGTTCTAGAGGAAATTTTGCACCTTTTTGCAGAGCAAACTCACCATAAGGAGCTCCTATACTCTTTCATGTGCTGATAAGTGTGTTATGGCACATATGATTAGTCTTCTGGTAGTGCAGCTTCGAGGTTAGGCTAGCCTTGACATTGGTGATGATCCTGATGGTTTGGATGTTAGATCTTGACTTTTGGGTTTGCCACAAAAGTTGATCGGTGGTGAAAACATTATCGAAATGATACATGGCTATGACGACTCGCTAGAAAGAAGGCATGGTGAGGGAGGAAACTACCAGAATTTAGGCATGGTAGGGAATATATTCGCTAGGCAGTGAGCACAATAGATTAGGTTTTGTTGTAAAAGGCAAGACCCACTCTGATACCAAATTAAAATTATAGATAATATATTGAAATTGTGTCTAAGTAGTCTGCATAATGTTGTATATATCCTAGTGTTAGCACTAATTATGATAAATGCAATCCTAATCAAATAAGGAAAGTCCTAAGATTAGTCTTAATGTTGCAGACTGATTAATTCTACAATATATAACAATGGGTTCTAACTCTTAAAACATCTACTTGAATTCTGATTTATCCTCATTAATTGGATATTTTGGTGGATTAATGCTTTATTCTATACTGCTACTCCTATCTTTCTAGTTCAATCATCCAACTGAAGATAACTAATAAGGCACATGCAAGATATGCTTGTGGAATTTGTTACAAAGGAAAATTAATAATTGATGTCAAATAATGGTAGAATGGAATATGTGGCCTTATATCTGTATCTTATATATAGACTATTAGGATATTTGGATTCTTATTATGCTAGGAATCTTGTTTTTTGGATTAGACTTACCGAGTTGGTCTTATACTAGTAGTACTACACTAGTACTTTCCTTAATTATTACTATAAATATGTGTTAGTGTTTTTATTATAATACATAATATTCAATATAGTGTTTTGTCTCTATTCTATTTTCCTCCTTTTCTACCTAAATTTCAACATGTATCAAAGTAGTAAAATCCTCTGTGATCCTCTCTGACAGTGTCTTTGTCATGTGATTCTTTCATTCCTTGTAGGTTGTGAACTAATTCTGACCACTGAATCCCTAGTCTTTCCTCTTACCCATATCTTTTTGAAATTTCTCCTGCTCTCTCTCTCCTCCACATTGATTGTGATCTTTCCAGACCTGATCAATTTTTATTTGACAGCAAATTTCAAAGTAAAATAACGGTTACTCAATTATCAAGAGTAGTAGTTAGGAAATGCTATTTTGATAACTTAACTTTGAAGTATAGTGTCTGTTCATTGTCAACAAGAATAACATTAATCTCTTTTTAAGCTAATTTTTGGGAAAGAAAGAAAAGTGAGCATGAGTTTGAAAAACAATAAAGAAACAAATTGTTATGCAATTTATGGCTGTTATATTTATAATTTTGCTAAGACTTGATGCAGTTATCACACTTACAAAATAGGATCTAGAGATTTTTGTAGCTTGTCATATTATGTTTCTCTGCTGGGCCTGCTCCTAATGTGCCCTTGAGGAATAGCTAACAAATTCTGCAGATTCATTTAGATAGAAAACTCCTTCAAGCAAAACCCTTAAAAATTAATATCAGGATTATGCTACTTCTCCACCTTGAGAAAGAGGAAATTGGTCAAGAAGATGGTGTTGGTAGGAAGGCAAATCTTAGTGTTGATGCTAGACAGTACTTCAGGATCTCATGTCCAAGTCAATGCATGCTATGCATAGGAAACCAAGGGTTCAATTGATCATTGATCCTCGTTCCAGCCAAAAGGGGGCCAAATTTGCTATATCCCTATGTTAGGAACTAGATGAGAAGAAGCTATAGAATTAGAAAATAAACTTTCTATCTCCTTTCCTGGACTGATATCAAGGTGATATCAGTTCAATGAGGGTTGTATATGATGGAAACTAAATTATAGAAGCAGAAATTATAATGGATAATCCAGGCTTTCAAGAGGCCTAATTCTCTCCCCAATTCCCTTTCCTTACTCACTCCTTTCTTACCTACCTACTTTATTCCTCCTCTATGCATATCTCCTCAGATCCCACATGAGTTCCCTCTCTCCCCTCACTGCCAGTGTAACACTCTACCTTAGAGGTATTGTGTCACATGCTTACTTAGTAATTTGTTTAGAGTTAAACTAACTATGATAGATTATTTAAGTACTTCTTATTAACCTTCTTACTTAGAAAATCTAATCCTAATTTTTAGTCAAAAGATAATTCCCATTAATCTTCTAGTTAACCATATTTAACAATAATACCAAACACCATTTTGTTTTCCAATAGGTGTCCATGCATAGTTTTGTTATTCTTTCTTAGCTAGATTTATAATGAAATACTTAAGTGGCTTTAGAATATCATTAACCCATTAAACTTGGTTCTTTTCTAAGCAAATTGACTAGGATTCTCAGCCATATCATCGCTTGGACGTTAGGATTTCACCGCCTGGGCAGTCAGGCACCAGAAAATAAGTCCTGCTTTCGGGTGACCTAATGCCAAAGCGCTCAACTTTCTAACACTTAAGCGCCCAGTCCTGGGCAGCCACCACTGAGGCGCCTAGGAACCTAGTTACCTAAAAGTATTACTTTTTTTTCTTGCATTCTTTGCTCATGGCTACTTATGTTAGTGTATGTTAACATTTATAAACTTGTTTCCATACATATTTAACTAGGTTTTGGTAATGTTAAACATCCTTAAGCATCTTTTGGTTTATGGTTAATTTAGAGAGAAAAACAATACATTATTCTCATTTAACCAAGTCAAACTTATATTAAACGTCAAGGGCTAGGTTTTAACATTAAATATCACCTATAAACTTTACAATCAAAAGGAAAGGTTCAATTTACATACTTTATAAATTCTACAAGTTAAATGGTTACAATAAGACTTCGACCCTATTCATTCAGGGTGATAACATAGAAATAGTAAAACAAGCAATATTGGCTTAGAATGAAATCTTCCATCCACATGAAGTCATACTCAATCAATAACATCTTGAATTATTTAATCTAAAAATATTACCACAAATGAATGAGACATAAATCTTAATAGGTAATAACAATAGGTTTAGCTCAAAAACAAGTAATGTTCTTAGCTGTACTATGTGCAAAAAATAACTTCTCCTTTAATAAACATTACTTTTATTCAATAAGTGCTTTATCCTTAATGTTATATTACCAATTTCCTCTTTTCCTTTTTGAAACCTTACACCATGATTCCAAACCTTTACCAAACCTTTACCACTTTGGAGAAGAGCTCTTTCCATTACAAGGGCATCCCTCTGCCATAACCGTTACCTCATAATAGAAATCATGCAGGATCACCTTCCTAAGGATCATTTCCAAACTTGTGAGATCACCTCCTTAGTTAGAGGATCATATCTCACTATATCTCTAGATCACCTCCTTAGGAGGGTCATCTCTAACTTATTGGTAAGAAACATTATTCTTTCATAATCTATTGCCAAATTCATATTCTTCCATGGTCTTTTAAAAACATAAGCTCCATTTAAAACATAAGAGCACAAGCTCAAATTCATCTTGAAAGCATAAAACATATAATAAATTCACAATCCATGGAAAGGTATAATGCTCAAAAAATACATTAAATAACATAATCAAGAAATCATTGAACAATAAGTGAGAGGAGAAGTGTTGTTACTCCCTACCCTTGATCAAGTTTTTGGTTGCTTGCTTTCTCTTTGAGGATCACGAACTAGAAGCCTAGAGTTACTTGGGCAGAATTTTGGTAAGGTTAAAGTGAGAGTGTGCATGGAATGCATGAGGTGATATATTTATAGAGTGAAGGGGAGAAAGTGAGAGTGCATTGCAATGGATGTGGTGTGTGCTCCTAGGGCTTCTATCTCATGATTACTTGAGTCATTCAACTAATCAATTTGCTTTCTTTTCTATATATAACCGTGCATGTATGTATCCCTTAGTGTTTATTATTTTTAATTTAGCACCATGTGCTTAATATAACTTGGTTAAGGTGGTGCCACATGGTACCTTATCCAATTGTCTAATGAATGCTTAGTTTAGGATAATAATAACTAAGTTAGTTAATCTAGTTCTCTTTGAAGACACAAGACTATAACTAACTTAAGTAACCTAGTTTCTTGTTCCTTACTCTTCTTGTTGGTGTTAGCCGTGTATGGTCTTGCACTTGATATCTTGACTCTTGTCAAAAGTTACCATGATGGCTAACTTTTAATTGTTCCATTCAATAACCTCCAAGTGGCTTATGATGATGATTAGTTTACTTGGATTACCAACTACATGGTGAAGCTTGTTCTTCCAATTGCTTTCTATGTTAAACTAAAGCCATGTGATTTAATTCTAGGCTTGGTTGATATGATGCCACTTGGTATCTAGTCTTCCCATTAATAATTACTTAGTTCGGTTAGTACTTTAGTTACTTATTCTATTTCTTCTTCAAGACACATGATTCTAACTAGTTCCATTTGTTTATAAGTTGGCTTATGTCATCTAGTTGCCCAAGGTACTTGGCCATAAGTGTCTTATGGGTTTCTTATGGAAACTTTTGATTCCTTTTGTGAAAAAATCACCCATCTAATGATTACTTGGAATTTATGGATGCAAGCTAACTTCTCCCTATACTCACACATATACTTGGGTCTTGGAAGACCATCTAGACTTCTCACATGAATTAACCACATGTTTAGACCATTTAGTCTACTAATACTTACTTTGTTTTTCTTCCAACCAATCAAATTCCTCCATTTGGCTTCCTATCTCTAAACTCATCATTACTTAGTTATATAAAGTAACTAAGTTTGTCTAGTTTGGTTACTTTCTAACTAGATTCCTTGCTTCTTAGTTAGTCTAACCATTATTACTCTCTAATTATGAACCTTATCCTTGACTAGAGTTACTTGAGAAGACTACCTTGTCTCCCTAAAGTTCCTCACTTGAGCTTCCTTGTAAGAAGGCTTCCTTGTTTTCTTGTTAATAAATGCTTGGCTTCTTAACTAAGTAATTAGGTTACTTGAGGAGTTTGGCCGTGTGAGTCTTTTCATTGGCTTACATGAATGTCAAATCTTCTTTACACACTACTTTTGGCTAGGGTGACTCTTGTTCCTTGTAGAATTTGTAGCTTCTTTTCAATGATTACCTAGAGTTCTACAATCTCAAGTTATCCCCCTCCTAGCCACACGTGTACCTTAGTATTGGAAGAGTAAGAATCTTAGCTAGGTTAATAATGACTTGGCATGGTAATAATGACTTATCCTTTTTCCCTAACCAATGAGTGACTTCCAAGTAGTCTCTTATCTGTTCTTCATAATGATTTGGTTACATAAAGTAACTAGTATTGTTACTTTTTGACTAGATTCCCTTAGTTGACTTAGGGTTGACTTAGTTGCTTTCTAATTTTTCCTTGATTTCTAACTATATTCTTTACTTCTTAGTAAAACTAATCATCATTATTTTCCAATAATTACCTTGTCTCTTGACTTTGGGGTGACTTAGAAGACCATCTAGCCTTCCAAGAGCCCCTCCCACGTGAATTTCATCAAAGAAGGCCTATTAGTCTTCTTATTTATTACTTAACTTATCTTCTAAGTAGTCAATTACTTAAGAGACTTACTTTGGTAACTTTCCTAGAAGCTTCCATATCTCTTTTTCATCTTACATGTCACATGGGCATTCCTTTTTCTTGCTAGATACTTATTGTCATTAATGCCATAGGTTTATTCCTTGGCATATTCTTTGCTTAATTCACATGTAACCCTCTTAAGACACAACTTCATTGTCTTCTTCTTATACTAACTTGTGAACTTAAGTCATTGGGTTTAGTTTCTCTTTTGGGTTGGGCTAATATATGTTTTAGGCTTGTAGAATTCTTGGGACCTAATTCCAAGTCTTAAATCATAATTAATTAGGTTTAATTATCAACCTAAACTAATTTCTCATTATATGACTTAGACCCTTTCTCATATTCTAAAGAGCCTTTTAATACATAAAACATATATTCACAATCGTAATCAAAGCATAAAACATATTTTTATGTTCTAGAGAATGTTACAACCAGAGTGGCAGTTAGTTACATTAGTCATATTGTTTCCCCTTCTGCCCTTTAACTCCCTACACTCCTTCTTTATTTTACTAACATATACTTTATTAATAGGGGGTTTATCAACAATATTTCCCCCCAAAAACTTCACCTTATCCTTAAGGTGAAATGTAGGGAAGTGATCTTGGATAGCTGCCACTGACTCTCAAGAGCTTTCAAAGTCTAGAAGGTCCTGCCATTTTATGAGCATTTCAAGAAGCCCCTCTAAATTTGTCCTCTGCCCAAGAATGCCACTGGTTGAACCCTTAACTCTCATTCTTTTGTGAGGCATGGTGGCAACGGTCGGCTTAAATCTAGAGCAGAAATGGACTTCTTCAGCAATGAGACATAAAATACCGAGTGGATACGACTGCCTTCAGGGAGCTTTAATGTAAATGCCACTTGTCCAACCTTCTTCTTAATCTCATATGGACCATAGTATCTAGGACTAAGTTTCTTATTGACCCATTTAGCTATTGATTTTAGTTTGAATGGCTGGATTTTAAGGTATACAAAGTCCCCAAGCTAATAGCAGACCTTCCTCCTATGTTTATCAACTTGCACTTTCATCTAGTTCTGTGCTTGTATAAAATTGTTTTTCAATTCATCTACTAAGTAATTCCTTTTAACCAGCAACCTATTCACTTCTTCCAAAGAAGATCAATCCTTTGAATCCTTTGATCCTTTAATTAAGATGGAAGGGTCCTTTCCATAGAGTGCTTTAAAAAAGGTGACTTTAATAGCACGTAGTTGTTAGTATTATACCAAAACTCAGCCCAAGTTAACCACTTGGGCTACTGCTTTGGCTTAGTACCTATGAGCTACCTCAAATAAGTCTCTAAATACCTACTGACCACCTCAGTTTGGCCATTTGACTGAGGGTGGTAGGCTGAACTAAATTTAAGTTTAGTTCTTGCTAGCTTGAAAAGTTCAGTCCAGAATTGGCTTAGAAAGACCCTATCCCTGTCAGACATTGTAGATGCTGAAAAGCCATGTAACCTCACTATTTCGTTGGTGAAGGTTGCAGTCACTTCCTTAGCAGTACATGGATGACAGAAAGTCACAAAGTGGGCATACTTGGTGAGTTTGTCCACCACAACCATAATGGTGTCTACCTCTTGAGCCTTTGGTAGCTTGCCTACGAAATCAATAGAATTGTCTAATCAAACTTAGGTAGGAATAGGCAATGGTTGTAGCAGTCCTACAGGAGATAATGGCTGGTATTTATTTTTCTGACAAGTGTCATAAGCTGTTACATAATTTTGGATATTTCTTTTCATCCCCTCCCAATATAGAGCCCATTAATCCTCCTGTAAGTTCTGAAATAGCCAAAATGTCCTCTTATAGTTGTATCATGAAATTCCTTAAGAATAATAGGAATTTTGGGGATGATTTAGGTATGCTAACCTCCCCTTGTAGAATAATTTTCGTCCATAAGTCTAAAAATCAGGGGTGAAAGTTTGATTTACTCAATAAGTCTTGTAAGATAGTTTTGAGTTTCGCATCAGTTTGTAATTTCTCCACCAATTCCTCTTACTCATTCACCTAGATAGTGGTGATAACAACAAATAACATCTTTTTAGAAAGGGCATCAGCCACCTTATTCTCAGTCCCTAGTTAGTAGTGTATCTCAAAGTCAAATCCAATAAACTTATAAGTCTATTTGTATTACTTTTCACTCAACAGTTGTTGGGCAGTTAAGAATTTTGGGCTTATCTGATCAGTATTTATTATGAAATGCCTCCCCATCCAGTAGTGGCTCTACTTTTGGATTGCAAAGACTATAGCCATTAGTTGTTTCTTATATACTAATTTGCCTTAGGTTTGGTCAAACAACCCTTGGCTAATCAAAGCTATTGGTTGATGCTGCTGCATTAACACAACTCCAATTCCCCTTCTTGAAGCATTAGTTTTCATAGTGAATGTCTTCCTAAAGTCAGGGACAGGGAGGATAGGCAAAGTGGTCATAGTTACCTTCAGAACATCAAAGGCTTTTGAACTTCCTCCCCTCATTCAAACTTTCATTCTTGAGTAATTGAGTTAAGGGTTTGACTATTTTACCATAGTCTTTGAAAAATTTCTGGTAATAACCAGTTAGGCCTAGGAATCCTCTTAAACTCCTAGCATCTATAAGAGTTGGCCTATTGATTATATCCCCCACCTTCTTGGGATCTGCTTCTACCTCAACTGCTGAAATTAAATGGCTTAAGTATTCTAACTGTGCTTGACCAAAGCTACACTTCTTCTTGTTAATGAATAATTTATGCTCCCTCAATTTTTGCATTATCTCCCTCAAATGTTCCTCATGTATTTGCTAGCCCTTGCTGTAAATCAAGATATCGTCAAAAAATACTAACACAAATCTCCTCAAGAATGGTTTCAACAGCTCATTCATGATAAATTGGAAGGTTGAAGGAGCATTTGATAACCTGAAAAGCATGACGAGGAATTCATAGTGCCCTTTATCTGTTCGGAATGTTGTCTCGGGTATGTCTTCTTCTCTCATCCTTATTTGATGGTAGCTGGATTTCAAGTCCAACTTTGAAAAGGCTGTTGCACCTCCTAATTCATCTAGTAACTCATTAGTAGCTGGGATAGGGAATTTGTCGAGTATTGTCACTTTATTTAAGGCTCTATAATCCACACAAAATCGCCACCTCCATCCTTTTTCCTCAATATCACTGAGCTGGAGTAAAGGCTGATACTTGGCCTAGTTGTCCTAGTAATGAGCATTTTACCTACAATTTTCTCTATCTCATTCTTTTGATAATATGGATATCTATAGGGCTTGATGTTAAGTATTTGCACAGTAGCAGCCTTCAAGAGAATAATAGCATGGTCTTGCCTCCTTTAGGGTGGCAATCCACGTGGCTCTTAGAATATTGGTTCACTAGTTTCCTGCATTATTGTCATTTGTTTATATTCCATATGGAACCCCACCCCTTCATCTTGCAAAGTTTCGTACATAGTTTTCAAAGATGTTGATGTCTTAGATAATGAAGGATACCCTTTAAGGATCACTTCCTTCCCTACTATCTTAACCTGAGTGTCAGTTCTTTGAAATTTACTCTGATCTCCCCAAGCCCTTCCAACCAATCTAACCCAAGTACTACATTAGCACCTCCTAACTCAAATAAGAAAAGATCTTATGTAAGTTGCATCCCTTATATCTACAGTTAAACATCCTTACAAACTCCCTTACTCCATATTTTGCGGTCATCCCCCACCTCCACTAAGTATTCAAGTGTTTCTGTTACTGTTAGTCCTAACTCCTAGACAACTCCCTTCATGATAAAGATACCAGAGGCCCCACAATCTACCAAAATTATCACCTAATGCCTTGCTATTTCTCCCCACAGCTGAAGGGATTTTTTTGAAGTCATCCCCAATATACTATGGATGGAAAAGAAAGAAGAAGTATGGGGAGTTAGAAGGCAAAGAGGGAAACAATGACTAATATAACTAATTACCATATTAGCAGTAAGGCGAAGAGGGAACTCGTGTGGGATCTAAGGAGATATGTATAGGAGAAGAATAGAAGTAGGGAGGCAAGAAATGAGTAAGGAAAAGGAATTGGGGAGAGAATTAGGTCTCTTGAAAGCCAGAATTATTCATTGAAATTTTTGCTTTTGTAATTCAGTTTCCATCATATACAACCCATACTAAATTGATATCACCTTTATATTAATTCAAAAGAGGATATACAAAGTTCATTTTATGATTCTATAGCTTGTTCTGATCTAGTTCCTAATAACTTGTATCAGAGCTCCCGATCTAAGAGCTGTTGATGGTGACTATGAGGATGGAGTCGAGGATTGAAGCGATGGAGAATGGGTTCAAACGTTGGAAGGCAGTACATGAGGAACGAATGAAGAAGAATGAAGATACCCAAATGGAGCTACTTTGACTAATCAATGAGTTAGCATGGGAGAAAGAAAGAGAGCTATCAAAAAGCGTATTGGAAGGAGAAAGAGACGAAAGCTTCAGAGGACTGAGCTGAAACCCACTACAGGAGGAGAGGTGGAGGAATTCGAGGTTCTTTTCTTCTCCAGGGATGATGCTTACGATTAGATCAATAGGGTGCAATGATACTTTTACATGAATGCCATATCAGAAAAGGAGAGGTTGCAAGTGGTAATTATGGCCATAAAGGGATGAGCTTTGAATCAATGGAAGTCGTGCACCATGGAGACAAGTCGGGCTATGTTTTGAGCCATTGTGATTCGTCGGTTTTAACCCACAATGGCCCAGAATCCATATGAGCTGTTTCTCAATATACAATAGACTGAAACAATTAATGAGTTCCATGAGATGTTTGAGATTATGTCAAGATCTCTGCATCACTTCAATAAGGAGGTGCATAGAGGGATATAGATGAACGACCTGAAGGAAGAGATACGTACTGAGCTGAAGCTCTACCAACTGGAGTCGCTAACGAACCAAATGGATCAGAAACCCTAAAGTTGTTCCTTTTTAAGGCAAAAGAACACAATTTCTCTGCCTATCCACTGTCAGGGCACTAGCGTTCCACCGCTTAAGCACCCAAGGACCAGAATTAAGCCTTGCTCTCAAGTTGGCCACCACTTATGCGCTCACTTCCACCATATAGGCGATAGTGCCACTACTTAGGTGACTAGTTTTTGCGCTCAAGCACCCATAATGTAGCGAGCGAGCCACCACTTAGGCGCTCAGAGGCTGGCACTTAGGTGCCCAAGTGGTAGAATGATACACGTATTTTTCTTGAATTCTATGTTATCTTGTAGTTATGGCATTTGGTTCTAACTTCTATTAAACTTTCTTTCACATAAATTTGATTATGTTTTCATGGGTTTTACTATCACTTGACCTTAAAATTATAACATTATGCATAAAGAAAGTATTACTCCAACAACATATAATCATAACAAAACCACTTCTATTCCATGTTATATATGTAAGCTAGGATAACAAAAAGTATCATTAATACCTAGTTTACAATAAAAAATGGGGCTTAGTTAGTGGTATTATACAAAATCCCATAAGGTGATATTGAACCTAGCTACATTAATTACATTTAACCTAGTTTAGGCTATTCCTCCTCCTTGACTATCAACGTGAATAACCCTAACGTCTTGGATGACTCAAATAGGGCCTACCCTGGAACATCCACACATACTATGTCAATCTCCACCACTATGGTGACATAAGGCATCTTGATCTTAATCTAAAAACATGACACACAAAATGAGACAAATAACCTCAGTAGGAAACATCAACATTTAACTTAAAAATTATGCAATGTTTTCAGCCATATTATATATATAGAAACCTTACATGATTTAAACCATAGGAATAAAGCTCTTTCTATTGCAAAGGTGTCCCCTTGTCATTGCTACTAATAAGACCTTAATCATGTGGGATTACCTCCTTTAAGGATCATCTCCAAACTTAGGTGAGATCATTCCCATTAAGGATCGCTTCTCAAAATTTCATCATGATCACCTCCTTAGGAGGATCATTTATATCTTAATTGGTAATGTAACATAGCCATCATGATTTTGATTTATTCATAATACAATTACAATAATCATTCAACATAAAAAGAGTATAAGTGGAGCATCCTCTCACTAGTTCATGAAGAAATTGAAGAACAAGTATAAGAAGAAGTAAGGAATATGAACACATAAAAGACAGAAGGTTTGGGAGAAGAGTTGATATTTCCTATACTTAGTTTGAACTTGAAACTTCAAGAATTTCCTTCTGGTTCTTCACGTGTTCTCTCTTCTTTGTTATTCTCAACAGTTTCTTCTATTGTTTTGGAGTGGTGTGCTTTCTTATGCATGGGGAGGAGGTATTTAGAGGCACTTCGGGGAGTGCATGGTCATGGGCTTTCGGTGAATGTGTGTGACATAATAGTGGCTTGGATAATGGGGGAAGAATTCCAAGTTCAAGACCATGTGGTCTTTAGGTTTAATTGCCTTTCTTTCCACTTGTCTTGCTAGGGTTTTTACACATGGCATTTTATCTTTAATTCATGATTGCTTAATTATTTAAAGTAACTAAGTTAGACTTAGTTTAGTTACTTTTTAACTAGATTCTCTTTTATGACTCGTAGTTGACTTGGTTGACTTGGTTACTTTTCAACTTTTTCATTGAATTTCAACTAGATTCCTTACTTTCTAGTTGGGCCAATCATGATTACATGTAATTGATAAGTCTTATCCTTAAATTTGGGTTAATTTAGAAGACTAAATTTCATCCCTAGTTCTTCTTCACATGAGGCTTCTTCTTCCTTCTATTTTTTCTTTTATGTTTGTTCACACTACTTTATCTTTTAAGCCCTCCATCTTCTTAGAAACTCCTTACATGCATCTTCCTTCTTCTTTTCTTATCTCTTTCTCTCTCTCTCACGTGAGGACTCTCTCTTGGAATACAAGTCCTTTGTCTTTTTCTCTTCTTACATCAATTGGGTCAAGCTTTTGGGCTTTTAGGTTTTGGTCTTGCCTAATTCTAGGCTTTTATTGTAACACCCTACCTAGAATAGGCATTGTGTTGCATGTTAAAATTTATTATTAAGTTTAATTAAGTTAAATTAATGTTGAATTTAGTTTAAATTTATTAAAGATAAAATTATTGAATATTAGGTGAATAAAAATTTTAAATTAATCTAATATATTATTTTAGTGATCATATGTCCATATTAAATTTTTTCTAAGGATTTAATTCTGAGTCAAAAAATATTGCCCATGGAATAAAAATATTACCCTAACCTGTAAAGATACTTAATTACGTGTTATCTACTATAAAGAAATATATCAAATTGGGCTATTAGGTGACATTTCGTACATTCACATTCCATACCCATCATTTACCTAATATCTAAGAACTGTACACTATTATACAAATGTGAGATTTTTAAACTGTACATAATTATGCACTACTATACATTCAAAAGACGACTAGCCGAGCATTTTCACTTGCATTACATCCTATCCACATATGTACATCAAAAAGAAACTACCTGCCTCACTTGGCCAAGCAGGAAAAGCTAACCAGAGTAAGTATTCTACATAAACATATTACAACCCATACTGATCTCCCTAATCTACTAATTACTACTTTTAGTGACCAAAATAAACTAGGTCCCCTGAAAGGAGACATCCATCCAGTGTCGATAAATAGGTAGATCAATATTTGCATCTTTAATCAGTTGTAGGAGCTCTGGAAACACCACAGTTTACAGGGGTGAGAAATAAATTCTCAGTATGTATTCAAACACAAAAATATAAAGGAATATAATTCCCATAGCATTTCCAGCTGTAACAAGTACAAAAAACATAGTTCTATGGTTAGTCAATAATCTCAAATATGCATAACAGTTAATATTTCCTATCTTATGAAACTTTTCTCTATGTTACATGCTTACAAAACTTAAACTAGGGCTTAAGCCCTTTTAAATTTCTTCTTTACCTACATGGTCTAAACTTTAACTGGTTGATAATTCTCCTTTGGCATAAGGTGTCCCCTAAACTAAAGTGACCATTCCATGTGCACTCTTGGATTCCACTCCACTATCCATGCCTCTAGTGGACCTGTCCATAAAATGGGCTTAGACACATGTAGGACTTCTCATGGACTTCTTCCATGACATTTTATTAGAAACTCCTTTCTAATCTTTATGGATCACCTCAACTTCATTTTCTTTCTTTAGAGAATCACATCCAAGCTTTGCTCAATCTTTCTCTTTAATTAAAGTAAGCATGTAACATATTGAGAGAGGATTTCTTAAGGCATCAATATCTCAATTTCACTAACATAAGTCTAACTTAGTGAAATATGCACTAGAGTCTTAATCTCCACTTTTCTAACAAAATACTTATTCCTCTCCTTATGAAACACTTTGAAATGACTATATATCACTTAAATCACATAACTTTCACTAGAAATTCTCACATAAACCAAATCTAGTTGAAAGACAAATATCACTAATACAAGTTATTTATTTACAAATCAATACTATATCATAAAGCCACACCACAAAATCAGTAAACTCTCATTAATTACTAAAGGAAACATATCCAAGTAATTTGCTCATCCAAACTCCCAAGTTCCCACACAAGGCCGTGGGCCAAACACACATAACCACACATGGATTTTTATTCCATCAAACAAGAAATGTTCATAAAAATAAATATGTCACAATTCTAACAAGATTACATAATTACAATAAAAATCAACAAAACCTCCCCCTAGAGCCCTAGTGTGGCCGTGAGCTAGGGTGCCAAAGTTTTACAATTTCCAATGATTTCCACCATGTTTCATGTACCACAAAGACTCCAAAACACACAATCAAACTCCTAACCATACAAAAATCCTGAAATCCACATCCTAAACAATTTCTAAAAAAAGAGATCTAGTATGTCAACTTGGAGATCTTGGGTTTTCACTTGAATCTAGGGTTAGAATCTTAACCTAAATGGCTCATCACAATCAAAACCATCTATAGATACTCTTAAACTTCTAGACAGAGAAACTAGCATAGTTTGAGTTATAAACTACCATGAAACTATGGTTTGAAAGAGAAAAAGTTAAGTTTGAGTTTCCTACCTCTTGAAGTTGCTGCTCAGGAAAGTTCCTGAGCATGTTTTCCTTCTTTCATTTTTTTTCCCTTTTCTTCTCCTTTTTCCCTCCTCCAGCCATGAGCTCTCTCTCTCCCTCCCTCTTTTCTTTTTTTTTTCTTTTCTCCCTCTTTAAGTTGCTTGGCCGTGGAGTTGTGGACCTAGAGGGAAATTTTTATTTTATTTTTATTTGTTTTTTGTTCATTTTGGCTTGCTAAGCAAGCTTTATAAATTAAAAAAATCATAATTCTTGGTTTTTAAATAGTTTGTACCTAGGTTAGTTAGATGGAAGCTAAATAGGCAAAACTAAATAATAATAGACTAAATTATTTTAGCCAACTAGTGATTATTTCTTATATTTGATTAAAATTAGGCATTCATCTGGATATTTATTAGCCATTTTATACTAATTATATTTTTATTTATGTAAATCTTTTCAAATAATAAGTTTTTAACTTAATTTCCCCTATTTAAATTTATAAATGGTTAGAAAATTATTCAAAATTTATAAAATAAATTTGGCTAATTTCTGTATTTAAATGTTTCACTGGACAAAAATGCCTTCAAGTGAAACCCTATAATTACCAAATGTCACTATATAGTTTTCACTATTCCTTTAGGTATTTCAACTATTTTTTAGTATCCTTTAAGTAATTTTCACCGTCATTTTCTATTTAATGCTAAATAAAATATTAGCAATTAAATAATATATTTATTAATATTAAATAATAACATGTTTATTAATGTTAAATATTAACATGCATAAAACTACTTAAAAGAAAATTTAAAAGACATTTATTTTCTCTTAAATGGGGATGTTACATTTATTTTCTATTGGGTTTATACTTTGGGTTGGGTTTAGCCTACTTCCTTGGATTAATTAACTTCTAATGATATTTAATTTAGGCTAGAGTTCTTGGGTTACACTACTATTGGGGCCTAAGTTTATAGTCTTAGTTTTTAGGGCTTAACTTACTAGGCTTCTTAGAATTAATTCACTAGACTTAGGTTTTTGGGTTCTATATCACACGTGAACTTGGGTAAATTTTCTATACTTAGCTTTCATTATATGACTTAGTTCCTTTCTAAAATTCTAATGGGCTATATACACACAAATAATAATACATTCACAAACATAATTATGTACAAGTTATTTTTTGTTGATTTAAGGGATGTTACAATTCTTCCCCTCTATTAAAATTTTGTCCTCAAAATTTGATCTATAAGTTACCTGAGAATAAAGCTAGATATGCTTTTCTCATAACCTCTTCCATTTCCCAAAGTAGCTTCATCTAAAGTTTGTCCTTGCCAAATTACTTTTTCTAAAGGAATAGCTTTATTTCTTAATTTTTTAAGGCTAGCATCAATGATTTGGACAAACAAGGACAGATAAGTCAAATTATCTCTTATTTGCACTGACTCTAAATCTATAATGTGTGAAAGGTTAGAAAAACACTTTCTTAACTAGGAAATGTGAAAGACATTATGTAAGTTCGACAAGCTAGGTGGAAGAGCAATCTGGAAAGCAATTGGTCCAATTTTATTTATTATTTGGAATGGGCCTATATATTTAGGACTTCATTTTCTTGTTTTCAAAGACCTACCAATACCAGTTGTAGGAGTTACTTATAGAAAAGCATGTTCACCTTCTTCAAATTCCAAAGGCTTTCTTCTTTTGTCTGCATAACTCTTTTGCCTACTTTGTGCAGTAAGCAGTCTATCTCTAATTAACTTAATCTAGTCTGAAGTTTGTTGGACTAGATCAGGTCCTAGAAAGTTTCTTTCTTCAACCCCATACCAGCATAGAGGTGATCTACATTTTCTTTCATAAGGTGCCATCCTAACACTAGAATGGTAGCTATTGTTATAAGCAAACTCTATTTATAGCAAATACCTATCCTAGCTTCCTCCTTGTTCCAAAACACAAGCCCTAAGCATATCTTCTAGGGTTTGAATGATTCTTTCTATTTGTCCATCTGTTTAGGAATGATATGCTGTGCTAAAATATAACTTAGTTCCAAAACCTATTTGCAAAGCTACCCAAAACCTAGAAACCTAGAAACCTAGAAGTGAACCTAAGGTCTCTATCAGAAATGATACTAGTGGGCTCACCATGCAGCTTCACTATTTCCTGTATATACAATTGGGCTAATTTTTCTAAGGGATATATAGCCTTCATCAGTAAAAAGTGAGCTGATTTAGTCAATCTATCTACAATCACCCAAATAGCATCATAACCTGATTGTGTTCTAGGTAAACCCATTACAAAATCCATTGAAATTCTATCCCATTTCCATTCCAGGATCTCAAGAGGTTGCAACAATCCTAATGGTTTTTCATGTTCTATCATGACCTTTTGACTTGTTAAACCTTTGGCCACAAATTTAGCTATTTCCTTTTTCATGTTTGGCCACCAATACATTTGTTTCAGGTCTTGATACATCTTAGTTGCTCTAGGATATACTGTGTACTTACTCTTATGAGCTTTCTCTAAAATCCGTTGTCTTAGACCCCCTTCCTCGAGCACACAAATTCTTTCCCTATACATAATAGTTCCATTCTCTGCTTTAGAAAAGTCCTTCTGACCTTTGAGAGCTTGCAAAAACTTATCTAGGTTCTGGCCTTCTCTTATTTGAGTCTTAGGATCACAACCTATCTTAAGTTCACTCATAGATAAACTATGAGGTGTTCTAATCACTACAAGATTCGAATCTCTAAATTTCTCTATCAAGTCCATCTCATGAGCCATCATTTGTGACATATTCAATGATTTCCTACTCAGGGCATCAGCCACCACATTGGCTTTGCCAAGATGATACTTTAATTCAAAGTCATAATCCTTTAAAAACTCCATCCCCCTCCTTTGCCTCACATTCAATTCCTTTTTATCAAACAGATAATTACAACTCTGGTGATCACTAAAAACCTCAAATTTTACCTCATACAGATAATGCCTCCATATTTTCAAGGCAAATATTACAGCTGCTAATTCCAAATCATGGACAAGGTGGTTCTCCTCATGTGGTCTTAGTTGTGTAGAAACAGAGGCAACTACTTTCTTATTTTGCATCAACACACACCCTAAACCATTTTTAGAAGCATCACTATATACCTCAAAATTTCCTAGAGGGTCTGAAATTATTAACACTGGGGTAGTCGGCAACTTAGCTTTCAATTTTTGAAAACTGTTTTCACACTCTCTTGTCCAAATGAATGAAGTGTCTTTTTTTGTTAGCCTAGTCAATGGTAATACTAAATGGGAAAAGCCTTGGATGAATCTTCTGTAATAACCTGCTAATCCTAAGAAACTTCCAATCTCTTTGATTTATTTTTGTCTTTCCCGATGAACCACAGCTTCATCATACTAGGGTCGACTGCTACTCCACCTTAAGACATCACATGCCCTAAAAATTTCACTTCTCTTAGCCAAAATTCACATTTTTCTAGTTTAGCAAACAACTGCTTTTCTTTCAAGATTTGTAATATAACCCCAAAAAGTTGTTCATGTTCTTTCTCATTCTTAGAGTAAATTAGAATATCATCTATGAATATGACAACAATTGGGGCATTGGTCAGTCTAAAGGGCATAACTAGATACTTATAATATCCATACCTAGTTCTAAAGGCAATCTTTGGGATATCTTCTTTCTTAACCCTAATTTGGTGGTATCCCAATCTCAAATCTATCTTGGAAAAGATTGAAGCTCCTCTTAATTCATCTAATAGGTCATCTATCCTTGGCAATGAACATTTATTTTTTATTGTAACCTTATTCAATTGTCTATAGTTTATGCACAACATCATTTTCCCATCTTTTTTCTTAACTAACAATATTGGAGCTCCCCAAGGTGACACATTGGGTCTAATGAATTGCTTTGACAATAGTTCCTGTATTTGTTTCTTAAGTTCACTCAACTCCAGTGGTGACATCCTATAAGGTGCTCTAGATATGGGTCCTACTCCAAGGAGTAAATCAATTAAGAATTTCAATTTCACTTTCTGGTGGTAAGCTAGTAAGCTCAGCTAGGAAAACTTCAGGGTATTCCTGAATTATAGGGATAGAAGTAATGTTTTATTTAGCCTCAATTTCTGAAGAATATATTAGAACATATCCTTGAGCACCTTCTTTTAAACATTTTTTTGCTTGACAGGCAGATAAAATTTCAACTGGCTCTTGATAGATCACAGATTTATCAAAACAGTTTAAAATGACTTTATTTACAAATAACCATTCCATTCCCAGAATAATATCGATATTGGACATAGGCAAACAAATAAGGTCAACAATAGTTAATTTGTCTTTCATAGATAATGGGCAATTTAAGCAAACTTAGGTAGTCAAAACTTCTTTCTCAATTGAGGTGGATACAGATAAGTCATAAGGTAAATCTGAAACATGCAGATCTAGTTTCTTCACACAATCATATGAGATAAAGGAATGTATAACTCCAGAGTCAAACAGTGCAATTAATTGATTATTTCTTAGTAAGCACATACCTTATATTAGATCAGCTGAAGGGGTACTGGAGAACACTCTTCCTCTAGTCTGGGGTCGAGATTCTACAGATTTATCTCCTTGCATCAGAGAGACAATCTTTGATGTAGTGGCCAGGTTTCTAACACTCGAAGCACACGTTTTGGCCCTGTAGACATGGCTTATTGCAATGCATTCTACTACATTTGGGGTAGCTTTTACCTCGACTGTCTCTCTGCACCTGTTTTCCTTTCTAGAGTTGTTATTTCTATACCCATCATTTTTATTTTGGTTCCCTTTTTCTCTTTTTATTTTCAAAAAATTTTGTTTTTGTCTTTCTTGCTCCACATCTGCTAAATTCTTTTCTACTATCCTATATTTATTAAATAGTATAGAATAGTTCCTGATCTCGAATGCCCCCACAACAATTCTAATTTTGGGCTTCAGACCTGATTCAAATTTCATTGCCTTCCATCTCCCATCTTGGTTATACCTCAAATAGGTTGAGAATTTATACAGCTCCTTAAACTTGACCACATACTGGCCTACAGACAAACCTCCCTTGTCCTAAATGTAAAAAGTCAGTTTCTTTTTCATTTCTTATGCTACTAGGGAAATACTTCTCTAAAAAGGGAGTTTGAAAGACATTCCAGGTAATCTGGGTCCCTTGGGCTTCTAACAGCCCCCTAGGACCTCTCCGCCAGTGCTCAGCCGCTCCCTCCAACATATAAATAGCAAACATCACTCTTTGTGCATTAGTGCACATCATGACTTCAAATATTTTCTCCAACTTCCTCAACTAGCTTTCTATTGCTACTGGGTCATATTCTCCCTGAAAGGATAGGGGAATGGTTTTTCTAAATTCAGTCAGACCTACAAACTATATATTAACAACTGGGACTCTCTCCTCAAGGTTTCCATTTCCTCCATTGGGTCCTCTATTCCCATTATCCCACAGATGTTGCAGAATTTGAATTGTGATAGTTGTTTGCTCTCGTATGGCAGTAGCCATATGCTCAAAAGCACCCCTTATATCATTATTATCTGAATTAACTGAATTAGTTGCAAAGCATCCTCGCCTATTTGATGCTATTTCCTTCTACACATATAGAACAAATATATTGAGGTGATCAAGTGCAATACCCTGTTACAAATATTAGTCAAAATTTAAAAGCTTCACACAAGAACAAATATAGGTAGAATACTATTCTATTAATAATTTACCCTCAGGTCACCTAGATAAACTGTTCTGATACAAAAAATGTAACACCCTACCTTAGAGGTATTGTGCTACTTGCTTATTTGGTTAAGTCTCTTCGTTTATAATTAGATAAATTAGTTTACCTTATAGTCAAATGATTACTTCTTTGCGCATATGTATTTAACCTTTAAAACTAAATTGCATAAATAGTTGAGATAAAATCCTTATGCTAATTAAACTATGTTAGATTGAAAGTGCAAATTATCTTAAGGCTCTTATATACTTAATGATAGCCTAACTGGGATTAATCTAAGACCTTCCAAATAAGGAGCTTTTACACAAATTTCAAATCCATACTTATGATAGAAGTTCAAAACTTAACCTTAAAAACTTGGGTTCTTACTAGTTTTTCATACAACCTTATTAGGGTTTAGGTTTTAAAGCTTTAACTTAATTAAAACCTAATTTAGAAACCCTAAAGTTGGTCCCTTTTTAAGGCAAAAGAACACAATTTCTCTGCTTATCCATCGTTTGGGCACTAGGGTTCCACCGCTTAAGCACCCAAGGACTACAATTAAGCCTTGTTCTCGGGTTGGCCACCGCTCAGGCACTCAATCCCACTACCTGGGCACCAACACCACCACTTAGGTGCCTAATTTTTGTGTTTAGGCACCTAGAATGCAGCGAGACACTGCCTAACACCCAAGTGGCAGAATAATACACGTATTTTTCTTGAATTCTATTTTATCTTGTAATTATGGTAGTTTGTTCTAACTTCTATTAAACCTTCTTTCACATAAATTTGATTAGGTTTTGATAGGTTTTACTATCACTTGACTATAAAATTATAACATTACGCATGAAGGAAGTATTACCACAACAACATATAATCATAGCATTCTATTCCATGTTATATATATAAGCTAGGGTTGCAAATAGTATCACCAATACCTATCTTACAATCAAAAATAGGGCTTAGTTAGTGGTATTATACAAAACCACATAAGGTGATATTTAACCTAGCTACATTTCATTACATTTAACTTAGTTTAGGCAACTCTTCCTTCTTGATTATCAAAGTGAGTAACCCTAATGTCTTGGATGACTCGAATGGAGCTTATCCCCAGAACATCCACCTATATTATATCAGTCTCCACCACTATGGTGGCATAAGGTATTTTAAGCTTAATTTGAAAACATTACACACAAAATGAGACAAATAATCTTAGTAAGAAACGTTAACATTTAAGTTAAAAAATCATGCAATGTTTTCAGCTGTATTATATATAGAAAATGCTTCTCCTCTTTAACTTTCTCTTATTCAATGAGTTCCTTGCATATGCTAGATTACCAATTCATCAATTCTTCATTTGCAAAACCTTACATGATTTAAACCGTGGGAATAGAGCTCTTTCCATTACAAAGGTGTTCTCTTGCCATTGCCACTAATGTGACCTTGATCATGTGGGATCACCTCCTTTGAGGATTATCTCTAAGCTTAAGTGAGATCACCCCCCATAAGCATTACTTCTCAAAAGTTCATCATGATCACCTCCCTAAGAAGATCATTTATATCTTACTTGGTAATGTAACATAGCCATCATCATTTTGATTTATTGATAATACAATTTCAATAATCATTCAACATAGAAAGAGTATAAGTGGAGAATCCTCTCACTAATTCATGAAGAAATTGAAGAACAAGAAGTGAGGGATATCTCAAGATAATAAGAACACATAAAAGAAAGAAGGTTTGGGAAAAGAGTAGGTATTTCCTATACTTAGTTGAACTTGAAACTTCAAGAGTTTAATTCTGGTTATTTATGTGTTCACTCTACTTTCTTACTCTCAAGAGTTTCTTCTGTTGCTTTGGAATGGTGTGCTTTCTTATGCATGGGAAGGAGGTATTTATAGACACTTGGGGGAGTGGATGGCCATCGGTTTTAGCTAAGTGTGTCATGTGAGAGTGGCTTGGATAATTGGGGAAGAATTCCAAGTTCAAGACCATGTGGTCTTTAGGTTTAATTGCCTTTCTTTCCACTTGTCTTGTTAGGGTTTTTCCACATGGTATTTTATCTTTAATTCATGATTGCTTAGTTACTTAAAGTAACTAAGTTAGACTTTTTTGGGTTACTTTTTAACTAGATTATCCTTTATGAATCTTAGTTGACTTAGTTGACTTAGTTACTTTTCAACTTTTTCATTGAATTTCAACTATATTCCTTACTTTCTAGTTAGGCCAATCATGACTAGATGTAATTAATAAGTTTTATCTTTGGGTTAACTTAGAAGATTAAACTTCCTCCGTAGCTCTTCTTCACGTGAGGCTTCTTCTTCTTTCTATTATTTTTTTATGCGTGTTCACACTACTTTGGTCTTGCCTAATTCTAGGCTTTTATTTTCTAATTGGGTTAATAATTTGGGTTGGGTTTAGCCTACTTCCTTAGGTTAATTAACTTCTAATGATACTTAAATTGGGCTAGAGTTTTTGGGTTGCACTACTATTAAGGCCTAAGTTTATAGTCTTAGTTTTTAGGGCTTAACTTACTAAGCTTCTTAGAATTAATTCACTAGACTTAGGCTTTTGGGTTCTATATCACACGTGAACAAGGGTAAATTTTCTATACTTAGTTTGCATTATATGACTTGATTCCTTTCAAAATTTTAATAGGCTCTATACACACATATAATAATACATTCACAAACATAATTATGCACAAGTCATTTTTTATTGATTTAGGGGATGTTACAATACTTCGGTTAGATTGGTTGGAAGGGCTTATGGAGATTAAAGCAAATTTCAAAGAACTGACACTCAAGTTAGAGATAGCATGGAAGGAGGTGATTCTTAAAGGGGGATCCTTCATTATCTAAAAGATCAACATCTTTGAAAACTATGTACAAAGATTTGAAGGATAAAAGGGTGGGGTTTTATATTGAATATAAAATGATGCAACAAAGCAACAGACTAGTGAACCGATATTTGAGGAGTTTACAAACTTATTCTGAGAGCCACATGGGCTGCCATCCTATAGAAGGCAGGACCATCCTATTCTCTTGAAGAATGGTGCGTAAATATCCAACATCGAGCCCTTTAGATGTCCCCATTACCAAAGGAATTAGATAGAGAAAATTGTAGGTGAAATGTTCACTGCTAGGATTATTAGACCAAGTATCAATCCTTATTCAAGGCCAGTGATATTGGTGGAAAATAAGGCTGGAGGGTAGCAATTTTTTATGGATTATAGAGCTTAAATAAAGTGACAGGACTCGGCAATTTCCCTATCCCAGCTATTCATGAGTTACTAGATTAGCTAGGAGGTGCAGCAGTCTTTTCAAAGCTAGACTTGAAATCCGGCTACTATCAAGTAAGGATGAGGGAAGAAGACATGCCCAAGACAACATTTTGGACATGAGGGGCACTATGAATTCCTCATGATGCCTTTCAGGTTATCAAATGCCCCTTCAACCTTCCAATTTATCATGAATGAGATGCTGAAATTGTTTTTGAGGAGATTCATGTTAGTATTTTTTGACGATATCTTGATTTATAGTAAGGACCAATAGATACATGAAGAACATTTATAGGAGGTACTGCAAAAATAGAGGGAGCATAAATTATTCATTAACGAGAAGAAGTGTAGCTTTGGTCAAGCATAGAGAGAATACTTAGGCCATCTAATTTTAGTAGCAAAGGTGGAAGCTAATCCCAATATGGTAGAGGATATGATCAATTGGCTAATTCCTATAAATGTTAGGGGTTTAAGAGGATTCCTAGGCCTAATTGGTTATTACCAAAAATTTGTCAAAGACTGGTAAAATAGCTAGACCTTTGACTCAATTACTCAAGAAGGAAAGTTTGAATGGGAAGAGGAAGCTTAAAAAGCCTTTGACATTTTGAAGGTAACTATGACCACTTTGCTTAATCTTGTTGTCCCTAACTTTGGGAACACATTCACTATGGAAACCAATCTTCAAGAAGGGGAATTAAAGTTGTATTAATGCAGGAGGATCGACCAATAACTTTTATTAGCCAAGGGTTGTCTGACCGAGCCCAAGGCAAATCAATATATGAGAAAGAACTGATGGCTATAGTCTTTGTAGTCCAAAAGTCGCATCACTACTTGATGGGAAGGCATTTAATAATAAATATTTATTAAAGAAGCTTGAGATTCTTAACTGACCAGTAGCTGTTGAGTGAAGATCAGTACAAATGGACTTCAAAGTTAATTGGTTTTGACATTGAGGTACACTACAAGCTAGGGACTGAGAATAAGGTGGCTAATGCCCTTTCTAAAAGGATGTTATTTGCTACAATCACCATTATCTAGGTGAATGAGTGGGAGGATTTGGTGGAGGAATTGCAAAATGATGTGAAAATCAAAACTATCCTGCAGGACTTGTTGTGGAAATCAGACACTTACCCTAGTTTTCAAACTCATGGAGGAAAATTATTCTACAAGGGGAGGTTAGTGATACTTAAATCATCCCCTAAAATTTGTATTATTCTTTAGGGATTTCATGATTCAGCTATAGGAGACATTCGAGCTTTTTTAGAACTTAGAAAAGGATCAATGGGCTAATGTATTAAAAGGGGATGAAAAGAGATATCTTAAATTATCTAACATCTTGTGACACTTGTCAGAAAAATAAATAGCAGTCATTATCTCCTGCAAGGCTACTACAACCATTGTCCATTCCTACCCAAGTTTGCTCAGACATTTCTACGGATTTCGTAGGTGGCTATCAAAGGCTCAAGGGGTAGACATCATCATGGTTGTGGTGGACAGACTCACCAAGTATGCCTACTTTGTGGCTCTCTATCATCCATTCATTGCTAAGGAAGTAACTGCAGTCTTCACCAAGGAAATAGTGAGGTTAGATGGCTTTCCAGCATCTATAGTGTTCAATAGGGATAGGGTCTTTCTATGCTAATTTTGGATTGAACTCTTCAAGCTAGCAGGAACTAAACTGAAATTTTGTTCAACCTACCACCCTTAGTCAGATGGCCAAACTGAAGTGGTCAACAGGTGTTTGGAGAATTATTTGAGGTGCCTCAAGGTACTAAGCCGGAGTATGGGCCCAAGTGTTGACTTGGGCTGAGTTTTGATATAATACTAATTATCACATTTCTACTAAAGTCACCCATTTTAAAGCACTCTATAGAAAAGACCCTCCCACCTTAAAGGATCAAAGGATTAATCTTCTATGGAAGAAGTCAATAGGCTGCTAGCTGAAAGGAAACATTTACTAGATGAACTGAAGAACAATTTGGCACAAGCACAGAATCGGATGAAAGCGCAATCTGACAAGGGAGGTTTGCTATTAACCTGGGGACTTTGTGTACCTTAAAAACCATCCATACAAACTAAAATCACTAGCTAAATGTGTGAATGAGAAACTTAGTCCTAGATACTATGGTCGATATGCTTTTGAGGAGAAGGTTGGACAAGTGGCATACAAATTGAGCTCCCTGAAGGCAATCATATCCACCTGGTGTTTCATGTCTCATTGCTGAAGAAGTCTATTTAGGCTTCACATTTAAGCCAATTATGGCTATCATGCCTCATAGAAGATTGGGAGTTAAGGGTTCAATCAGTGGCAGTTCTTGGCAAAGGGCAAATTTAGAAAGGCTTTTTGGAGTGCTCATAAAGTGGCAAGAACTTCCATACTTTCATAGCTCCTAGAAGTTAGTGGCAACTATCCAAGATCACTTCCCTACATTTCACCTTGAGGACAAGGTGAAACTTTTGAGGGGAAGTATTATTGGTAAACTCCCTATTAACAAAGTACATATTAGGAAAAGAAAAAAACAACATGGGGAGTTAGAGGGTAGAAGGGAAAACAATGTGACTAATGTAACTAATTGCCACATTGACAATAAGGGGAGGGAAGGAACTCGTGTGAGATATGAGAAGATAAGAATAGGGGAGGAATAGAAGTAGGAAGGTAAGAAATGAGTGAGTAAGGAAAGGGAATTGAGGAGATAACCGAGCCTCTCAAAAGCCCGGATTATCCATTGTAATTTCTGCTTCTGTATTTCAATTTCCATCATATATATCCCCCAAACCTTGATATCAGTCCAGGGGAGGAGATACATAGTTCATTTTCTAATTCTATTGCTTCTTCTGATCCAGATCCTAATATCCAACTTCCTATCTATGATAGTATCAAGACTCGTTTTCCCCTATTATTGTCAACATCATCGCTACTATTTTCAACCATATTCTCCACTATACTGTCACCAAAGGAAGAAAGTGAAAAAACCAAATTGAGAACAGAATCAGAGAGGGGAAGAGAGAAACTAATCAAAAAGGTTGCTGGCCAGAACCACAACAAAGCTTACTAGAGAAACCACTAACAAACACAGAGCTTGTCAGAATCCCCAATTAAGCTTGTTAGAAATGTTAGAACCCCCTATTAAGCTTGAAAATGGATGTTGGAAAAACTTTTAGTCAAGCCCAAACCTTACTGGTCATGAGAGAGTATAGGAGCTAATACCCCTTCAAACGCAACCTAGAGGCAAAAACACATTCTCCTCTATGTGGTACAAGCCAAACACCCACTCTACTTCATGCGACAACCTCCACTCATCAACTTACACACTAGAATAAAGCCCACTCTTTGTCAACGGCTACCTGGAAAAGCAACCCTACCATGGTTGCATAAGATAAGAGAGAGAAATATGGTGCTAACCTTCAACCAGTCAAGGAGAAAAGAAAAAAAAAAGAAGAGGAAGGAAATAATTTAGGGCTTTCTCTCTCTACTTGGGCTCTTGGTACCATGTTAGTGTTAGGCACTATGACATTATATATATATATATATATATATATATATATATATATGTATGTATGCATGTATGTATAGCCGTTACCAATTTTATTGCTAAATTAATAATAATAAATTAATAATGTTATACACACATGCACACACAAGAAATCCATGATGTACGTGCTCTCATTTCATCAACTACCTTTTAATTTGCTCTTTAATATTATTAGTCTTTTACATTATTTCAGTTTGTCTTTTGAAATCATCATTTATTTCCCTCGGTATCTTGAAGTAGGATATCTAGAAAGAATCTTGTTGCTGTATTTTAGAATGGGTTCAAGTGCTAAGCATGTGTTCCGTAGTGTAAGGAAAAAGTTTTTGTGAATTTTGGATGAGGATGTCTTCTGACTTTCACATTTTTGCCTATGATGCATTGTGCAAATTGTTGCTGTGTATTTGAAAAAGTAAATCATTAATAATTTGACTTTACTTAATGCTTATTTGTTTCATTAATATTGATTTTATTTGTAAAAACTTATTTTTTAGTGGGTTGGGTGGAGGCAAAGTGCTGTTACTTTGTCATTGTTTTGTTCAAATATATCTTCTTACATGTACTCATTTCCAACTCTTTGTCCCAAAGCATTTTTGTTTCAGCTAATGAGGTTTACTATGCTTCAACTTTTGAAAAAATTTGAGATCACACTCTCATGGTAAAGAGATTACTGATGCTGATATTCTAGACTGGGTAAACAATAAGTGAAGAGAGCAAGAAAAACTTCCCAGATGGAGAGTTTCAAGGTAATGAGCAAATATTGACGAATTATCAATATTTTAACATGTGTGTATATGAATATGATGTTTATGTGCCTTCAAAAAAAATTGAAATTCTTAAAGAAGATGAAGAATGGGAATACCTAACATAAATTTTTTAATCTCCCTATCTCTATAGTTATACTATTTAATAAAGGTTAATACAAGAAAGATAAAGATAGGCCTAGCCCAATATCACCCAATAAACTATTCTTTAACCCTCCCCCTCAAGTTGAAGCATAGATGTTAATCATGCTTGGCTTGTTACAAATATATTCTATTATATTCCTATTGAGTGCTTTGGTGAAGATGTTTACAAGTAGTTCTCCAGTCTACACATATCTAGTAACAATCAATCTTGTTGAATCTTTTCACGCACAAAATAACAATCAGCCTCAACATGTTTTATTCTTTCATAAAAATGGGATTAGAGGCAATATGAATGGCAATTTGATTATTACACCACAATTTCATAGACATTGTACTCTTAAATCTAATGTCATCAAGAAGATAATGCATCCATACCACTAGATAGAGCAATAACACTCTGCTTTTTACTTCTTCAATATACAAGATTATCTCCAACAAGAGCATAGTAACCAAAAGTTGATCTCCTAACTATAGAAGGTCCATCCCAATCAGTATCAAAGAAACCTTCCACTATAGCATGGCCATGATCACTATACGAGATGCCATGACCTGGAGCCTCTTTTAGATACCTTAAAATGTGGAGAATAGCCTCTAGATGATGGTTCATGGAGATGACATGAACTCTGACAAACCACACAAATAAAGAAAGCAATATCAAAACAAGTAACTACAAGGTAGTTAAGATTACCCACTAGTTTTCTGTATTATTCAGAATCAGTGATACCATCTTCTTAAGTGACTGCATGAGCATAACGCTGGCCAGGATTTTGGGTTGGTTTCCCATTCAATTTTTAGTAGTTCTTAATATGGCCTTGCTTACCACAAATAACAAAAATATGGTGTATTACCATGACCACTAGTATGACCACCACCTCTGCCTTGACCATTGTATCCTCCACCATGACCTGCTCTAACACCCCATTGACTAACCAAGGCAACTGAAATTTCTGGAGAAGGGTTAAAAGGCATCATATGATGAGTACGCAAAAGATAACAATACACATCGAGAAGTGTCATATGTTAAGAGCTAATTAGAATCTGATTACAGATGCACTAAACTCAGGGCATAAGCTAGATAAGAAAATCACAACTTCTAGTTGTCCCTGTCGTAAACGCATCTATTTAAAATCATCATAAATAAAGTGAAGGACATGCAATTCTTCATATATTTGCTTAAACTTAACAAAATATGCCTATTGAGAGGTCTCCTTCTATGCTGGTTGATGAAATTCTTGTGTCACTTCATAAATATTGGACAGATTTGCTTTCATAGAATAAATAAACACCCTATACTCTCATAATGCTTTCACAGTATTGCAATGAGGAACCACATGCTTAACATGTGCATCTAAGGTTTTATGGATCATACCAAACAATCGATTATCCTTATGCAACCACTTATCTCGTGTAGCCTGTGACTTTGGAGGGTCATCTATCAAGTGATTCTCCTTCTTAGTCCCACTAAAAAAAAAATCTTGATAGTCTTGCATTACTCAACATAGTATTTTCCATCAAACTTTTCATCGGTAATTCAAACAGACGTAGAAATCACCTCAAGCGTAATCATAGGTTTTGTAGCAATCTCTAATTCATCATAATTGCTAGAACTCGAATTCAGAAGATCATCAGCCATCTCAAAATAAGCTCAAAAGAACCAACCATGCAAAAAATAAGAGCCAAACCACCAAAACACCGAAAATAGCAACAAAGAGGATTAAACCCAACAAAATACCACCAAGTTGCAAGAGAACACCAATCCGCACATCGTCGAACCTCTCTAGCTTCAACCCATCACACAAACAATGAGAACATCACTATGCTTGAGGAAAATATCCTAACCCATGCTTAAATCACACATTGGCTAGCTGGAATCATATAAATATGGGAAAACTCAAGCTTCCAGAGCTGCGATACCCCTAGTTGCATGTTTTTGGCTAGCGACTACACCCTTTGTTGTTTGGCAACACCACCCACAACACCCTTGGCTACGAATCACCACATTAGGTGTGAAGAATCATGCCCAAATAGTCTCCAAACACATGAAAATAGCCTCAGCACTGGATGAAAAAGAAATCTAAAGGTAGATCAAAGTAGATCGACCATTTCTGAAAGGAGAAGCTAGGTTTTTTACTTTTTTTTTTGGAACAAAGAAGGAACTAGGGTTTTTTTTGGCAACTTTTACTCTGGATACCATGTTAAAGAAGATAAATAATAGGACTGACTAACAAATTTGTTAGTCTCCCTATTTATACCTTTGAATAAGGGTTAACACAAGAAAGATAAAGATAGGCCTAGCCTAGTATCACCCAATAACTATTCTCTAACAGAAATTATAGACAGAATATCAAAAGTTATATGTGTGTGTTTGTATTTGTGTTTGTGTGTGTGTGTATACCTTCCCTGCTATTTCTTCAAGTCTACTTTCGTATGAAGAGTTATCAGTTTTAAAGATTTGTGCTGCTCATGTTGTAAAGGAGAAATGACAAGCATGTTATCAATATTCCTAAGAGTAATTTAAAGCTTTAGAAATAAAAAGGATTGTTCAATGTATACTCGGAGGGGTGTAATAGTCTAGCTAAATCTAGGTCAAAATGTCTGCCAAATCCATGTATGACAAGCTTAATTTTAGCTTGGGAAAATCAACAAGTCAATGCATATTTTTACTAGATTGACTGTTGAGACACCATGGTTGCTTTGATTTGGACTACAATAGTAGTTTTAGTTTATTCTCACCTATTATTGATATTGATTTCAATTTCATTTTCTTCATCAAGATAAGAATCTTTCCAATGGCATTTTCTTCCTTGAGCTTCTGAGTGTTGTTAGGGCCAGAGATTGTGCAAGAACCCATAGATCAAATCAAAATAATTAGAGATAGATTGCTCACTGCCCAGAGTAGACCAAAGAACTATGCAGATCAAAGATGAAAACCTTTAGAATTTGAAGAAGGAGAACATGTTTTTCTCAAAATTTCTCCTGTGACTAGTATTGGCAGATCCTTAAAATCTAAAAAGCTCAGTCCCAGATTTCTTGATCCTTTTCAGATTCTAAAAAGAATAGGACCAGTTGCTTATCAAATACACTTCCTCCAAATCTTTCCAATCTTCATGATGATTTTCATATATCCCAGCTCAGAAAATATTATTCTGATCCTTCTCACATAATCGAGAATGAGTCAATGCAGTTAAAAGATGATTTAACATATCCCATAAGGCCCGTACAGATTCTTGACAAGAGTCTCAAACAACTACGAAAGACAATCCCTTTGGTTAAGGTTCTGTGGAAAGGGTTAAACCCTGATGAAGTGACCTGGGAAATGGAGGAAAGCCTACAGAAAGATTATATGGAGTTATTTATGACAGATAAACAAATTTTAAGGGCAAAATTTCTTTCAAGAGGAGAGAAATGTAACATCCCCATTTAAGTAAAAATAAATTTTAAACTTTCTAAAGTAGCTTTATTTATTTTATTATTTATCATTAGTAAATATTTTATTTAATTTTTAATATTTTTATTTTAGCATTTAAATAAAAAATGACAGTGAAAATTACTTAAGGGGAACTAGAAATAGTTGAAATACCATAAGGAATAGTAAAAACTATACAGTGGCAATTTAGTAATTTTGAGGCTTCACATGAGGGGCATTTTTGTCTAGTAAAATATTTAAACACATAAATTAACAAAATTTATTTTATAAATTACTAATTATTCTTTTAAGCATTTATAAGTTAAAATAGGTGAAATTATCATACTTTAATCTAATTAAAATTTTATATTTGAAAAGATTTACATAAGTAAAAATATAATTGGTATAAAATGACCAATAATACTATGATAAGTGCCCAATTATAATCAGATAGGAGAAAAAATTACTGTTGGGTTAGAGTAATTAAATCTGTTATTATTTAATTTTTTCCATTTAGTTTTTATCTAACTAATCTAGTTACAAACTAACTAAGAATCATGATTATTATGATTAACATAACTAAAAGCAACGCTTTTGATTGGTTGCCTAACAAGACAAAGCAAATAAACAACTAATAAAAACAAACCAATAAATTTCCTATGTATCCTAACCTCTTGGCCATGCAAAGGAAAAGTGGAAAGAAAAGAAAAAATAAAAGAAGGAGAAAGAGAGAGAGGATCTCACGGATGGGAGGAAGAAAGGAAAGAAGAGAAGGAAAAAAGGAGAAGGAGAGAAGGAAAACAAATCAGGACACTCCCTAAGCTTCAACTTCAAGAAGTAGAGAGCTCAAACTTAATTTTTTCCTTTCAAAACCATAGTTTCATGTTGGTTAATGACTTGAAACCATGCTACTTTCTCTCTCTAGAAACTTTGGAGTGTTTATGGATAGTCTGGAGTAAGATGAACCACTTAGGTTATGGTTGCAAACCTAGTTTCAAGTGGGAGGTTGAGTTTCTCAAGTTGCCATACTTAAGGCTCTTGGGTTAGAATCTTACTAGGATATGATTTTGAGGATTTTGTATGGTTATGAGCTTGATTAGGTAATTTGAAATATTATTGTTCATGAAATATGGTAAAAATCACTTGAAATCTAAAATTTGTGCCCCCCTAGCTCACAGCCATACTAGGGTTCTAAGGGGTGTTCTTGTTGATTTTTATTGTTAACGTGTATTCTTGTTGGAAATATGGTGTATTTACTTTTATGGACATTTCTTACTTATTGGAATGACAATCTATGTGTGTTTATGTGTGTGTGGCTCACGTGTGGCTCACGGCCATGTGTATGATTTTTTTGGAGTATGGATGAACAAGTTGTTTGGATATAATTCTTTAGTAGGTTATGGAAGTTTGATGATTTTAGGGTATGGCTTAATGATGTGGTGTTAATTTGAGAATAAATAATCTATATTAGTGATATTTATCTTTCACTAGGTTTTGGTCATGTGGGGATTTCTAGTGAAAGTCATGTGGGTTAGGAGCTAAGTAGTTACTTTAGAGTGTTTCATGAGAAATGGAGTAAGTGTTTTGTTAGAAAAATGGAGTTTGAGATCCTAGTGAATATTTCACTAAGTTATACATATGTTAGAATTAATGATAAAGGATAGGGCCTGATATGGAGTTTGAATGAATTTCTAGTGAGTTAGACTAAGTTGAGTGTATATGGAGTTAGAATAGATAAATTTTCAAACCATTAACATACCAAGCCTAATCCACGGCCTTGAAGAGTTTTGTGTAGTCAAGGTTACCAAGTCATGTAATCTTAAGGTGAACCATTGGTTCAAGAATGTTACAAGATGTTAGATGGTGAAATTGAAATGATTTAGGGATGTATTCTTTTATACAAAGTCTCTTGAGATGTTGATGCATTAAGAAGTTCTCTCTAAATATGTTACATGCTTACTTTAATTAAAGAGAAAGAATGAGTCAAGCTTGGATGTAGTCCTCTGGAGAAAGAAAATGAATTTGAGGTGATCCATAAAGATTAGAAAAGAATTTATAATAAAATGTCATGAAAGAAGTCCATGAGAAGTCCTACATGTGTCTAGGTCTACTTTATGGACAAGTCCACCAAAGGTATGGATAGTGGAGTAGAATTTACCAGTGCACATGTGGAATGGCCACTCTAGTTTTAGGGGATGTCCTATGCCAAGGGATAATTCTCAACCAGTTAAAGTTTGGACCAAGTAAGCAAAAGAGAAATTTAAAAAAGGTTAAGCCATAGTTTAAGCTTAGTGAGCATGTAACATAGAGTAAAGTTTCATAAAATTCTAAATATTAATTGTTATGCATATTTGAGGTTATTGACTAAATATGGAACTATGTTTTCTATATTTATTATAGCTGGAAATGCTATAGAAATTATATTTTTATTTTTATATACTTCAGTACCTACTGAGAATTTATTTCTCACCCCTATAAACTGTGATATTTTCAGAGCTTCCTGCAGCTAGTTGAAGATGAAGATATAGATCTCTCTGTTCATTGACACTAGTTGGATGTCTCCTCTTAGGAAAACCAGTTTGTTTTGGTAACTTCAAGTAGTAATTATTAGTAGTTTAGGGAGAATCAGCCTAGAATGTAGTATGTATATGTAGAATATTGATCCTGGTCTTCTTTTCCTACATGGCCAAGTGAGGCCAATAATTTTTTAATGTGCATATGTATATAGGTTGGAGTGCAGGCAACAGTGCTAGGTTAGAAGTCTTTTGAATGTACAGTAATGTATAATTACATATATACAGTTTAGAAATCTTACGTATGTATAATAGTGTACAGTTTCTTGTTTATACCGTAAATGGTTGATATAGGATGTGGTTGCATGTAGAGAATTTAGAACTTATTTGATGAAAAAAAATGTCACTTAAGAGATTAAATCCAATAAATTTTCTTTGTGGAAGATAACACACAATTAGATATTCTTACGTGTTAATGTGATATTTTTATTCTATGTGTAATATTTTGTAACTCAGGATTAAATTCTAGCTTTTTTCGACACGTGATTGATATTTTACTTCCTTAAGAAGAATTTAATGTGGGCATGTGTTAATCAAAATAATGATTTAAATAAATTAATAAATTCTATTAACATAATAAATTCGAAATCTTAATTTAAAATAAATTCAAACTAAATTTACACATTAACATAACTTAATTAAAATTTAAGAATTAATTTTAAACATGTAATACAATGTCTATTCTAAGTAAGGTGTTACATCTAGCCTAATTATATCAGTCCTTGGTTTTATAGGATAGTTCTAAACCTTTAGTGGAAAACGACTCCAAGATTGCCCTTATCAAGAGGATAAGAATCCAGCCCCAAGAGCTTGACCATAGGAATGATTAATCTATTGCAATATGGCCCAACCCATGATACAATGACAATTTGAGTGGGAGAATTAGTGATTGTCAAGGAAACCTACACCATGCAGTAACATCACTAAAGCCCTCTAGTCCAATAGAAGTACCTGCACGGATGTAGAGCCCAAGATGTGTGTGTGAAGTAAGTGAATGTCGTGTATGTTGAGAGGATACAAACATGTATAAAACCTATGAAAAGAAAATACTCACAACTTGCAACAAAGTAAATATGGCAGAACAAACGATCGTCCATCCAAAGGTTGAAATAGTTCGGTAGAGTATAGGTATACAAAACATTTATAGAATAACATGTGAAATGATAAAGAAAATAAAAGTTAAGAAAAATTATTTACAAGCTATAAAAAAAATCAAATAAATAACATAAACCAAAAAACAAACAAAAAGGGGTAAAGCAAACTTCTCCTAGGTTATAATATTTGCACAAATAATTTTAATAGGCTTGACTCTCTAACCATCCCTAACAGAGCTGCCATCTATCACGACCGACCTAAAGGGCGCCACAATAGAATGGTGAGAGAAAAAATAAAGAAAATGGAATCGTCAAAATAATTATTGGGTAGGAAAATTATTAGAAAAACTCTTAAAAAAGGAAAATTGTCTACAAACCAGGTTGAGATCGGGAGTGGGAAGGGTAGGAACTTAATCTTACTAAATCCCTGATACATCCAACCTAAAATGGCTACCTTAAAATTAATTATGCAAATTATTAATACCCTTAAAAATATTTATATTACCCCTTAAATAATAAATGGTAAAAAAGAATTAATTAAAACTATTTACAAGTTTAAGGGAAAAAAAAAGGACCACTCTTGTATGATAAACCCTTACCACCCTAGCGACACTTAAGGATGGTTATAACCATACAATCAATGTTATTGGCCATTGTATGGAAAAAATTATTTAAAGAAAAAATAAATAAAAAAGATTGAATGAAAATATTTATAATTTTAGCTTATCTTGTGTGCCTACATATGCAATAAGAAAGTCAAAGCCACGTAATTCTTTAGAAAATATTTATGGGTTATTTTGCTTTAATTGAAAATATTGTGTTGCTTAAAAATGGGATTTGTTTAAAGGAGAATTGATTTTATTGATTCTATGGAAAAGGAAAATATCATGAAGAAGTATAATATTGCATGGAATTTAGGGTGGTGCTAAGCCATACAATAAATCCCTATGGAATTAACTATACTTGAAGATGGCAAAGCGATATAATCAACAATGTCAACCATTGCATGGAAATTGAACATTTAAAAAAGATTATTTAATGAACATTGTGTTATAAGTTTAAACTTATACAATCTCTATTTTATTCGACAAAATCACAATTTAATGAAGTAAAGAAATAAAATAATGTAAAAACAAAGGAATTGATACATGATTGTAACAAAAATATAAAAATAAACTAATCACACAAAAGAATGGATACCTTTCATTACCAATACTAGCAGAGAAATCACAATTTAAGAATGATGACAATATAACGAAACAACAACCAAGGTTCACATGTTAGTCATATTAGAAGCCAGATCTACACTCAAAATAACTAGGTAGCTACCAGTAATGGGATTAGGCAAAATAAATACAAGGAATGATTGAAATAAGAAAAAAAATGGGTGGATATTGACCCACAACGCACCAAGTGTAAAGTAAAGTTGTACAACAGGTATATAAACTGCATTGCGAAAATTGAGGTAGGCAATGTAAAACTTTAACACTATGAATTCAATGGAGCCTTTCATCATCATTTTATTACCTCAATGCAAGAGATAAAAATCTATTGAATTGCAAATTCAGCCAAACCTCACTAATCACCCATAATCCCATGAATCTTCATGTTCTTATTTTACAGGGAGTAAGGATCATGAAAAGTAATTCACTAACAAGCTTACCAAAAACAAAGAGAGGTACGAAGGTTTGTTACCTAAAGAATGCTTAATCCTCCCTTTTAAGCCTTCTCAATTTTTTTTTTGGTCCAAACGTCCTCAAGTCTCTCCAAATGTGGTGTCTCATGAAATTAGTTCTAGCAACAGCACAAAAAACTCCCAATAAGGCTTCCTTTTTCTTCTTTCTCGTGCTTTATTGAACTTCTTGTTTATTCTTTTCACGTTCAGATCTTCTCTCTAGTCTTCTTTGAGCCATGGATTTAGGTTATTATTAATATTTTTTACTTTTTTTGTATTTTTTATATTTTTTTTTTGTTATTTTCTAATGATTTTATGAGTCCCAATAAAATATGGTCTTCACAGTCTTTTAGTATTGTGTTCTGTCTTGAGTCTTGAGTTTCTGGCAGTAGCTCTAGAGGTTCTCTTTAAACAGACCAAGAAATAAAAAAGCTTTTGTACCATAACAGTAAAAAATTTTAAAAAAAAGAAAGAAAGAAAAAAAAGAAGGAAAGCTTTTGTACCATAACAGAAATGCTACCCCAAAGGAATCATAAAGCGCATAAGGTCCTTCGCTTTGACGTGATGCATTGCACTTTCTGTTACATTAGTGGAAATGAGTTAACTGGCACAACCTGCTTGAGTAGGATTGCATAGGTATAAATGTATTCTTATTATTTAATTCTTTAGTTTGTCATGGTACTTATTCGGTTTTTCTTTTCTTTTTTTCTCTTTGTTATGTTTTGACTATTTCCTTTTTTCTTTTTCTTATTTTATTACTACACTTCTGTTAATTTTTGTCAATATTCACAAGGATGCAAATTATTGCTCCTGAGCTTTTATATTCTTATGCTCATTGGAGGATGTTGAACAATTCTTTTTCTTTACGAGCATTTCATTAAATTGACCATGTTTATTTCTTTAAAATAAATAATCAAATAATAAAGATTTTTTGTCTTGTAGTTAATTTACTTGGTATTAATTTATTATGAAGTGTGTTTGTTGTTTTTAGTATTTTTTATATTTCATTTTATCTTTTAAAAATATTTTCCTTTACATTTATTTATAATAACCTTATCTCTTTCATATTTTTAATGAGTTTAAGAAAGTCAACTCAATTATAATAAAAAAAATTTACAATAGTTAAGGGAGTTGATTGTATGACCATGTGTCATCTTAATACCACTCAAGTTTATGGTGGTCGCTCTATGTCCTAGTAACATGTTCGATTTCATTACTTTTAGATAAAAAAAAAAAAGTTTAATAACTATTCATTTAGCGGTCAAGTAAAATCATGTATCTCTTGTATATATTAGCTTGTACTATGTTCGACCCTATTAGGATTAAAATTTGAGTAATCCAAAAATCTTTTTTAATGTTTAAAATATTTAATTAAAATCTTTTAACCAATAGTTATTTTCTAGACAAATTGCAGGACTTTGATTCTTCGATTAATGATATGTAATCATTTTGGATAAACCAGCCTTGTAAATATTTTCCTTTGATTCATTGTTTGATATTTTGTGAGTATTTTAGTTTAATTCATTGCTTGATCTGTTGTAAATATTTTTCATCTAATTTGTTTCTTGATATTTTGAAAATATTTTTAATTTAATCCATTACTTGTTATTTTGTGAATATGCTAATTTATTTCTTTGTTTATTATTTGGTAAATATTTGTAATTTAATCTTTAAATCCTTTGACTGAATTTTTATGAGAAAAATCAAATATATTTGGATTATTAATTATTTACACAATTAACTTTAACATAACCGTTTTAAAATAAATGTATCAAGAATGTTATAGAATAATTTTCATCATTTCTTGTGCATAAATAGACTTTGAACTTAACTTTGTTTTACAGACTGATTTTAATTATTTAAAAAAAATTTGCTAATTATTTTTTTTACTCAAACAAAAATTGGTAAGAACTCTTAAAGTTATTTTATTTTGATTGCAACACTAATAGAGTAAAAGGCACCGCAAATGACACTACTACAAACATGGTTTGAGGTTGCAATGAAATTCATGTTTAGGAGATAAGGTCTATCAATTTTTTTAAAAGCAAATTTTAAGTTTAACGCTGCAAAGTTAATTTTATAGAATATCAATTTTATAACCAGTGATCATTCCCATTAGTTTTATGCACATTTTAAATTATTTAAAGAATCATTTAGAGTAATATTAATTGTTTTCATTAAAAGAATTTGAAGAATTGAGATATAAAAATAATAATTTTATTTGAATTATATAAATATTTAATGTACTTATCTAAAAATTTTAAAAAACATTTAAGAAAGTGAAATATGATAATTTGTCTATAACATAAACTTGCATCCCACATAGCAAAAATTTGTCTAAACATGCAGAAAAGCAACAACTTTCCATGAGGACACGAACACATCCACACTCACGTGTAAGCATTCAAAATGTCTAGATTACTTGGTACTTAATACTTATAAAACAAAACTTTTGGAATCAATGGATGCCCGAGCAACTAAAGTTTAAAAAAAAACGCAACTTAGGCACTCCGAGCGACCAAGCTCAGTATCCTGCTATGGATTTACCACTTTGACATAAATAATCTATACATTTTATTTTGATCTAATGCTAAAGAAAAATGTTGGCAAATCTAAAGTTCTTATTTTTGTTCATTTGAAATTAGAGTGGTGGCTGAGGAGAAAGCAAAGAACTTGAGGTCATCAATACCATTTGAGTCAGCATTGCCTAATTTTTCTTGCTCTGCAACAAGCATAAGCATCTCAAGGCGCTTGTCAAACTGCAATGCACTCTCATCTCTCTCGTCGAGTTCAGCAGCTTCAATTTCAAGCCATTTCTCACGGAGATCATCAAGAAGATTTCCCTGATCAGTGTTTAGAACAGCTCCAGGAATGCTTGGGACAGTGGTACGAAGAGAGGAGTCTCCAGATGGTGGAGGCAATGTCAATAGCATTGCTCGGAATTCCTTAGTATCAGCAAATGTTTCAAAATTACAAGCTATGATGTCTAGACAGTATTCCCGCATCTTCAAAACACCATACCTGGACAAGCACATATATTCAATAGAATTATAGCTAAAACGAAAATATGATATCCAGCTAACTGTTTGATTATTAGATCTAAATATATGTAAGTCACCACAGCAGGACCCACAATACTTTGCCCTTAAGAATCAAGCATGAAAATCATGATATCTTTTTATAACACAATAAATACTAAGGTCAGTTTGTGCAGTGATGATCGAATGAAGTGTCCACCAAAAATTTCTCTAAAGCTATTCAATTCTTTCTATAGTTACATTCTTCCTAACACTTGTGCAATCATAATTTCCAAAGGATACTATTGATCTTTCTTGCATTCTCTTTGATCCTCCTTTTGTGCATGTTTCACTATTTTAGATTATCTCATTTTAATTACTCACCTTTTGATGTTTTACCACCTAGTAGCCCAAAATTTCACAACAGAAAGTCTAGTATAGCATATAGACAAGAAACATTGCTGGTCTATAAGATGATGACAATCTCTAGCTCTGTCATATTTAAAGAAAGTTCATAACTCCAGCTCAAGAACAGCTAGGAAATACTAAAGTCAGTTTCAAACCACTTACCAATATACCAGTTGACATTCACTAAAGGAGGTGCAAAACTTTTATAGGTGTGCAACTAGTAGAACTAAAATATTGAAAGAAAAAGAAAATATGTGGATGAAGGATCTCTTCCCCCTGCCAGTGTAAGTATCATAGAAACAAAAATTCTTGCAGCCATCAATGTAAGATGAAGGAGGGAGATTAGCAGAAAAACACATACATGTCCGCCAGTATTAACCAATGGCAAAGTTCCTCGGGTGACACCATTTCCAAGTGTGGCAACAAGACATCAGCTACCACACGCTTAAGAGGAAACAATAAGTATCTAGAAGCAGCATCAAACATTTCCTCAGCCTGTTCAAAACATATAGTCAACATTAGACAACAGAAGGACAAACCACTATTACAGAAATCTACATTGACGTATAAATACCTGATCTGGGTTTATATCTTCCAAACCATCGGTGTACCTGAACCAACAAAGAGGGCAGAATAAGATTAATGTAAATTTGCAGTAGAAAATTGAGGTACAGATACACTATATTGTCCCAGAAACTTCATCATGCTGAAGGCACTATCACCCAGAACAGGAACATGCTACAGACATTAAAAATGGGCAACAAAAGCAGAAAACACATAAAATGGCCCACCACAAAAACAATCATGGATAAAGTCAACACAATTTAAATAGGTTTTACTCAATTTGGATAAATTGGAATCACCCAACCAGGATAGGCTTCAGAATATATCACGTTTGAATAAAATTTTACTACCATATAACAATTGATTGTGTTTATACAGCTTGTTAAATATTTGAACTGAGTACAGAATAAATAGTTGAAGTTTTCTCCCAAATATAAATATACATATCTGAAATGTAAAGAAGAATATTCCTCATTATTTAACTATAAATCAGGCAAACCATAATCTACGGGATAACACACATATGCTAACAAGCCATATGATCTCAGGTTACTATGCCAATTGATGCCATATTAGAAAGGTCTCAACCAATATCCCCCCAATATTTTCAATTTCAGCATTTCACAGTCAAGGAGAAGAGACTTACATATATTCAACCATTTTCTCAAATGCTTCCATGCTTAAATCATGTTCTTCAAGACAAGGAAGGCAGTCAACAAATAACTCATCTTTCCCTTCATGGAAGTCCTTCATACGTGACAATCTTGCTTTGAAATATTCAGACCTTGAAGCTAGAAGAACCTGATGGCAGCGGAAAATTTTTCTATCAACTCTTACACAAACATCAGCAAGATCGTCTATAGAATTAGCCATCTGCATCTGCATGGCACGCATCCTTCCATCATCTTGACCATTTTCATGGGTAGAATTTGAAAGGGCAATCAGAAGAATTTGGCGCAAGGCTGCAGGAAGCCTGTCTTCTTCAGGAAGGGATACACCCTGTAAAATATACCGTTTCTGAGAATTATCTACATCAATCAATGCTTTATACTCTGCATATTTTTGATGAATTAGTTCTTTCTCAAGAATTTTCTGCAGTGATTCACATTTGCATACTTTGCAGATTCTCACAAGATCTTCCATGTCATCCACAGCAATCTCTAATCTATCTGAATAAAAGAAGTGTATAAGGCTATAAAGGGCAGGATATGACAACTTTTCCCGTGAGAATCTTACTTCCCTGCGCTCTTTCCAAACAGTCTCAAACTTTTTTTTGAAAAATGGTGACCTTGCACTTAATATTACTCTGTGAGCTTCAATAGGTCTTCCTTGTACGATAAAAACCACATCTGGAGGAAAGTGGCTGCAACTGGACCCCTGAGTGGACGAAATACCTACACAATTATGATAAATATTGAGTCTCAGACCATGTGTACATACGACATTATTATTTGGAAAAAAATATGTTGCCAAAAACACATATTTACTTTAAGCAACCAAGGTGGGATTTGCTCTTTGCAACTGCTTCTCAAACACATAAACCAAACACCAACAAACAACGACATGCCTATCTCACATGAGAAAGAGTAAAAAGGAAAAAAAGGAAAAAAGATTTATCTATCTTAGCTTTTATCTTTATCATTGTACAAGATAATACAGTGTATTCCATGCTCTTCCTCATTCTTTTTGTTCCAAAGAAACCTCCCAATAATCATGTGAGGATTGCATTACAGGTGCTTAACGCCAGAAATCAAACCTTCCACTGATTGGTTTAACCGTTTAAGTTGAATACAGATGGCTCATCCGAAGTAAAACCTTGACCAATGGGAGCTGGAGGCATTGTAAGAGATTTGGTGGGGAATTTCACTAGGAAAATTGGTTAGAAAATGTCATGCAAGCTGAATTATGAGGAACTATGAAACACCACAGGCTGGCTGCAGCCTGTGGAATACCTCTTCTAATCATTGAAACAGACTCTCATGCTAAAGTGGATTTCCCAAACAATAAAATCCTACCTGAATCCTGTTCTGCAGGCAAAAGACAATGTCCTCCAACTCCAAGCAGGGGACGATTAAGCATGCCTACTGTGAAGCTAATCTTGGGTGTCTTTCTTTTTGCAAATGAATTTCCTGTTTTACACCCTACCCCCACAAATAATAACCAGCTATCATCAACCTTGGGACTCTGCCATAATTTTCACCCTGGTCTCCAATCCCTTCACTCATTTTCATCCACCAACTCACCCTTTGAATTCAAAAATCTGCTTTATATATTACAGTTTAAAATCTAACTTGCACAAATTTAGTCCCATTACAAGTGGAAACAATGACAAACGAAATACAAATATGTTCAAGGACTGCAATCATTAGAGATGACCATTTAATTTGGGAATTGAAGTTTAACTGTTTGGCATCAGCAGTTATTTACTAAGTAGATTACTAGATTATAATTCTTGGGGATTACTCTTTGGGAAGCTAAAAAATAATGCCACCAATTTAAAGATAACACAGCTTTTGCACTACTAATAACATTTTTCCAGTATGCTTTCCCCTGTATTGTTTCTGAGCGAATTCTAATTCAATTTGGCATGAAAGCTTACCTCAACCTATCACACAGTCTTGTGCAATCAAACAATTTTTCATGGATTATCCAGTTAGACTATTAATCTTCTTAACTTCAAAACTCTCGTGGATTATTCTCTTTCTAGTTATTAACATCATCACTTTTCTGTAGTTAGATTATCCAGTTTCTATCTATGGATGCCTGAATTGAAGTTTAGACTGTGCAAGAGATATCACATACTGACAATGCCAAGCTGGAACCACTGACAAATGCATGCAACATGTGCCCCATTCTGATGCACATTATCTCAACAAGTTGGCTTGAATACTTATCAAACTTATTCAACTTTCTTCAAGTTTAATCAATTATCAATTTAATCCAAGTTATGACACAGTCAAACCAAGTCATTCTCAGGTAATTTTCTATTAATCAACATGGTTCACTGCAAAACAACCAAATTTCAACAAAATTCAATAGAAGTAATTAATGAGTTTTCTATCATTGAATGTATTTAATCTCAATAACCTAGTGAATTAATTGATTTGGTCAACAAGAAAATTGCAGGCTAAAATTCATTCCATTAGAGAAGGGTGTTGCTGTGGTATCCTAGTTTCTTCTGAGACATCGTACCATGGATAATTTGTCAAAATATTTTTTGGCGGTTGTTTCAGGAAGAATGAAGGATGCAACAGAACAAACATATAATGGAAGAAAAGCCTTAAACTCCGAGACGAACAACATGAATATTATGTAGAAAAGAAACATACCCGGAATTTGAAGCTGAGGATCAGCGAGCTCGGAGAAAGCCCTGTTGGCGGCACAGGACAAGAAAGTGTCTCTCAGCGCGGCCGGCAAGGGGCCCAACGGAGGTGGCCGGGCCTCGAAGGCCTTGAGCAGCTTCCGGACCTTCAGATTGAGGGCGGCGTAGTGGCAGCGGTCGCCGTCGAAGGTATGCTCGGAGCAGATGGCGCCGCTCTCGAGGAGCATGCGGGCGGCGTCGAGGTGGCCGGCGAGGCAGGCATAGTAGAGGGCGACGGAGTCCCACTGGTCCCTGGCATTGACGTTGACGCCAGACTCCAGGAGGTAGCGGAGGCGGTCGACGTCGCCGGCGCGGGAGGCCACGAAAACGTCGCCGTTGGGGACCTTCTTGAGAGGGACGGAGGAGGCGAAATCGGAGGCCTCGAGGTCGATGCCGTCAAGGTCAGGATCGATGCCGTCGGTGATTTTCATTGGGTTTTTGTTGGGATTGGAACGAATTTGGGTATGAGAAAAAGGGTTTTATTTTTTTCTCTTTTTTTCTCGGCAGAAGGGAAAAAGGGTTTGGGTTATATATTGGTTTTGGCAGTTGCCTGGTTGCAGTTGGAGTCTTCCGTGGAAGGGAGACTACAAGTAGGATTGTGACAATAGGTTTAATCGTATCTATTACTATATTATTATAAAGGATTCTCTCATTATTTTATATTTTTAAATTTTTTTAAAAAAATTTATAATTAATTAAATATAAATATAAAAAGAAATAAATTATTATATTATTATAAAGGATTCTCTTGATCTTAAATTTTTAATTTTTTTAAAAAAAATTATAATTAATTGAATATAAATATAAAAAGAGATAAAATTATAAATATAAATATTAATACAAAAAAATATAAAATTATAAATACGAATATTTTTTTATAATTACATTATATAATTATAATTATTTTTAAATAAAAAAATATAAAAAATTATTTTCTTTTTACATATATTATTATAACTAACTTCAAATACATTTTACTTTTTTACAAAATTCTGTTTATTTAACTAACTAATTTATAATTATAATAAAATTATAATTAATTTATTTATAAAATAATTATATAAAAAAAATTAAAAGAAATGTGAATTGAAAATGCCACTCAAGATGTAAATGGTCAAAGTTAAAGAACATTATTCTTCAACATCTTACCTCTTATAAGATGATCGATCTTATGTCTTAATAATCATCTAATTTAATTTAATGTTTTATTTGAATCCTTTATACACTCAGTTAACTCCTAACTAAGTACTAATCAATTAAATGTACTAACTAATACAAAGTAACAAAGTATATTATTAGGGATACACTTCAGTGCGTCATCCAAGAAATGATGCACCGTGCATCAGTTACAATAACTTATAACAAAGCTATAAACTTTTCTAATAAAGTTACAAGTATGTTTATAAAATTATAACATTTTAAAATAAAGTAACTTTAAGTAATTTTAAACATTTAAGCAACTTTATCTTAAAATGTTGTCACCTTTTCTAAAATGTTGGTAACTATTTTAAAGATTAGAATAATCTCATATAATGTGTTATTTTTTAAGTGACCTACTTGAGTTGCCCTCATATTATTAATATAATCAAAAGCAAACTTTTAATTTGGTCCTCCAAAGATTAGGTTGACATCACTTTGGTCTTCAAAAGAATGTTGACACTAATTTAATCATTAAATCATAGAAGGTGACATCATTTTGATCTTCTAAAAAAATTAACATCAATTTAGTTCCTTAATTATTGAAAAATGTCATCAATTTAGTTTGTCAATTATATAAAACTGACATCAATTTAGTTTCTCAATCAAAGAAATTATATCAATTTAGTCCATATCCATACACAAAAGGATGATTTTGATATCATCTTTCATGATTCAAGAACTAAATTGATATCAACATTCTTTGAAAGACCAAAATGATGTCGATCCAATCTTTGAAGAACTAAATTAGGAGTTTACTTTATAATCAATATAATATATAAAAGTAAGGTCCTAATTCGTAGAATTATGACAAGTGGTACTTTCTGGTGTAGACACATCTCTTATTTCTCTTCTTAACACGTGACACTCTCTTATAACACTATCATCAAATAATTATAATTTAAAATCAAGCATTTAATATTGATCATAATCAACATTTATTTAAAAATTTAATTTGATTAGAATCCTTAATTGACTCATCAAACTTTAATATCATATTAATCAACAATTAAAATATGATAATTAGATATTTTTAACCTTCTGTCAATAATATAAATAGATATGCATTGATCAATTAATATCAATAAACAATTAGAGATGATATCCTGGTAATTAATTGATTAAAATTTAAATTTTTAAAATATAATCAATTCTGAATACTTCCTTAAATATAATTTAGTAAAAATATAATTACAAGTTCCATTCGTATAAGAAGAATCCATTCATATCATTTTCTAGTATATTCTTTCTCAATTCATACTTTTCTACGTGACTATGGCTATTCATTGTCTGATATCTTGATCTCTATTTACTGTAGTTCATTTCCTTTTATCACTTATCTCTATGATCTCCTTCAGGTTTGTTTTTCTTAGAAAAAAATTTATTTTATACTTCATTTCTTATTTATTATCCATTCCTTTTCTCACACCAAATAAATTATTGCATATTTTTCTGTAATTGTTCAAGGCAGTATGTTAACTTATGAGGAGTATGATATTTGATCGATAAAAGTTTAGACTTAGTGGAGTTATGGTTACCTTGAATGTATTGCTTTTCAACCAAATTGTAAACACATATTTTCTTCTTTTTTTTTTAATATTGATGCTTAATTAAGTATTTTTGGTTTAGATATTGTCTCTCTTCTTAAATTTACTCTTCGTATTTATCCAGATTGGCTTTATTATGCTACTTTAATGAAATGGAGGCAAATATGTTCAAAAAATTTCATGAAAGCATGCATCCTTTGACTACGATGTATTCAAAATCTCAAATCAACAGTTCAAGTTGCTACTTGGTATTTTAATGCATTATGACATGTACTTTTTTGAAATTATGATATAAGATTGTTAAATTAATTACTTTTATTTATTATTTATAAAATTTAATACATTATATCATATTTTATATTATTTCATACATGACACGGGTACTTATAACAAGTGACACACTCATAATAAAACACATTTTCTCCTTGATTAAAACTCAAATTTTAAAATTATAATTAATTATGAAAATTATATTTGTTAAAAAAAATATAATTACTAAGAGAAATATTCAACATCTAAACAAAGTTGATACCATTATTGAACTAATTTAAAGTAATTTTAAAATTTATACAATCAATCTCTCTAACAAGAGACAAATTCAAATTCAAAGTGATGTAATTTTAAACAATTATTATTATTTAAGATATAAATTAATATTTAAAGAAGTGTTTCAAGAATCGTTATTAATATATTTTATTAAACGTTAATAAAGTATTTTGTATCTTTATCAATAAATATTGACATCATTAGTATTTTAATAAATATTTAGGATTGTAATTTGATACTCTAATTATTAACATTTTAAATATTTCATTGAATGACCCATTTTATAAAATAATTCTACATTAATGTATTTATATTTAAAATAACTAATTAAAATTATTTTAATTTCTAGCAATCTTAATAATAAAATCTTGATGACTAATTTATTAAAATTTAAAATTTAAAATTATAATCAATTTTGAATATTTCTTTAAATATATTTTATTATAAAAATTATTACATTAATCAAATAGATGTAAGTTATAAATTTATCTAAAAATTTAAAATTATAATCAATTTTGAATATTTTCTTAAATATATATTATTATAAATATAGATATTTTTTTTACTTTCTTTACTACATTATATCAACTTTCAAATTAATGATAATACAAAATCATGTATTTAATATTGATTTATAATCAACATTTATTTAGAAATCTAATTTAATTAGAATCTCTGATTATAATCATGCATGTATATTGATTATAATCAACATTTATTTAAAAAGTTACAATACATTGGTAACTTTTTTTTTGGATAATTTTTTTTTATTTTTTTAAAAGAAATATATTACTCTTATCATGTTGTTTTACCTAAAATGGGTTAAGAGTTCGATCCATACCATCATAGGTAATCCTAAATCAACAAAAGTATTATCAACTTTTTTTTCAAAAAAAAGACATGAATAGGAAAACATTTATAACATCATCATTAAATAGAATATTAATATATTATGATATTTATGGAGGACTAATATGATATTTTGCATGTAATAGGATTGAAATTGTAAAAATTTAAATTTTATTATCAATAAGGACTATTATTTCTCTATTCAAAATATCATAAAAATTATTATCAAAAAATAATATAAGTTATAATCAGCATCAATCACAGATGTTATTACTATTTGAGTTTATTAAATTTATTGTAAATGTTTATCTAATTATTATATATTTTTTAAAAAAAATTATAAAATCAAATCAAATTTCACTTTATATTTTCAAAATAATTTTATTACACATTATTACAGATTTATGTGTCTTAGAGTATTAGTACTTTTTTTCTTAAATTCGAGAAATTCTATTTTTTCGCTGCTGCAACATATATACTACTTTAACATACTTTTGACTCTTTATGATCATAGACTCAATGACTTATCGTCATAAGACATAATACAATATTATCGTATTTTTTTAAAAAATAATATATATTTATTTTAAAATAATTAAATGAGATTATTATGATATCTTATTAAACAATTAGTTTTTAATAATTTATTTATAATTTGTGACTTTTATATTTTTTTCATTTTTTGTAAAAATTTATAAAGTGCAAACTCGAAAAATGATATAATAAAATTTTGATTTTTTCGTAACTATAAGATTTTTCATAATTCACATTATTATAGCACATGTAGACAAAAAAATACAATAATATAACTAATTATTTACCTTTATTATTTGTTATAATTTATATTTAAAGTTAGACTCGGTTGGCAACTTTGTCAAGTTTTATGTAAGATATTTTTTTTGTATGAATATTATGTCAAGTTTCATGCATATTATGTCAAGTTTCAAGCATATTATCATTCGTAATGAAATTTTAAATATTTATATTTATATATATTCATAGGTAAGGTTTTTTCTATAGATATTTTTTCGTACATTATACATAAATTCATAATAAAATTTTTATTTTTAATTATTATTTATATATATTTAATAGTTATATAATAATATTTTTATATCGTGAATCGCACGAGTAAAAATCTAATTTCTATCAATAGCTTGTCCTCGAAGGTTGATTAAAAATAACCTTTGAATTATCACCTCCCAAAAGCCTTTCATCAAGGTTGCTCCACTGTGCAATAATAATTTTCGAGACATCAATCCACAAAATACCATACGAAACAAAAAATTAAGAGCAAAATTCACTTTTAGTCTCTAAAAAATATAATATTTATTAATTTCATTTTTTTATAGATTAATTCAGCCATTGATAAATCAATTTTATTTCTACTATTTATGTCTCATCTGCCACCTACAATTTCTTATTTTTCTAACACTTAAACCCAAACTTGAACATACATAAAGGAAAAATGAAACAAAAAACTAAAACTTGTATCCGATCTACTACTCGTCAAGAAAATCATGAAATTTATAGTTAGAGAAGGTATATGGTTGGAATACTCGAATACACGAACTCAATCCAATTGGCATCTCATAGTGCTATAACTCTTTTGATAAAATTAAAGCATAACGTTAAACGCACAAATTAAAGTGTATGTTTTTACATGTGTTTAGATTGTTAAATTATATTTAAATTTGTGAAAAGAAGAAAAATTGTAGAAAAAGAAAAAATGGAGTTGAAATTTTTATTTGACTTAATTGCACTTTTGATTTTCCTATTTTATCAAAATGAACGATTTAGTTTTTTTATTTTAAAAACTAGGATAACACCTGCGCGATGCACGGAATAATATAATAAGTTATATAATAAATAGAATAAATAATGTTAAAAAATATATATCAAAAAAATATTTATTATTAAACATTAATTTAAAGTGATTATTATAACATTTTTTTGAGGTAGTGACAAGTTTCTTATACTTATTTTGGTATGACTATCAATGTGTTTTTCATTTGTAAAGAATTCTCCCTTTGTTTTAATCTCAATAACCTAACTAATCACACAATCAATTTAATATCAAAAATACTATATATTAAATTCATAGAAATAATTTTTTTTAGAAGTTGGTTTAATCCATAAATGTATTATCCTAAACTTTAAATTTTCATTCTTTTATCATAAAAATCAAATCATCGAAGTGGTGAAATTCATTTGTCATCTAAAATACTGAAATTCATGTGAGGAGTTTACATATAAAGAAAAAATGAGAATTTAAATATGAAAAAAAGTAATTTTGATGGTGATTATAAAAAAAAAAAAGAATGCCATGTGACGGATATTAAAAAAATTTAGATAATATTTGAATTTTTTTGAAATTATGTGATAAGCTAAGCTAATGGAGAGTGTAGATATGAAAACATAATTTGATTAAGAAATTTAAAAAAAAAATCCTAAAGATATCTTGAAAGTAATATTTGATAAGATAAATATGATATAGATAATAGATGATAAGATAATTAAGAGAGATAATATTTTTAAATTTAGTACTTTCTCCTTTCTATACAATTAATCTCTCCAAAAAAAAATCTAAATATTATTTCGAAAGATTATGCAAGCTTCTCTTTCATGATCTATTTTACTTTGCTTAGCAATCATTCAATTTAAAAAAAAAATTGTGTTTAAGGATTTTTCTCTAAAACAATATCATTTTTATTTATTAAAATAAAAATTTTATTGCGTGGAAAGATTTTTCTCTAAAACAGTATCATGTCTATTCATTGAAAATAAAAAGAAGTATTGCATAGAAAGATATTTTCTTAAAACTCTATCATGTCTATTCATTGAAAGAAGAAAAAATTATTGCGTGGATAGATATTTCTCTAAAACATTATCATGTTTATTCATTAAAAGTAAAATCATTATATATATATATATATAATATTCTAGTTTTAAAATAAAATAATATTTTTTTCTAGAGACTAATTAGTTTCAAAATAATATTTGTCTAAAAAAAATTTTATTACAAAAAGTCTATTTTATATTATTATTGCTTGTAGAATGATACAAATTAGCTCTGCACTTAGTATTAGTTGTGCAGTTAGCAAAATAACAGAAGGAATTGAGTTAGTTACTAGTTGCTAGAGAAGGTAGATTGCATAAATAGTGAATTGTACTCTGAAGCATTCATGGAAAAGCTTGATCAATAAAGCAAGGCTAGACGAGTATTTCTCTCTAGATCGTTCTTCTATTCCCTCTTGATAGGCTAGGCTTATCAAATTGGTGCTCTCATCCCAATGGCAGGGGAACGAGATTCAATCGCATGGAAGAGGCAATGAAGGGCTTGGAAGCAAGGATAGATGCGAGAGTAGCAGTGGTGGAAGATGCAGTGAAAAGCATTCAAGAGATGTTCAAGAAACTGGTGGACCATGAGGTGGAAACCAGAGAAGAAGGTCAAGAAATCCAACAATGGTGATTGCACCTCCAGAAGATTGTGTGGGAGAAGTGGATTTGGCAATGACTAAGAAGGTTCAAATGGAAATTCCACCATTTGATGGCGACAATGCAGAGGACTGGGTTTTCAAAACTCAGGAATTCTTCAATATTCATCAAACCCACCACAGCAGCACATCAAATTAGCTTCAATGGCTATGAGTGGACCAGTGTTCACATGGTATAAGTGGATGGTGAAGAACCAGATGCTAGCAACGTGGAAGGAGTTTTTGGCAGCTCTGTTAGTAAGATTTGGAGCTTCCCTATATGAGGACCCGAGGCAAGCATTGAAAGAAGTGAGACACGAAACAACAGTTGCAGATTATCAAACCAGGTTTGAAGAAATTTCAATGAAAGTTTCTGGTTTGTCTGAAAGCTGGCTAGTTAGCTTCTTTATTTCTGGTTTGCAAGATCATTTGAAGTATGAGTTGATAATTGCTCAGCCAGTTTTAGTTACTTACAAGCTGTGTCATTAGCCAAGTTACATGAACAGAAATATATACACCTACAAACACTATCCCAGAATCTGAACTCAACAAACCAAAATACTAATAACCCCAAAACCAATTTCTTTCCACCTACCATTTCCAAAATAACAAACTCAGCAAGCAAAAATACAAAACCACCTGCTAACCCCCAAAACTCAGTCACAAGCCAATCTTCTTCAACAACATCCAGTAACCAAACCAAGAACACAAAATTCAAAAGACTGTCTGCTGCGGAGTTGAGAAGTAAAAGAGACAAAGGGCAGTGTTATGACTGTGTGGAGAAGTACACACCAGAGCACAGGTGTAAGTGTCTATGTTTGTTATTGATTGGAGAAGAGGAAATACAAGAATTGAAGAGTGGAGTGAGGATGTTGGGACAGAAGTGCAAGAGGAGATTGCAGGGTCTTTGGACACTAATAAAACTGTTCTTGAAATCAGTTTTAATGCACTTGTAGGGCAGTTGACACCCTCTACAATCAAGCTAACTGGAACTCATCAGAATCATCACCTGTCCATTTTAATTGACGGAGGCAGCACAGATAATTTTGTGCAGCCAACAGTAGTTAAGAAGCTAGGGCTTAGTACTATAACAATACCTGAGTTCAAGGTTTATGTGGGGAATGGGGAGTTCTTGATGTGCAATGAGAAATGCCCAAATGTACCCTTATTACTGCAGGGTTATCAGTTCAATATTGATTTCTATATGCTGAAAATGGAAGGTGAAGAAATTGTCTTAGGCGTTCAATGGTTGTAGACGTTGGGACCTCTTTTAACAGATTATAACAAGTTAACAATGCAATTTCAATGGGAAGGACAGACTATACTGCTGACAGGAGAAGAAAAATACAACGTAACACCACTGCATTCCAAACAGATTAAGAAGTTGGCTTTAGCAGAATGGATAGTTTCTCTGCTTTAGCTGCAAGTAGTGGGAAACTTTGGTCCAAATGCACAAACAGCCATACCACAGTCGATACAAACCCTATTGCAAACTTATAGCCACATATTCACAGAACCAAAAAACCTTCCTCTAGCAAGACCAATAGATCACAAAATTCACCTAATACCAAATTCAGCACCTGTATCAGTAAGACCTTATCGTTACCTACACTTTCAAAAGGCAGAGATTGAGAAACTGATCAAGGAAATGTTGACTTGAGGAGTGATAAGGCCAAGTCAGAGCCCTTTTTCATCACCTGTGCTGTTGGTTAAGAAGAAAGATGGCACTTGGAGGTTTTGCATTGACTACAGGTCTCTTAATAAGCTAACAATCAAGGATAAGTTTCCAATTCCCACCATAGATGAACTCTTAGATGAATTGCAAGGTACAACAGTGTTTTCCAAATTAGATTTGCGGGCTGGCTATCATCAAATCAAGATGAATGTAGATGATATTCATAAGACAGCGGTTAGAACCCACCAAGGACACTAGAAGTTTCTTGTCATGCCCTTCGGCTTAACCAATGCCATAACAACGTTTTAGTCAGCTATGAATTCGGCATTTGAGCCTCTTTTGAGGAGATTTGTAACAGTATTTTAAGATGACATACTAGTCTACAGTAAGTCATTAGAGCAGCATGTGCAACATCTTCAACAGGTCTTGGAAACCTTTTTTTTTTCTCTATATTTTTAAATTTTTTATTTTATCATTTTCTTCTTTTTTATTTTTGCTTTTGTTTTTTTCATAAAAACCCAATTTTGAATAAATTATCCTAAAATAGCTATAAATTTGAATTTTGGGAGGGACTTATTTTCTTTGTTTTTATTTCATGACTTTTATTATTTTTTTGAGAAATTTTAAATTAGTAAGGGCAAAATACAGTATTTACAAAGGTTTGAGCCTATTTAAGAATTTAAAAGATTAAACCTATTAGCCTACTTGAATTATTGTATATTTTAGTGAAACAAATAATTTACTCCCCAATTTTGAAAATAAACTAATGTCTCTCTAGTTTGAAAATAAACTATTTATTCCCCAATTATGATTTATAAACAATTACATTTTAATTACATGAATAGTAACCTTTACTTAATTTAATTAGCTCAAATTAATGAATTGTTATCATTTTTCGTAATTTATCAATAAAAGGGAAAATAATTAAATAAGATAATTTGTATCCCATGATTATTTAAAATTTAATTATATTTAATTTATTTTTGTAAAATTAATTTTAAATATTTTTTATTATATTAAAATTATTCGCATTATATTATGCTATATAATACAATTTCATTTATTTAAGCATAAAATATTTCTTAAAATTGAAGGTCAAATTATCTATTTTAACTAGGGATTAAAACTGCAATTAAGTTAATTTTTTAATATAAGTTAACATATTTCATTAAGTTTTTAATGACACACTAATAAAAGAATGAAGAATACTTATTTTGTCAAAATAGATGGACTAAATAGTTTAATTTCAAAATTAGAGATCAAATTGTTTTTTTTTTTTGTCAACATTGGTTCCATTCATAAAAGGCCAGGGGCCAAGATATACATCCCAACGACAAGCATTACACAGATCAATGATAGACACAGCACTAGTAAGCATGAAGGGAAGCCTATGGAGAGAAAAGAGTACTAAGACTTTGAGGTCAGGGATTGACAATTGAGCTTGTCTCTTTCTATCAAGATGGCTAATTTTTGAGGGAGATGGGGGCACCACTGTGGATGGAGGGAATTATTCATGGTCATTTTTGCAGCTTCATGGGCAACATAGTTATTCTGCCTCCTGGTCCACTGGAAGCCACAGTGGGCAAAGGAGGAGCTTGTTATGTCATCTATGATTCCTTAGGCTTCCCATAGCTAGGTGTTGTCTCTATAGGCTTCAATTAGCTGAAGGCAATCTGATTCCATAATAATACATTGGATACCAAGGTTGCTTGCCAAGATGAGTCCTTCTCTTAAAGCTGTCGCCTCAACTTGGAGGATAGAATTTGATAGAATTCTTTTGTTACTCCCAGCCAACATATTTCTTGTGGAATCCCTGATGACTGTTGCTATGGCCCTACTTTCCTTTCCTTATCAAAAACTGTATCTACATTGTATTTTTCCATGTTAATCGGTGGTTTGCACCATGCATTGGATTGGAGGGTCTTCAGATTCTGGTCTCTGCTATTCTTATCTGGAAGTTCAATCAAAGCCTGTTGGCTCTCATTATGAAGCATCATTGCACTAGAGAAGGTGAAGTGAGCATCTGGTTGCTTCCCGTCAAAGTAAACTATGTTTCTCTCTTTCGAAATTGCTCATAGGAGATGCAAGATTTGCATAAAACCTTCGAATTTACTGTCCCTTGCATCCTTCAAAGCTACAATTTTGTTCCATAACCAATCTGCTAATCTTGTTGGCCTATCCATTTCTGGGCAGCATTGTATTTGCGACTCGAACCACACTGGTTGGGTCCAAGGACAAAAGAGTAGAGCATGCTCAATTGACTTAGGCCCCATCTTACAAATTTGGTAAACTGATGGGAGCCTTTTGTGCAAATTTGCTCTCACTAGAATTGCATTGTGAAGACATTTCTAGATGAAGAGTTTGATCTTGTTTGAAATTGGAATCTTCCAAAGTATAGTCCATAACTCCATCGGGAATATATTTGATGATGCTGCTAACCTCATTTCTGCTCTATGCTCCACCTACTTTGCTCTTCTGTACCCTGATTTGACCGAGTATACTCCATCTTTGGTATAAGGCCACACCAGAACATCATCCTCGCTGAGCATCCCAAGCGGTTTCCTGATGGCTGAGGCAGATTGGTGATTGGGAAGGGTACTTCTTAGCTTCTAAGCTTCCCAGCCTGATCCATTGTTATTAAGCAGGTACTTTAAACACAGATCCTTGTCCAAATTGTGGGTGTTTGGTCAAAGTTCATTCCCCAACCAATTATCCTTCCAAATCTTGATAGTTTCCCCATTGCCTATCACCCATCCTCCATTCTCCCTAAGGAAGTTTTTCCTATGGATAATGTTATTCTAGCTCTAAGAGGAGTTTCTTTTGTTGCTGGCCTCCATAAAGTTTCCCTTAGGGAAATACACTCCTCTAAGTATCCTAACCCATAGTGCATCTGGATTCTTAAGGATCCTCCAGGCTTGCTTGGCTAGTAGAGCTAGATTCATCAATTCAAAATCCCTAAATCCCATGCCTCCTTCCTTCTTGCTTCTAGTTAACTAACTCTAACTTTTCCAGTGTATTCCTCTCTCCTTTGCTGGACCTCTCCACCAGAATCTAGTGATTAAGGAGCAGATTGAGCTGCAGAAAGTTCTAGGAAAACTGATTATGGACATAGTATAAGTAGCGATGGCTTGTAGAACGGCTTTAATCAATACCTCTTTCCTAGCTTGGTTCAGAAGCTTAGCTTTTCAACTATCAATCTTCCCTAAGATTCTTTTTTTAATCCACTTCAAGGTGCCTTTTTTTGATCCCCCCCCACTTTGCTGAAAACCCTAGATACTTCCCAGGATGGTCTCACACCTACACATTAAGAATGCGCGCAATTGAGAATTTTCTAGTTTGACTCATTTTTACGCTGAAGATAATTCCAGATTTGTCCACATTCACTCTCTACCCTGAGATAGTTAAATAGCTATTTAGAACTTGAATGATCCGGTATGCCTTTTCTTGAGTAGCATTAGCAAATAGTATTGCATCATCAGCGAAGAGTAGGTGGGAGATTGTGGGAGCTGTGCTTGCTAGCTTGATCCTTTTTAATCTGTTGGACTCTAATGCACCTGTCAGAGTTTAGGAGAGTGTTTCTACAGCTAAAATGAACAGATATGGTGATAGAAGGTTTCCTTGGTGGAGCCCTCTTTGAGGCTTAATTATTGGACTCAAAGAACCATTAATTTTTATTCGATAAGTGATTGAAGTTACACATTTCATAACCAAAGAAATCCACCTAGGTTCGAAACCCCATTCCAATCTGTCGTAAGCTTTGTTCATGTTTAGCTTGATTGCCATATACTCTCATTTGCTTTTCTTCTTGCTTTTGAGGAAGTTCCTGGGCTATTAATATATTATCTTGGGTCAGTCTCCCACTTATGAAAGCACTCTAGTTCTGAGATATAAGCTTGCCCATCCACCCTTTAAGCCTATTAACCAAAACTTTGGATATAACCTTGTATACAAAATTACAGTAACTGATCAATCTATATTGGTTAACTCCCTCAGGTAAGTCCACTTTTGGCACCAACAAAATATGTGTTTCATTAATCTTAGGGTGTAACTGACCTTGCTCAAAAAAATTGGTAACTGCTTTACATATTTCCCCCTTGACCACTTTCCAATTACGCTGGAAGAAGAGTCCATTGAAGTCGTCAAGGCCTGGTGCTTTGAGAGCACCCAACCCAAACACTGCTTCTCTAATTTCCTTCTCTGAGACTTTTGCACACAGTTGCTAGTTTAACTCATCCGAAACACACTTCTTTAAGAACTACATTGAGAGATTGTACTCACCCATATCTTTAGAATTGTATATGTTTTGGAAATATTCAGTGAATACCCTACTAACATTTTCTTGGCCTTCCTCCCAATGGATCTCTGTTCCTCATACATTTCCTCCCTTTTCCAAAGATCTACTAGTTGGTTACGATAGCTTCTAATCTCTGCCAAATCTATGTTGATTCCTGGTTTGTTCAACAGTTTAGCAATCTGTCTCTTGATTTTGGAAATTTTTTTACTTGCACTTTTGAAAGTTCTTATGCTCCACTCTTTCAAGGACTTCTTACATCTGTTAAACTTTTTAATGGTTAAGTCCCAATCATCTACTGCTTCCTCATCTTGATTCCACCCCGATTATATAATTCCACTGCACTCTGAATGTTCATCCCAAAATGCCTCAAATTTGAAATCTGTCGTACTCCTTCCCGAGGGATGTAGGTTGAAAATTAAGGGAGTATGGTCAGACGTAGCAACTAGAACAGCGGTGACCATTGCATTAGGAAAGTTTAGTCTCCAAGGCCAGTTAACTAATGCCCTGTCAATATTCTCTCTTGTGACAATACCACCTCTCTCATTACTGTGCCAAGTGAATTTACTGCCCTGCAAGTCTAAATCCATAAGTTCTGTGCAGTATACAAATTCCCTGAAAAGGTCCATCCTGGATTGAGTTTGAGGTCTCAGCCCTAATTTTTCAAACTAGTATAAAATCTCGTTAAAATCTCTAATGCAGCTCCAAGCCCTATCTTTATTTGTTTGTAAGTTGGCAAAGGCTTGCCATAAAGATCTCCTTGCTGGAATACTGGTTATCCATAAACAAAAGTTAACTCCTAGTTAATTCTAGTATTCAAACAAACAACATATGTGTGGATATAGTTCAAACAGCTCTCATAGATTTCTAATTCAACATTGTTCTTCCAAAAAAGACACAGACCCTCAGAGAGGCCTTCAGCTTCTACACAAATAGCTAAATCAAAAGATAGCTGATACTTCAACTTTTCTACTCTGGCTCTATTAGCCTTTGTTTCCATCAAGTACAACATACTAGGTTTATATACAAAATAAAGGTGCTTCAGCTCCCTAATTGTCGCAGATGAAGTAATTCCATGACAATTCCAGCTTATAACAATCATGGACCCTGGTGGGGCTTGCATGGGCCTGCCTCCTCAGCCTGCCAGTCTTGTGTGGTCATGTGCTCATTTGTTATATCTTCGTGGGCTTAGTCCTGGTGCTCTTTTTTCTCCTCTCTTCCTTTTTTGGCTTTAGGTAATGTCATTTCTTCCTCTCCGCCTTCTTCCTTGTGCTTCCTGGGACTTTTCTCTACTCTAAATCTCTTCAAAGACAAGAAGTTGTAGACTTCCATAACCAAAGAAGATTCTTCTCCTCCCAGAATAGTATCCTCAAATTCCTCCTTTTCTCTTGGGTCTTCTTCCTAGAATTCTACAATGTAGATATTCTTGCTCTCCTTTTGTTTCTCTCCCTAGGCTCCTACCTTAGCTCAATTATTTGCTTGTTTGGGTTGTTCTCGTTCCACCCTTCAAGCTTGCCTCTTTCGTGTTATTTAGTATTCCAGGAATTTCCTTCCAAGTGGTCTACCTTGTGCAAATTTGTCACTGCTTCTCTATACTTTTGCCATTAGGCCTCCGTCAACATAACCTCGACAAAGTGTTCTGGGCTTAGACAGTCTTATACTATTATTGGTTCCTTTAGCCTAAAATTCATCTTATAGAGATGGAGATCCTCTATCTTTTTGGGCCCTAAGCCAAGCCTCACTTGCTTGGTTTTTAAGTCAATCACAGTCAATCTCTGGTTGACACTCTTTTTGGGGTATTTGTCCGCTTCCCCCACTTTGACTATGCCTGCCATTTCTAGGCTCCAGGTTTTTCCTATTAGTGATAGTCTCCTGGACCTCTATCTGTACTGATTGATCTGCCCCACCTTTTTAACTTCGCCTGTCGCTTTTTCAAAATTTCCTTAACTCATTCCTGGTTTGCAATCACTTTTTGAATCTCCCCCTAATCTCCTAGGACTTGAACCCTTTTCATTACAAACGTACTATCTTGGACATCTTTACGTGCAGCTCCTTTTTGATTGTCTTCACGTGCCTCTATCTGCTATCTGTCCTCTAATGCCTGCTTAGCTCTGTGTTTTATCTCCATGGCCAGTGAAGCCATGGATTTAGGTGTAGGGACTCCAAGGTGTGGACCATACCTTGGTATCATTGGATCAAAGCTCGCCATGGCCTTTTCCTCCTGGTATTTCTTCTGTTCATGGCCTAGACAGTCACATTTGTAGCAATAGTCTTGGAGTTTCTCAAAACGTATGATTGCCCAAGTTTTGGGTAGGTCTTTCCTTAGTATCTAGAATCCTGTAGGGAGGGCTTTTGTGATGTCCACCATGACCCTGACACGTAGGAAGCTCCTCAGCAGTTGCCCTTTAACAAAAGGGTCCTCTAAGTACTTCTCCAATTCTATTCCCACTTTGCCTACATTCTTCGTATTGATCATATCAAGTGGGAGTTCATGCACCTGTATCCAAAAAGAACATCTATCAAAGTTAACTTCATATATTGTTACCTGTGGTACCCAATATTGGAGGCAGAGTAAGTGCCCCATAACATTCCAGGGGACCTCTTGAATGATTTTTGCCATTTTGAATCCTTGTTATAGTGGTTGTTGCCACTAGTTATTGTTCGTTTGATCAACTAAGTGTTGATTGTATTTTTTTTATTGTGTTTCTAACTTCATATTATTTTTCTGAGAAAGATATCTAGACTACGGCTTTGAAACTTTGCCTGTATAATCTTCATAGATGGAAAACATATATTTAGCAATGGTTTTAGCCAGATGGATTTGTATATTTATTCATGAAAATATGCTTTGGCTCATACTTAAGTGAGTTTTCTTGTACGTTAGAAAATGTCCATTATTTGAAAAACAGGAAGCTATAGTATGTGTTATGTATTATGTCCATGGGCGATTACATGATTATATATTTAAACTCCTGTAAAGAATATGATTGTGTCCAATTAAATATTATTTTTTAATCATATTCTTGTATGTGTTTATGTGTATGTTATTATGCAATAAACACATGTTTTATGCAAAATTAGACAGGAGCCAATTGTTTTTTTTTTTATTCTTCTAAAAGTATTAGTCTTTGGATATGTTGTTATATATATGATTTTGGTGTGATTTTAATTTCACTTTCATGGTACATATATTTGTACTGTTTAAATTAATGTGATTAATATTTTCTTATTAGAGGTGTCTTATCAGTCCTTTCAATTTCTAGAGGCTTTATGCATAAGAAGAAAACTAATATTTAGCTACTTGGATAGTTATGCTGTGTGTTAACTTTAATGGTTTGAACTTGCATATGATTGAAATATTTATTCAGTTCATTTAAAGTTGAAAACTCTTATGTGTTATAGGAATATTAAACATTTAACTTGTTGATTTGAGCTTGTATATGCAATAATTATAAAATGATTGTTTAATATACTGTTAGAGAGTATTGATATAAGTTTCTCTATATGATTTTATAAAAGGAAATATTTAGTGCCTTGTAGGCATGAATATATAGAGAAATAATTTTTTGAGATAGAAATATCCTGGTATTTTCTTTCGATATGTAATTATTGCATTATTTTTGTGATTATTTACATGGAAAGTGAGAGTTATATTTTGCCAATGAAATTTTGTTTATAGAAAGTGTGCTTTCATGTTATATGAAGTTTTGTCTAATTTTTTGAAATGCATGATATATTTGTTAGCTATTAACTCTTTGAATATTCTGTCATACTATAGCATTTAAATATCCATTAAATGAATGTAAAATTAAGTTAATTGCTTGTATTAACATTGTTATAGACTATGCTTCTGCATGAAAACTGTAATGTCTATGGTCCCTGCAGCCATGTTTGCCGCTTTCCAACCATCACCGTCAACGTTGTCGGCGAGAAACGCCCATCAACTTTCGACAAATGCAAGAAGCTACCAATGAAGAGAGGAAAGAGAGGATTATTGTTGTTATGGTTTGACAAGTTTCAGAAAATATGGGGAGATTAGAAGAAGGACGATGACTGTAATAACTCTAAAATTTTTACTTTTAGTTAAAAAAAAAATGAATTGACAAGCATAATATTTTTATTTAAAAAAAATATTATCACTCAATATATTTTAGTTAAAAAATAATAAATATATACATTTTTTATAAGGAGGACATACTTTGATAAAAGGTGGAAAAAAAATGAAAAAAAAAGGGACAGCTAATGGCATTTTTATAATTATTAAGAAAATATATTATTTTATCATTTTTTCCTCTTCTTATCCCCATCCCCACGACACCCCCATTTCTTTTTCTCTTTCTCTTTCTCTTCTTCTCCCTCGGCAGCACCATTGTCCCACTCTCCCTCTCTATTTTTCTCTACTCATCTCACTACCCATCAATACCCACTCAACCCAAATCCTAATTCTAGCACTCCTCTCTTATATTTTCCCTAAGTTTCTCTATTTCCTCTCTTTTTCAAAAAAAAAAAATATTATTTTTATTTCCTTACTTCAAAACCATGGTGATTTTGGAAGCTTGCAAGTAAGAGGATTTTAGAACTACAACACTATCATTTTCTTAAATCTTTGTGGGTAAGTGAAACTTTATCTTATTTCTTGAAATTTTTGAGAGAAATAATTTTGAAATCCTAGCCCATAAAGACTTTCTCTCTCTAGATTTTATCTCTCCTTATATTTAAAATTTTTCTCTATGTTATTTAGATGAAAAACCTTTTCTCTAGCATGATATAAATATAACAATAATTTTAGAGTCATTAAACTATTGTTTGTGCTTGTTCTTAGCTCAATAAAATTATTTTATAAACTTTCTAGTGTTAGGTATGATTAATGATGTTGGTAAACACTTTGGTAATGTTTAGAAATTTTTGGGATAAGGTCAAAAAGAGAAATATTATTATTTAGGTAAAAGTCACACTTTTGCGAAACTATGAATAAGATTTAGATGTAGTTATAATTTTTCCTAGTGATATTTAAATTATTTGGGAGTATTAAAATCTTTCTAATGAAGTGTGAAAGTTTATTTGTGATAGATTCATCTGTGATGAATTTCAAGCTCAGACCTTTCGACACTCAAAAGTGTGCTGGTTTATGACTTCAAAACCAATACACTCATCCGCTTGGTTTATTGAGTCATACGAAAATCACTCATTGGGTTTTGGGCCCAAAGAGTGAGTGTGCATGATAGGTGAAAATTACGGTTATTGATTATTTTATAAAGGCCAAGATTCCCTCTCCATTCCTAACCTCATCTGTTGTTCACTGCCCCATCATGAGAACATAGTTACAAAGAGACAGAAAAAGGGGAAGATCCTTATCTGGAGTGTGCACTTGTGTACATGTTTACTCATCTATTTCTGAAACTCTTGAAGATCTATCAATTCTTCCAAAATGTCTACAAGAAGTACACAACTCTTTAACATCTGATTTGGTATTTTTAATTCTGGTATAGGTACATAATGTATATGCATGTGGCTAAATTCAACAAGTGACTCTATTTTTAACACTTGTTACCAATTTCTACTCGTTATTTATTTTTACATGGCCGACAAATTTATTTTCCTTAGATTTTTGAGAAGAGAAACACTTTAAGTAGGTACTAATGGAGGTATGTTGGATGGGGAAAGGGCTTCCCGTTAGGTGTAGTCGCCGTTGTGGGGAAAGGAGCTGCCAACAAGGTGTAGCCACTGCATAGATCTTTACTGGGAGGCAAAGAGCTACCAACAACATGTAGCCATTGGTATGGGGCAAGAAGCTGCCTATTAGTTACACCCGCCCCCAACATGGTTTTAAATTGTAATCCACAACTGCAATTATGACTGCAATATTGCTGTAGTATGAGCCACTGCAACCATAATGCGACCGCATCACCAGCATTTGTTTGTAATTTCTACAATCGCAGCGCAACTGCATCCGCAACCGCAACTGCAACCACAATTTAAAATCATAACCCCAATAGAGGTCAAAGAGAGGAAGGGCTGCCCACTAGCTAGAGTCACCCCTAGGTGGTTCGCCTCTCCTAGCTGGAAAGGGCTACCAATGCGGTGGAGTCACCTGAGGTGGTTGGTTCTTCAGATAGGATCCCTTCTAATATACTTCATGCTATGATTGCCATGTGTTAAGAATGTTGGATATTTTCATTGTTTTGAAACATATTATTTTTTGTTTAACTTACTTCTTATGCAGCCTCTTATTTTACTTTAAGTTCATGGTAATTATTGTCCTCATTGAGTCTATATGACTCACCCCTCTCTTGATTTTAAAATTTTCATATCAGTAGCCTGCAGAACAATATCTTTTTGGGGTTTCCATCCTCCCTAGTTCTCTTTGGTATTCCTCTCACTTGCAGCAGCTTTTGTTTGTTTTGTAGTTAAACTCCAAGTGTCTTGCAGCTATAGAGTGGGGAGTCTTGTAGATATTATGTTTATGTATGCATGGTATATTGAGATTGAATGTTTTATACTAGATATGGACATTGGTTGTATTCGGGGATGTCCATATTTTAGGAGAGACTTTGCTGGATTTTTGGCAGTCTTATGTTTATTATTAATTGTTATATATGTTGAACTTGTTAGCTAAATTGAATTTTTAATAGGCTTGCTTGATTGTATAGGTAGTTTATAGGCCGGCTACGAACTCGAATTGGGGTTGTGACAATAAAGTATACAAAGAAAACTGAGTTTTGAATTTTGGGTATAGCTTTTGAAAGATGCAATGAGTAGCACTTGTTTACTAGATCACTCCTCCTAATTTCTCTCTTTTGCGCTTTACCATGACTATCTCATTTCCTTTTTTTTTTTTTGAGTTTTTTCTTGGTTTCTCCCTAAAAAGTGGCCTTACCCTCTCTTTCTATTCCCTCTCCTTCTATTATTACATTTCTTTCTCCTCCTTTCTCAGATTTGAATGCAACAAATGCTATAATGGACAACCAAAAATCAAGGAAAAGGAATAGAGACCAATAACATTAAAAGAAAGTGAGCCTGAGATGAGAGAAAACTTGTAGCTGGCTTTCCAAAATGAATATATGGTGGACAACAAACTATTGTGGGAACAGAAACAAGATCGTAGCTGGCAAAAAGAGAACACTATGCATTTCTCTCTTAAAATCTCTCAACTTCCGTCTCCTTACTCTTTAGTTCTCTCTATCCCCAACATCCCCCCTTATGTTAGTATTTATAGCCAAAAAGAAAGACCAATGTCAACGCATGGCAATCTCATGGTCATGATGTGGTTGATAATTGAATTTTATCACACTTAATTGTTACATTTGATTAATGATTTTAGGGCTGTTTAGTGTGTAATTAATGATTTTTGGTCTAAATTGGGCTTTGGGCTTTTAATTGGATTTAATTCATTTTCGTGCTATTTTTTCAGATTTACACTGTTCCAGTATTTTGATCATAACTTTTGTTATAGGTATCCGATTAACCTCATTCTTATTTCGTTTTGCAGATAACTCAAAGAGCTACAAAATGGTATTAGAGGCTTGAAGGTCAAATTCGGACAAGAAGGTAGTCAAAATTAGAGCCAAAGTCAATCACGAAATTCTGGAGCTATGTTTAGTTAATTGGGCTTAACTTTGTAATTAGGAGTCCAAATTACATGGGACAAAGCCATTAGTTATGTTTTTAATTTAGGCCAGTTTGGGAGCCCTGACCTTGTTTAGTTTTAGGTTTAAAATAGCATATTAGGGCAACATGAACAGCAGCTTTTGATTTTAGAGAAATTTCAGATCTACACCTCTTCTCCTTTCTCTCATCTTGTTCATCTTGTTCTTCTTTTTCTTTCCTTTTTGTTTTCTGTTTTTTCCCACCCATGGTAGGCTAACTTTCCATTCAATCAACCCATGAGTTGGGGTTTTTGCTGTTGAATCCAGAGGACCCGTGCTCTCTATGAACTGAATCCGTTTTTCTTTCTCCCTTTACTCGAAATTGAGCAACACGATTGTGTACGTTGAATCCGAGCGGATAAGGTTTGTCCATGAGGTTTGTTTATGATTTCTGTATTTTGATCATCCAGGGGAAGGGATTAAATGTTAGATTTAATATTTAGGTTGATTAACCCAAGGGACTTAAAATCAAAACAGGTTGAAGTGAACACTATGCGATGGCATGAGTGAACATGTCAAGAGTTTGATTAAATGCTAGGTGATTGTCTAGTAGAGAGGGTTCCTATATGAATGCAGGGATTCTGATTTATTTAGAGTCAACCACAAGATTCAGTAAATTCTTTGTCCAGTGACGGATGTCCTTTGAAACCTCAATTATGGATTGGTTGATTGCTTTTAAATTTGTTAATTTTGTTTTATCTCTTGCTTTAATTTTCTCTTGCTTTAATTTTAATCGAATTAAAACCCCACCTGTTTATTGTTTTGTGTTCAATTGAGTGATTTAGTCCTATGCAAAATTCCTTGGGAGACAATTCAGGTTGTCCTATATTACAAATTTATTTATAAGCCTGGTTAATTTGAGTGAGTTCGATAGTTCACGTCAAATTTTGGCACCGTTGCCGGGGATTTGGTATTGTTCTTTTGATATCGATTATTGCATATTAACAGTAGATTAGAGTAGAGTAGCTGCATTTCATTTTATTCCTTATTCCACACTTGAGTAGAGTAGAGTAGCTTTAGTAGTGTCGAAAGTGTCGCAAGTGTCGCATAATTGGACTAACCTGTAGAGTTAGGTGTTGAGGCTTGGTATACAAAGTTTATCCACTATCTGGGGTCAAAATCTCGAAATTCCTTCATCTGGTATAGTTTTCTTGCCAAATTCCATCGTTTAGACCACTTTTTCAATTTTTTTTTATTTTCGTGATTTTTAAAAATTGCTGAAAAATTACAGAAAATCAAAAATACATTTTAGAATTTTACTGTGGTGGTCCCATAATTTTAAAATTCATTTGATAGTGTTTTTTGATTTTATTTTGGCTAATTTCTTAGTGTAGATTTTACTTAATCTAGTGACAGTTTCATTAATTCTGAGAGCATGGATAAAGAACTTTAAAGGAATTGGCTGCAACCTGACGTTAACTATCAACCCTTGTGCATCCAATATCCTGATCTTTGATGCTGACTTTGAGCTTAAATCTGGTCTTATCCATTTGCTTCCCAAGTTTTATGGTCTCGCAGGTGAGGATCCACATAAGCATTTGAAAGAGTTCCATGTGGTTTGCAGCATTAATGAAACCACCAAGGAATTGATGAGGAGCAGATTAAATTGAGAGCTTTCCTTTCTCTCTAGATGTGAGCTAAGGACTGGTTGTACTACCTTCAACCCTCATCCATTGGAAGCTGGAAATGACATGAAAGATTATTTTTGGAGAAGTTTTTCCTAACCTCAAGAGCCACTCAATCAGAAAGGAGATATGTGGCATAAGGCAAGAAATGGAGAGAATTTGCATGAATACTGGGAGAGGTTCAAGAGGCTATCTGCAAGCTGTCCACCACTAGATATCTGATCATTGCTAATAGTATACTTCTATGAAGGCTTGTACCCATGGAGAGAAATATGGTGGATGCAGCCAGTGGTGGAGCTTTAGTTGATAAGACACCTGCTGCGGCCAGAGAATTGAGCAAACATGGCAGCTAATTCCCAACAATTCGGCACTAGAGCAAACCAGCAATGGGGTGTTTCAATTCAAGCGCCCCAGTCCAAATATCCAGTGCCCAGAACCAGCAGAGATCCAGTGCAGACCACCAGAGCTAGAAAATAGACTAGATGAATTGACCTCATTAGTAAGGCAATTGGCAGTGACACAAATAGTGCATTCTCTCACTCCACAGATAAGCAGACCATGTGGTATCTGTTCTGATCCATTCCACCCCATTGATGCTTGCCCAACTCTGCAAGAGGGAACCTCTCCAGACCAATCAGTAGCTGCAGCAGGTCTTTCCTGGAAAGCCACAGTACAGATAACATATCCATTTTCAAACACTTTAATTCTGGCTGAAGATCATCCAACTTAAGGTGGAACCAGAACCAGAACCAGATTCAGAACCAGAACCAGCAGATTTTTCCACAATACCAACATAGGCAGTTTCCACAGCACAAACAGAATTTCAACAGTCTGTACCTCCACACCAGGCACAGTAGCCACAGCAACAGCAGACCAGTAGTAGTCTTCACTGGAAGAATTGGTGAAGCATTTGCAACGAACAATTTGCAATTCCAGCAAAGAACTGAATCTTCCATTCAGATTGCAAAACTCGATGGGCAGTAGCAACAACTCTCTTCCTTCATAGACAATTCCTATCCGAAGGGAATGTTAGTGCTATATCCCTAAGGTCTGGAAGCACTAGAAGAGCCAAGCAAGCTGCAGTTGAGGCTAAACCACCTAGAAGGAGAGACTGATGCTAAGAAAAGGAAACATTGAACAAGGCATGATGAGTCTGAACCCCCATCCCCACCTTTCCCTCAGATAGCCCTTCAATTAAAGTTGGCAAGAAAGCACAAAGAAAGGAGATCCTAGAGACGTTTAGAAAAGTTAAGTTAACATCCCTCTCTTAGATGCGGTCAAGCAAATCCCAAAATGCCAAATTTCTAAGGAGTTATGTACAACAAGGAGACTGAAGGGGAATAAGCGAGTGAACTTGAGCCAGAATGTGTCAGCACTCATCCAGCCAGCCTAAGAAGTGCAAGATCAGGGACGTTTACTATCCTTACATAATGGAAATTGTAACTTGATGATGCATGTTAGACTTAGGTGTTCCATAAATGTCATGCCTGAATCTGTTTATAATTCTCTTGGCCTCGGTCCTTTGCCTGCTACTGGTGTTGTTTTCCAGTTAGCTAATAGGAAAGTAATGCCTCACCTGCTGGTCTGATTGAAGGATGTTTTTAGTTAGAGTAAATGAATTAATATTCCCTGTTGATTTTTACATTTTAGAGATGGAAGGTGAGTCTCCTAGCAATGGACCCCCGATTATTCTCAGGAGGCCTTCCTTGAAAACAGTTAGGACTAAGATAGATGTGCATTCTGGTACTCTTTCCATGGAATTTGGTGATAGTATTGTGCATTTTAATATCTTTGATGCCAATGAAACATCCTAGGGAAGAGCATTCAGTTTTGTGCATTGATGTGATTGATGATGTGGTTGATGATGTTTATGCTGAATTTTGTGCTTGATTATCCAGATTTTGCATCTGCCAATGACGCTGTTGTTTGTGGTTGTACTGATAATGAATGGTGCCCTGTTTGCACTGAATTTTCCTAAGCTTTTTCGAATTTTTGTGATGCACTAGATACTGATGATGATTCTGATTTAATTGGTGATTCTGACTTGCCTGCTGATATTAATTCTGATGTGAACATTGTGCAGTCTGGGCAAAGTTTTGCTTTCTTAAATGTATTTTCAGGCACTACAGGTTCAACTCATGTACATGCTGCAGAATTGGTGCAACCCACCAAGCTTTTTCCCTCTACTAAGCAGCCGCCTAAGTTGGAGCTGAAATCTCTGTCTGACCACTTAAAATATACCTTCCTGGAGGAGAATGAGCAGCTGCCAGTCATTGTGGCAAGAAATCTTCTACCTAATCAAGAGGAGCAGCTGCTGAGATTATTGAAGGAAAATAAGAAAGGCAATTGGGTGGACTTTAGCTGACATTGTTGGCATTAGCCCTTCCATGTGTATGTATCGAATTTCATTGGAAGAGAGTGCTAAACCAGTGAGGCAACCTCAGAGGCGCCTAAATCCCCTTATTCTAGATGTGGTGAAAAAGGAAGTGACTAAGCTCCTGCAAAACTGGCATTATCTACCCCATCTCTGACAGCCAGTGGGTCAGCCCAGTTCAGGTAGTTCCCAAAAAGTCTGGTGTGACTGTAGTGGCCAACCAGAAAAATGAGTTAATTCCCACAAGAGCTCAGAACAGCTGGAGAGTTTGCATAGACTACCGAAGGCTCAACCAGGCCACCCGCAAGGATCACTATCCTTTACCCTTTATTGATCAGATGTTGGAGTGGTTGGCTGGCAAGTCTCACTATTGTTTCTTGGATGGCTACTCAGGCTACTTCCAATCCATATTGCACCTGAAAGATCAAGAGAATACTACCTTCACATGCCCCTTTGGAACATTTGCATACAGAAGGATGCCCTTTGGACTCTGCAATGCGCCTGGGAACCTTTTCAGCGGTGCATGGTAAGCATCTTTTCTGAATTTTTAGAGGATTGCATGGAAATATTTATGGATGATTTTACTGTGTATTGGGTCTTCTTTTGATGCATGCTTGGGTAGTTTGGCTAGAGTCTTGAATAAATGCATTGATACCAATCTTGTGTTGAACTTTGAGAAATGTCATTTCATGGTTGAGTCAGGAATAGTTTTTAGGACACATAGTGTCTAGAAAGGGTATTGAGGTAGATCCTGCTAAGATAGATGTTATTTCTGCTTTACCTTACCCTGTGTCTGTGCAGGAAGTGCATTCTTTTCTTGGTCATGCAGGATTCTACCAGCGCTTCTTCCAAAACTTTCAGCAAGATTGCCCGGCCCCTGTCCAACCTTCTGCAGCATGACACAGATTTTGTGTTTGATGATGAGTGTAAGTAGGCCTTTAATCATTTGAAGCGCTGCCTGACCACAACTCCGGTGATCCAGCCACCCAGATTGGTCTCTTCCATTTTGAGCTGAAGTGCGATGCCTCCAACTATGCTGTTGGTGCAGTTCTTGCTCAGCGGGTCAATAAGGCCCCTCATGTCATTGCCTATGCCTCCAAGACTTTGGATTCTGCCCAGTCTAATTACACAACCACTGAGAAAGAACTTTGGCTGTAGTTTTTGCACTTGATAATTTTAGGTCATATCTGCTAGATGCTAGGGTAATTGTCTTTTTCCAACCATGCAGCCTTGAAGTTTCTTTTGAAAAGGCAGATGCTAAGCCTCGACTCATTCGGTGGATGTTGTTGCTCCAAGAATTTGACATTTGAGATTAAAGATAGAAGTGGAGCAGAGAACTGGGTAGCTGATCTCTTGAGTCAGATCACTCACCATCCTGTTGATCTCTCTCCCATTCGGGATGATTTTCCTGATGAGTAGCTTTTTACAGCTGTAAGGTAAGCTTCCATGGTATGCTGACTTGGTAAATTATTTGGTTGCTGGTGTTTTGCCTGCTGATTCTACTAGGGCCCAGAGTCTGAAATTGAAAAGTGAATCTAAATACTATGTTTAGGATGACCTTTATTTATGGAGATTCTGTAATGACCAAGTAATTAAGAGATGTGTGCCTGATAATGAGTTTCATTCCATTTTACATTTTTGCCATGCTTCTGCCTGTGGTGGTCACTTTGGACCCCAAAGAACTGCTAGGAAAATGTTAGATTCTGATTTATTTTGGCCTTCCATGTTTCATGATTCATATCTGTTTTGTAAGTCATGTGAGAACTGTCAAAGGGTAGGGAGTATTTCCCGTAGGCATGAGATGCCCCAGCAGCCTATTCTGTTTTGTGAAGTTTTTGATGTTTGGGGTATTGATTTTATGGGCCCATTTCCTGTTTTCCATGGTTTTTACTTACATATTGCTGGCTGTTGATTATGTCTCAAAATGGGTTGAGGCAAAAGCCACCCGGATTGATGATTCTGCTGTGGTTGTAGATTTTATCAAGTCTAACATTTTCTGCAGGTTTGGTGTTCCTAGAGCTATTATCAGTGACTATGGCTCTTATTTTTGTAACCGAAGCATGAGTGCATTATTGCGGAGGTATGGAGTGATTCACAAGGTTGCCATAGCATACCACCCACAGACCAATGGCCAAGCTGAAAATCTCGAACAAAGAAATTAAGCAAATCCTTTTAGAAGACTGTTAACTCTAACCGTAAAGATTGGAGCAAGAGGTTAGATGACGCTTTGTGGGCATATCAGACTGCCTACAAGACTCTAATTGGGATGTCTCCCTATCGGCTTGTCTTTGGTAAGGCATGTCATCTTCCGGTAGAGTTGGAACATCAGGCATATTGGGCCATTAAGCAGTGCAACATGGATTTGGCCCAATCGGGGGTGGAGAGGAAGCTGCAATTACAAGTGCTGGAAGAGCTTAGATTGGATGCCTATGAGAGTTCGCGTTTATACAAGGGAAAAATAAAGGCATTCCACGATAAGCAAATCCTAAGAAAAGAGTTTGTTGTGGGCCAGAGAGTCCTCTTATTTAACTCCCGTCTCAAATTTATGCTTGGTAAACTTAGATCTAGATGGGATGGTTCTTTTGTGATTACTAATGTTTTTCCTTTTGGTGTAGTAGAATTGTGTGATGAGCGGACTTGGAGGACTTTCACAGTGAATGGACATTGCCTTAAGCATTTTCATGAGGGACCCTAGCAGCAGCCTGCGGAGGCAGAGATTACGCTCATTGATGCCACGTATCCTCCCTAAGGAGGATAGGGAGTCTTCTTCCTCTTTTCTCTATTTTTTCTTTACTTTGCACTTTTAATTTCAACTTTGATTATTAATAACAGGATTTTGCGAATAATACAGTTTGAACCCTCCTTGTGATAATTGTTGAGATGTACATAGTGTTGAACTTGGATATTTTGTTTTTGATGGATCATTCTGGTTAGACTGAATTTCTCAACTCTTAGATTATCTAACATGGTTGTTGATTTTGTGATGCTGATTGCATACTGTTATTGACCCTTGTCAGATTTTGGGCCTGTGTGAATGGAATTTATTTTTTGCCATTTCTTATTTCTTGTGTGCTTCTGCTCATGATTTTGTTCTCTAGAACTTGCCTTTTTTCTTTTTGAAACTGCATTTTTCACTAGCATGCATAAATATGATAGAGGTCTTCTTTCTTTCTTTCATTTACCACTTTGGCCAGATAGCCATCCCTTGCATTATATTCCCATTGGTTAGCCCCTTCGTGCCTTTTTGTATCATCTTTGTCTTAGCCACATTACAAGCCTAAGTGTAAAACTATTTTATTCCGCACCTTGGAAATTTATTGAGCATTGGTTTCACCTTAGTGCTGTGTTTAAGTGTGGGGGTTATCCAGGGTGTGCAACATTTTAAGTGTGGGGGGAGGTATTGAGGCATCCGATGCTAATTGTCATTTGACATTAGTGTGGTCATTGTGCTTGTGTAAGTAATTATGGAATTCTTTAAAAAAAAAGAAAAAAATGTCAATTTGAGAAAATTTTTGGTGTAATAATGAGTTTTGGGAAGGAAAAGAGTTTTGTTGAAAAAAGGCGATTCGTTTATAAAAGTGCATTTCATCACTTAGTTGGTTTTGAACAAACCTTTGTGTTTCTTGACAAATGCTCTTTTAAATTTCTTGGGTGCTTAGCCTTTCATTTCCAAACTTGTCCATGCCTTCACCATAGCCCCATTACAACCTTGAATAATAAGTCCTCTTGATTTGTGCATGTATGTGTTTTGAGTAGTGGAGAAGTAGAATTTGAGCAAGCTTATGGTAGGGCAATTTTCTTGAGTGGAATTTGAGTGATACACTTTTTACCTTATACACTTGAGAGATTGATTGAGAGCATACCTTGAGAGGCCATTTTGCGTGATTAGCATCATCAATTCAGATTGCCATATTTTATGATTTGAGATGAAGAAATTTTTGTCATGATTGGTTGATCTTTTGAAGTTTTGTGTTCCTTGTTCAAGTTTTGCATTATTGACAATTGTTAGAAAGGAGAGGTTTATCTTTTAGTTTTTATCTTTGTTTTATCATTTCTTTAGTTTTGTTTTGAGTTTTTAATTTTACCCAAGAGTGCAAAAGGATAAGTGTGGGACATTTGATAATTGAATTTTATCACACTTAATTGTTACATTTGGTTAATGATTTTAAGGCTGTTTAGTGTGTAATTAATGGTTTTTTGGTCCAAATTGGGCTTTGGGCTTTTAATTGGATTTAATTCATTTTCGTGCTAATTTTTTAGATTTACATTATTCTAGTATTTTGATCATAACTTTTGTTCTTGGTATCCGATTAACCTCATTCTTATTTCGTTTTGCAGATAACTCAAAGAGCTACAAATGGTATTAGAGGCTTGAAGGCCAAATTCGGACAAGAAGGTAGTCAAAATTGGAGCCAAAGTCAGTCACGAAATTCTGGAGCTATGTTTAGTTAATTGGGCTTAACTTTGTAATTAGGAGTCCATGGGACCAAAGCCATTAGTTGTGTTTTTATATTTGGGCCAGTTTTGGAGGCCTGACCCTGTTTAGTTTTAGGTTTAAATAGCAGATTAGGGCAACATGAACTGCAGCTTTTGACATTTGAGAAATTTCAGATCTACACCTCTTCTCTTTTCTCTCTTCTCTTCATCTTGTTCTTCTTTTTCTTTCTTTTTCGTTTTCAGTTTGTGCACAGCCATGGTAGGCTAACTTTCTAATCAATCAACCCATGAGTTGAGGTTTCTACTGTTGAATCCAGAGGACCCATGCTCTCCATGAACTGAATCCGTTTCTCTTCCCCCTTTACTCGAATTGAGCAACACGATTGTGTACGTTGAATTCGAGTGGATGAGGTTTGTTTATGAGGTTTGTTTATGATTTCTGTATTTTGATCATTCAGGAGAAGGGATTAAATGTTAGATTTAATATTTAGGTTGATTAACCCAAGGGACTTAAAATCAAAACAGGTTGAAGTGAATGCTATGCGATGGCATGAGTGAATGCGCCATGTGTTTGATTAAATGCTAGGTGATTGTCTAGTAGAAAGGGTTCCTATATGAATGCAGGGATTCCTATTTGTTTAGGGTCAACCACGAGATTCAGTAATTCTTTGTCCAGTAATTCTTTGTCCAGTGACAGATGTCCTTGAAATCTCAATTCTAGGTTAGTTGATTGCTTTTAAATTGTTAATTTCGTTTTATCTCTTGCTCTAATTTCGTTTTATATCTTGCTTTAATTTCAATCAAATTTAACCCCCTTTGTTTATTATTCTATTTTTCAAATGAGTGATTTAGTCCTATGCAAAATTCTTTGGGGGATGATTCAGGTTGTCCTATATTACAAATTTCTTTATAAGCCTGGTTAATTTGAGTGAGTTCGACAGTTCACGTCAGCTACCTCACATGGTATATGGATGAGGAGTTTTATTTCTGAGCTTAGAGTTATGGATTCGATTTCTAGCCATTGAGAATATATTGTGATAATTCAGCTGTTGTTTTTATGGCTAAGAACAACAGAAGTGGTAGTCAAAGCAAGCATATCGACATTAAGTATCTAGCCATAAGAGAACGTATTAAAGATAAAACAGTGGTATGTAGATAGAATGGGACTTGGTTCCCTATGTAGTTTTCGTTGTAAGAACGATATTATTTTAATGAAACTCTATTTGTGATGTTTTTCTCATTTTAGTTTATGCGCATATTCATTTATTCATTTTGAGAAATATCAATGAAGTATGGACTTAGAATAAACATTGGGTTTATTCATTCAGTTATATGGGCTTGAGAGATATGATACATTGTAATACATGGAAGATAATACTCGCCTTTGGAGGACCTATTGCCATGATTCATGTATTTTATTTCTCACTGTAGTATATGATGAAATATGTGGACCAAGTGGGAGAATGTTTGAATGGTTTTGAGAACCACTCATGTAATCTTTGGAACCGTCGATAACAAACCCAAAGACTAAATCTCAAGGTGGTCCACGTTCATCCACGTCTGCATTTCACATTCATTCCTCGTTCAGAAACTGCCCACTTTGGTTGCACGTCCACAACTGCTTTTGTGATGGGCAGAAGCTATTTAAAAGGATGTGTGTTCATGGTTTCGGTCTCCTTAGTTTGCTCTCGTATACAGTCTCAACATACACCATCAAAGTGACGAGAGTGAGAGCCCAGAAGCACCACAGAAACCAAAGTTCTAACTTCAAAAAAATTATAGCAATGGCTAGAGGTATATTCAATCTCTTAACATTTTCTCATAGATCTAATTGTTGTTTAGATCATTTAGATTTTTAACCAACACATAATCCAATAGAGGCTGACCAAGTAAGATAATTCTTACCATTCAACTCTTCTGAAGTGATGACAAGAGATCCAAAGAAAGTATATGTAATAGGAAACACTACTAGATGAACTTTTCGAACCAGAAGGAGAGGACCCAAGTTGTGGTTGGGTTGAATATGATGTTTTAGTGGTGCTTGAGGCCATTTTATCTTCTTTTGGGGAAGGGGGGTCAAAGACTACTACAACTCGAAAAACAAAGGAATATTCAAAGGGTTATGAGGCAAAAGCTGTGTTGATGGCAGAACAATAAATTCAAAAAAGGGACATTACTTCAACCACCAAAATGAAAGCAAAAAAGGATATGGATGGAGATGCCAACCACTAGAATAGAACTGAGAAGAGATGATGAAGGGATGGCATCGCTGGCATGGAAAACGATGACTATGAAGGAGGCGCTTGAGTTACACACCCCAATAAGTAGACATGTGCGTGGAGGCACGTGAGACTGATTCTGGCAACGACGCTTTGCGTTTACTCTAACGATTGAGGGCACTGATATCACGAATCCGGCTTTGCCCATGGCTAGATTGACAAGAAACTTGTGATTTTCAGGCGTAAGGATGATGAGCTTGGATGCTAATTAAGAATGAGAATTTGTGAATTGCTTGAGAGCCTAATCTCTTAGCAGCTGAATTTATATACATAAAAACCAAAATTACATTCGTAATTACATCCCTAAATAAAAGGAAGTAAATCTTAATCAAATCAATCAAATCCCTAACTAATAGCCTAATAGTATCCAATCCCTAATTAATGGGGATGCTCAATAAATACAAGTATAAACATAATATATGCAGATATTTATAGCACTATTAATGACAGAAATTATTGAAAAGATCAATTAATCATGATTAATAAATTGTTCAAAACAACTATTTGAAAGGCCTCATTATAGGAACCATGCGTGTGTATATAATCAATACTGTGAGATATTAAATTTAGAATTTAATTTTATTTATTTTTATTAAAAATTCAATTTATTATGAGTACAATTAATTATTTTTCTTGGTAGAATAATTTTTTAAATTATTAATAAAAATTACTACATGATTATAATAACAAAGAAAGTTGTAATCATAAGAATGTTTCAAATAATATTTTACAAAATTGACACCATATGATTTACTAATAATATCTTTATATAATATACTCAAGTAGCTTACTCCAATTCATAAAGAGTCACGTTACCTTATGTGATAATGTGGCATCCTTCAACTTATGTAATGCCACGTCATGTTTATGTGCTTATTGACGTGATCTCTTCAACAAAGAAATTATTACATGCTCGTGGAGTGTCAAGTAGGATTGTACTTTATTCATTTATATTTTTACATTTTAACATTAAATAATGAATGAAAAACTCACTTTTCAAGGTACACTGAGTAATTGAGGAGTGTGGCTTTTTTTTGGAGAGTGAGTTTTTTTTCAATCATTTATTAATGACATGTCAAAATATAAATGAATGGAACATAATCTTACATAACGCTCCAGGATTATGCAATAATTTCTCCTTTGAAAGACTTACCACAATATTTTATATATTAATATGGAATCATCCAAGTCATATAGTGTCATGTCATATTATAAGCTGACATAGTCTCATGTATGTCATGTAGTGTCACGTCAAACCATAATGTGGCTTCTTCCAAAACTCTAACAAATCATGTAGCACTACATAATGTCATGTGTTAACATAGCCTCATCCAAATGCTTTGCAAGTCATTTAATGAGATAATGATGACATAAACTGTTTGTAATACTTTTTTCCCTGTGTAAATAAGGAGTATCCCCATAAAGTTTGACCATTTTAAATTATTCCATAGGCCTAATCTTTTTGTCCCAACAATGATAATAGTATAGGTCTTCTCATAAAATGTGACTCTAAGAAATCAAATTATAGTTCTCATACATAGCAACGTAACTTACGTCCGTTATGCCAGTACCTCACGGGTATGCTTGTAATACTTTAATAAATAACATTTTTACTACATTAGTTAACTTATATTTGGTTACTTTGTATTATTATGGTATGGTAACATATAAAAGAAAATTATAGTTCAAAACATTTGATTAGGAATACACAATCATAAAAAAATATATGAAATTAAATTTAGAAATAATTTCTTACCATAAATTAATCTAACATTACAAAAATATTTATAAATTATATTTTAAAAAATTAACTATAAGTATTAACTTGCAAGTATATATATATATATATATATAAGCGTCCGCTTAAAAGTGAATCCAATAATGGCAAACTACCAATAGAATACTCTGATCCTCTCTATTTAAGGCTCAGGAGCAAAAGAAAGACAAGCTAAGCGTATTTGCCTCCACGTTTCAGATCAAAGGTGTATTTATCAAACTTGGAAGCATACATATTTATCCTTATTAAAAAGTAAATTAAATTTAATGACAAATTAATGAAATTGCATTTGAATATGAAATTATCCAAAAAAATAAATTGTAATTTTTTGTCAAAAATAAAATTGAAAACGACAATATTGACAAAAGAGAGAAAATAATAGTAGTAGTGTAAACTTGTTTAAATAAGAAATATATATATTAGTAATGTTTTTTTGGTACATATATATATATTAGTAATAAGAATTTTGTATTTAATGTTTTGCACTTGCTTGTGTCTTTTTAAGATGTCAGTTAAATGGATTCTTTTAACTAAAACTTTTATGTTTTGTATACCTTTAAAATATTTTTAAGTAGAATATCTTTAATATATTTTAAAGTTATGATTTTGTCAAATTTATAAATTAAATATATTTTAAAAAGTGTTTTTTTAATAAAAAGAACTATTCATGAATAGCATAATTTAGTTGCCAATTTCTTCACAGTCAAATATAATAAATTAAAAAAAAACTATTTGACTAGAGGCAAAGAAAATACTTCATTCGTATGTTGTTCTACAAAATAAATTTAAGAACAAATAATATTTTCTGTTTGTTTTTAGTGAGTTAGCCTTAACTTTTGTTAAGTGGATTAAACTCAAGATATTAATAATTCGTGAATAATGATTAGTTCAACTAATACATTTGAATTGTATATTTTTAAAAGATTTTAATTCAAAGTTTATTGAAATTCCTCTTTAATAACAAATTTGTAAGTATTCTTTATAAACATTCACCGAAAAAGTTTTATAACAAATTCTTCAAATGAGATAATTTCACTTTTCTTAAATTTTTTATAACAAAAAAAATTTATAACTCATTTAAGAAGTGTAATTTTTAATTTAGGTCCACGCACGAAACTCTAGCCTACGTACCAGGACCAGTGCTAGCCCACATTATTACATTAACCAACTCTAGTCATATCCGTGCTTGTATTTATATCATAATTCGTACTCATGCAACCTGGGTGAGACATGTACCATTTGATTCTTGAGTTTAGATTTAGCTCGAATTCCAGGCCAGGCTTTATTTGCCTTAGTACTATATTGAAGCTATTTCTCACCAATTCAGTTTCACTCACTCCATTCTATTGGTGAACTGAACCTGAAAGGCAACTTAACCTAAATAAATCAAAATTTCAAACAAAATACCAAACTAGGTTTAAAATATATTGTTAGAAATAAAATAAATAATAGCTGATCAAACTACATACCCCCAACCATAGTTCAAATGCAAATAACCCCCTTCCCGTATGAATTAGTAAAGATTATATAACAGTGCTTCTATCTTATAACCTATGCTTTAGTTTTTTGGTAATGTCTTAATTGATGGACACATAAGCAATTTATAAGTTAGGCTAGGGACCATTATAATTTCAACTTTAATAGTTCCTTCCATCAAGGTAAACCAAAAATTACAAGAAATAATTGTCATAGGATACCTTAAACCATAAATTATGGTTTAATTCTTATTAGATGCTTAAGACATAACCCTTATAGCATAATTTGCATTAGGTGCCCGAGCCATAACTGACATGTAACTTACATTTGTGACTGTGAACACCATATTTTATTTGGCCTTTTAATAATAATTAATTAAAAAAAAATAATTTAGTGTCAGTCCTGATAATAATAATTAAAAAATAAAAGATAATAATAAAATAGTTAAAAATAGGCTAGGCTTAGTCTTTAGGAGTTATAAAGATAAGATAAAGTATTTAACTTGAATAGAGATAAGAGGTCGAATGATATCTCCTTCTTGAAATAGAATCTTATTTAGATTTGGGTAAGTTCTACTAAAGAGATGGAAGGCACGTACAATAAGGAGACAATGAAGAAAGGGGAGAGGATAAAAAAAAAAAAAGGAAGAGAGTATAAAGGATTGCATTGATAGAAGAGGGGAGAAAGGGAAAGAGTTTAGCTTCCACAATTTGAAAGCTGGTCCAATAAGTCAGGCTAGGGACCCTTATAATTTCAATTTTAATAGTTCCTTTTCATCAAGGTAAACCAAAAATTACAAGAAATAATTGTCATAGGATACCTTGAACCATAACTCATGGTTTAATTCTTATTAGATGCTTCAGACATAACTCTTATAGCATAATTTGCATTAGATGCCCAAGTCATAACTAACATGTAACTTACATTTGTGACTGTGAACACCATATTTTATTTGGCCTTTTTAATAATAATTAATTAAGAAAATAATTTAGTGTCAATCTTGATAATAATAATTAAAAAATAAAAGATAATAATAAAATAGTCAAAAATAGGCTAGGCTTAGTCATGAGAGTTATAAAGACAGGATAATGTATTTAACTTGAATAGAGATAAGAGGTTGAATGACATGTCTTCTTGAAATAGAATTTTACCTAAATTTGGGTAGGTTCTATTAAAGAAATGGAAGGCACGGACAATAAGGGGACAATAAAGAAAGAGGAGAGGACAAAAACAAAAAAAAAAAAAGAAAGAGAGCGCCCATATATAAAGGATTGCTTTGACAGAAGAGAAGGGAAAGGGAAAGAGTTTAGTTTCCACAATTTGAAAGCCGGTCCAGTAAAATTTTCAATCTTTCTACATGAACACTCACGCATGCATCATGGCTATTCTCTATCACTAATCACGCACTTCCCCACGGCATGCCACCCACCCATATAATTGGGATCATGTCCTGCATCAATTCAACAATTAACCACTTGCATTCATCAACTCATGCCCACGTATAATTGGACCCCTTGCACTCTAGGATAGTACATGCTTCCACTATGATATATTTATACACAATTACAATATCATTTCTCACGTATGGCATTTAAAGATCACGGCGAAACCCAAATGCATATATGTTTGTATTGTGTATTGTTAAAAATAAATATCCCTTGCTACATTTTATGATTAGAATGCCAAAAGCCAATGGGTTTACAAATACATGTGGTTCTATTTTTATATTAAGACTTTGGTGCGGTAGGACTCTTGGCATTGGTTCAGTGAATTTTCTTCGATAATGTCTATTGACATTGTGTTGAAATTCCTTTTAAAAGAAAAAAGAACCTACGGAACAATTTCATTAACAAATCGTGGCATGAATTAATCCTTTTATTTCCAAATTATTTGTATGTACAATATGCATGTGAATTTGCTTTACATTTTGGTTGATAGTATTATATGTTTCTTTGTTTTTTTTTATACTCATTATATTATCTCCTTCTGTTATAGAATTAACTTGAATGTAAATTTAAATAATTAAATGGTTCAATGTTCCTATTTGATGGTTAAAATCATAACATAATTATTATTTCTGAGTTATTTTAGCCATGACAGTTTGTTTAATTTGAAAAATAATTCTATTAGGTTCAATGTTACGATGATGGCTATGTAATTCTAAAATAAATTTTAATTATGATAATTTAAATATTTGTTAATGTAATATACCTTAATCTCTTAACTTGTCTTATCCTTTCTATTTGGTTATATTTGATATTTTATCTTGATATCTCACTTGATTGCTTAGAATAGAATTTCAATTTGATTTGGTTATTTCTATCATGATTTATCCTTAAGTTTAATAAATTTTAGGAAAATAAAAATTCATAATTTATTTTAATAATCTGAGTCATTTTAGTTGTAATACCTTGTTTGACATAGGAAATATTCTAATTAGGATTAATGTTGCCATGACGGCTTTTTAGTCCTAGATTAAAATTTTAATCATATTTAAAAAATAATTAATTGAAATAAATATTGTTGTAACAACTCTTGTATCCCAAGAGAAAATATAGAATCTCATCGTCAATGTTATTACGGTGGCTCTTTGATAATAATTTTTTTATACATCTAATTAATCAATTATTTTTATTAAAATTCACCAATCCATAATTATTTTTTAGACGAACTACGTTTGATAATCAAAATTGAAAAAATATTTTTAATCAAGTTTATTGTAAATATATATTTAATTCTTTCTCTAATTTGTAAATAAATGTTTTAATTTAGTTTTTAATTTAACTATTTAATTTTTAAGGGTAAATTAAATATTATTAAGATTATTAATAATTTACATAATTAATTTAGGATAACCATCTTAGGATAGATGTATTAGAGGTACAGTAAAATTAAGTTCCTGTCATTCCTTGTGCATAAATAGACTTTTAGATCTAATGTAGTTTTAAGGCTAGTTATCTTTTATAGGCTTTTTCTAATTGTTTTTCCTAATAATTAAAAATTGGTAGTGACTCCATTTTTCTATCAATTTCCGCCGCCATTTCTGTTGCAGCACCCTCTGGGGATGATTGTGACAATGACCTCTCAAATTTCACATGTGAACCATATGAGTCTTTAAGGGCGTAACTTTGTAACTCATCTAATAAATTGTAACTTATCATATTTCACATGTGAGTCACATGAGTTTCTTATATTTATTTTACATTTCTCCCACTTGGCTGTCATGACAATTTATTAAATGATTAAAGTTCTTTTATGGCTAAACTTTATTGCCCAAATATGAATGTATAATTTTGTATCTGTCCCAATTAAATTTCAAATCATGAGTCATGGCGGTTTTGCTCTGAAATGAACATTTCCTTCCATGTACTACAAGATCAAATATATTCTAAATAAGACAACTTCAATAAAAGGGTTCAAATTATAATACAGTGAAAACTTTATGTGCACAAAATAAACTGTATTATTAACTGGTATCATGTAAGCCAAAAAACAAACTAAAAATTGCATGAGTTGATTAACCCCATATTGTCTACATGATCCTCATATGACTTAGCCAGCAAACTTTCAGTCATAGGATCTGTAATCATGAACTCAGTGCTAATATGCTCAATGATAACTCTACGCTCTTTAATGTGATCTCTGACAGCAAGATGCTTTATATCAATATGTTTGTTCCTACTTCTACTTTTTTTATTCTTAGCAAAAAAATAAGGCTATAGATTATCAATAACTAATCCTTAGCAGCTTTGAAATAGAGTCAACAATCTTAAGCCATGTGATAAAATTTCTCAACCAAATCGCATGTGATGTGGCTTCATGATAAGCTACGAACTCTGCTTCCATGGTGGAAGAAGTAACAATCCTCTGTTTGCTACTTTTCCGTGATGTAGTTCCTATAGCAAGCAAAAAACACATATCTTAAAGTGTACTTGCGAGTTCTAAACATCTGGAAAAAACTGAATCTGAATATCCCTCCACTTCAAGAACATTTGTATGTCTATATGTGTGCTTGTAGTCTTTTATTCCATGTAGATATCTCATCACCTTCTTAGCAGCTTTTCGATGCTTAAATCCCGGGTTGCTTTGGTATCTTACTAGCATCCCAATTGCAAATGCAATATTAGGCCTTGTTCAAGCCTGTGCATATATTAAGCTTCATACCATTGATGCATATGGTACTTTTTGCATCTCTTACTCTTCGAAGTCATTTTGTGGACTTTGGCTCAGATTGAATTTGTCCCTTTTAATGATAGGTACTAGTGTAGGTGAACAATTATTCATTTCGAATCTCTTCAAAACCTTGTTAATATAGGCCTTTTGAGACAATTCTAATGTCTTTGGGACTTGTCTCTTTGTATTTTTGTGCCAATGACATAAGAGGCCTATCCAAGGTCCTTCATTTCAAAAATTTTAGAGAGAAATGGCTTGGTTTCATGTAGCAATCTAAGATTATTACATGCAAGTAAAATATCATCCACAAACAGAATTAGAAATATGTATTTGGTCCCATTAACCTTGAGGTAATACATTGATCAACAATGTTTTCTATAAATCCATGTGTAGTAATTATACTATAAAATTTAGTATACCATTGACGGGAGGCTTGTTTAAGTTCATATATAGATTTCTTTAACTTGCAAACTAAGTGACTTCCTTTTCTAAGACAAATCCTTTAGATTGGATCATGTATACTTGTTCCTCAAAATCTCCATTTAAAAATGCAGCTTTTACATTCATTTGATGCAGTTCTAAATCAAAATGAACCGTTAAAGCCATAATACTTCTGAATGAATCCTTCTTAGAAACTAGAGAGAAGGTTTCATGGTAGTCAATATCTTCCTTTTGAGTGAAATCTTTAGCAACAAGTTTGGCTCTATATCATTCTATATTACTAGATGTGTCTTTTTTAGTTTTATAAACTCATTTACATCCAATAGTTATAGCTACTTCTGATAATTCAATGAGATCCCAAACTTGGTTATTTGCCATAGATTCCATCTCTTCTTTCATGGCTTCATACCAAAGTGTGGAATTCTCATCATTTATGGCTTGTGAAAAGGATTTAAGATCATCCTTAATGCTGATATCACTATCAGCCTTTTGAAAGTATACATAGTAGTTGATCATTAGAAACTACAGGCCTTCTAATTCTTGTGGATTTCATTACCCCTAATGAGCTTTGTTGTGGAACCTGATTTTGAATAACAAGTTCCACATTTCGAATTTCTTTATGGGGTATTTGTTCTTCTTGATTTTCAATCAAGTTTCTAAAGTTTAATAGTTGTTCAATTGTTTCTCGAGTTTTCTCAAAAGATACTTTACGAGAAACTTCACTCCCACTAAACTCAAAATCATCAAGAAATTTGGCATTTTTTGCCTCAACAATTTTAGGTGTGTTAGAAGGACAACATAACATAAATCCCTTCAAATTTAATGCATAGCCTATGAAGAAACCATTAGTTGTCGTTGGATCTAATTTCTTTACATGTGGATTATAAATCCTCACCTTAATTGGACAATCCTATATGTTTAAGTCCTCAAATTAGGTTTGCATCCATTCCATATTTCAAATGGAGCTTTTGGAACTGCTTTCCACATAACCTTGTTCAAGATATACATTACAGTTTTTTAAGCTTAACCCCATAAGCATAAAAGGAGATAAGAATTACTAACTGTGCTTCTTACCACATCCATAAGCATTCAATTCCTTCTTCAGCAACATCATTTTGATGAGGTGTGCTGGGTGTAAACACCGTATTTTGCCCTGGCCAAAATAAATTTTCTAAAAATGATAAATATCATGAAATAAAAACAAAGAAAATAAATTACTCTCAAAATTCAAATTTGTAGCTATTTTACTCAATAATTAGACTTTTATAACAAAAACGAAAGCAAAAATCACAGAAAGAGAAAACTACCAGAATTAAAAAATCAAAAAGATAAAATAAAAATTGAATTTCATGCCCAAACTTGAGTCACTTGCTTCCATTTTGTTGTGATCCATAATTCATGAATCTAGCCCACAACTCTAGGCCAATCTTTTTCATCCATCAACCATTTTTTTTCTTTTCATTTTATATATTTATTTTTTGTTATCAGTATACATACTTTCAAGAATACTCTATGATAGTGCCAGCTTATCTATAGAAAAGAATCTTTCTATTATGGAGAGGGAGACAGCTATTAGGGGGTGAAGCATTACACAGAAAGGAGGAGGAGGATTATTTTTCACTCAATGGGACCTCATCTTCTCACATTCTGTGACACCCGTAGCAACATATTCACTCAAACGCACAGACACGCAGGAAGAGAGAGCTAGAGAGAAAAAGAGAAAGTATCAGGAAGAAGGAGAAAAAGAAGAAATACTACACTTGAATTCTGTTGTGTTCTTTTTGATTGGCAGCTGTCTTGTAAACTTTTCCATTCAAATTTCTAGCTTTGCTTTGTTATTTTTAGGCACAGAAAGTTTCGCACCCATTTCATTTCTACACAGCACCACCTCCATACCTGCACATAACAGGACCCACTACATGGTCTCAGCCCACTCCACGCGCCTGGCATGTGGGAGAAATTTTAATATAAGCAATAGGCGTTATATGAATTACAAAATACCAAATATATAATCAATCATTAGAATAACGGAAGCGTACCTGAAATCCAAAGACTAAGATTATGATAGATGGTCAGGTGAACATCTTGATCTAAGTTCTTCTCTCTAACTTCCTCTAATAATAGGTGGCTATCAATAGGATTAGCCAAGGTATACAAATTGTTTCATCACGAGGAAATAGAAAAGAAACATAGCCATATATATATATATAATCCTAATAGGTTTTTCTATCAAGAGTCACTATTAGGTAAAATCATAACAATCTAACTGTTAGTATGAGCTTATACCACCGCCAATTCACATTAACCCACATAAGGATTCGAAGCTTAATACGCAATAAAGGATTAGATCACATTAGACTTATAATTATATATCTATAGCTCAAATCATATCATTATCCTAATTTTTATAAATCCAAACTAACCTAATTAATTGTAATCCACATATAAAAATTCTAACATGGCACACCCATGTATCAAACATAGCAACTCCACTTTATTTCACGGCACACACTCACTCCCCTGCACCGCACCACAGCACCCTTGCACACTGATGCAACTCACTCAAACGCACGTCCTTACACACACTCTTCACCTCTACGGTTCGCACATGCTCACAGCCCATGGTTCACTCCTGGCACAACAATCAGCACTCCATCACAAAGCACCGCACAAGCCTTACTGTACTCCTACACCGCTCATGGCACACACAAATCATCTCCCTCACCCCTGCACTCACAACTCACACACAGACACACACAAGCTCCTTCACACACAAGCACCCACGCACCTCCATCCTTTCATTCACCCTTCCCCACAGATTTACACCGACACAGCACTCCCACAAGCCACTAACCACTCTGCATCGCCACACAACCACAACCCTGCACAGCACCAAGGAGGCATGCCCAAGCACCACAACTGTTAATTTTTCATTTTATTTTTTATGTCATTTGGTTGATTTTACTCATTTGGGCCAATTTACCTCTAGTAGGTTGGGCCTATTTTAGAACATATTGTTTTTGTAGAGGCTGATTGATTAACTGTGGGTCTGGATTTTTGTACTGGTTATTTAGTTTATTACTTTATACTATGTTATCTTATTTGGGTCGAAAATTTTGAAAAAAATGTGAATAAAAAGTAATAATAATAGTAATAATTATTTAGTTTGTGTGCTTTCATTTTATCTGTTTAGTTAAAACCATATTTTATCTCATTTTATAACTTTTGTTATTTTTTATCTCATTAGATTATTTGGCATTTCATCATATTTTATTTTGATCTAAATCAATATTAAACATTAAAAAATCTAATCTGAGTTATCTGAGTTAAGACAACTTGTTGATTTGAACAATAATTTAATCAAAAATCCATTGTCGTGACGACGCTTTAGTTTCGAAATTAAATTAAAAATTATGTAAAAACTTTTTAAGTGTTAATTTAAAATTTTTAATTAACTAAGAACGATGTTGCTGTGATAGCTTTTCCATTCAAAAAAAATTTATGATCACTAATAGTTAATATTACCGTGATGGTTCTTGGACTCAAAAGTGATATAGATTTTCTAAAATTAATCATCAAATATCCTTTTATTTAATCATTAAAAAAATCTTAATTAACTAGTTAGGGATGATATTGTTGCGACGACTCTTCCATTCCGAAAATATTTAGGATCACAAATGGTTAATATTGACATGATGGCTCTTTAGCTCGAAAATGATATAGATATTTTTAAATTCCCCAATCATTAAAGCATTTTCAATTCAATCAATACACAAATCATTTTTTATTTAATCAATCATTAATTTTTAATTAAAATCCTGTAACACGCAATCATTTTCTACAAGAAATATGTAATTTTGACTTTTTATTGCACGTGAGGATACGTAAGCACACAAGGCAAGCCAAAATTATAAATATTTTTAATTTAATCATTTGTTTGTTTTTCATTTGTCATTTAATTTGCTTTATGGTAAAAATTAAATACATTTTGAGGTCATAATAATTTTTGCGTAATTAGCTTTAGGATAACCCTCTTATGATGTATGTATCAAGAGTATAGTAGAATTAAATTATTACCCTTCCCTATATATAATTAGACTTCCGAACCCGATCTCGTTTTCAAATACCAGTTTTATAATAAAATGGGTTTTTTCAATTATTTTTCCATTAAAATAAAAGTTGGTGGTGACTCTTAAATTTTTTAAAAATTTAGATATCTCTCATCCCAGTGCCCTCGGATATGTTGGGACACCAGGCATAGTATATTGTGCAATTATGCCTTTTTCTTTAAGGAATCTAGCAAATGAACCTTTCATTTGTCCTATTTCTGTATACCTTCTATAATATTCGCTACCCCTATCTGATCTTACAATTTTTATTTATTTATCCTTTTGCTTCTCTACTTTAGCTTTGTAGGTTTTGAAAGCATCAAGTGCCTTATATTTATCAAATAAAAGATAGAGATACATAAACCTTGTATGGTCATTTATGAATGAGATAAAATATCTCTGACCATTTAAATAGGGAATAGGAAAAGGTCCACAAATATGTGTGTGTATGATCTCAAGAATCTTTGAACTTCTCTTGGCACTTTTGTTGAACTTGTTAGTTTGCTTTCCTTTTATACAATCTATACAAGTATCAAAATCAAAAAAATCAAGAGTTGTTAAGAATTCATCATTTACCAATCTCTTGATTCTCTCAATGAAGATATGCCCTAGTCTCCTATGCCACAATTGAGAAGATTGTTCATTGATGATTGTACGTATAGTATCAATATTGTCATGCAATATGGAGTGATTACATTCATTTGTGGGATCTAAATCAAATTTATATAAATTGTTAACAACTTATCCTAAACCAACAACAACTTTATTTATTGAAATCTTAAACTTTGAGTCCTCAAACATAAACTTATAACCAAAACAAACCAACTTAGAAATTGAAACTAAATTTCAAGAAAAAGAAGGAACATAGAAAGTATTTTCCAAACTAAAACATATCCAGAACTTAAAGGTTGGTAGGCGAATTCTAGTGCTATTAGGCATGTTTGTTTTGATAAAGATTGATTCAAGGTATTTGTACCTTGATAACTCTATGAAATGGAGTTTTTTACTCCTAATTTTACTTTAAAAGCTTGTGCTTTGTCCTTGAGATCATTTATTAAGTTCAAAAATTTGAGTTAAATTTTAATATCTTGTATAACACTTGTATTTCCTATAAATTGGTCAATTTCTTATATAGAATGAAGTAAAATGATGAATTACATAGTGGTGATCTTCTCATTTGGGATACCTCATTCTTGCTATATAGGTTAATAACTTAGGAGGAAGCCAAAATGGAGGATTTCAAGTCAAGTGAAAGAAGGAATGCAAGAAGAGAAGAAAATTTCATTAAGGCCACAGCTTCCAACAATTAGTGCTATGGCATTCAACTCAAATTCGCGGCTTCCAATAATTTGTGCCGCGGCTCTCAAGCTTCTGTTTGCAAGTTTAATTTGCATGTGAAACTACAAGGCCACAACCTCCAATAATTTTTGCCACAGCTTTCAAGTTTTAGTTGGATATTTCAATTTTTAACTAAGGTCTTGAAGCCACAGCTTCCAGCTATTAGAGCCATGGCCTCGTAAAAATGACCCATTTTAAGACCTCAGACGTGAAGTTAAAGAAGAGTTTTTTAGTTTTTAGTTGGGGGACTGATTCAAGAGCTTAGGGAGAGAGGCTGTGGACTTCTTAGACGAGTTTTGTAGGGAGGCAATCAAAAGAGTTAAGAAGAATAAGGAGGAAATTGAAGGTCAAAGCTCAAGCATCATTCCATCTAGCTCCTTTCTTTCTTTTCCTTCAGTTTTCTTGATGATTTTGATCTTTTCTCTCTTGTATGTGCTTATTGTGACCATGAGGTTCTAATCCTCTTTTCTATGGTTCCAATTGAACTTGTTATGTAGCTTGGATTAATTGTATTTCTTCTTACTTTCTACTAATGAAACGATTTGTTTGTCCATTCCTTCTCTTTATGCTTGCAATTGTTTGTCACCAATTGTTTGATGTCAGGAACCGTAATGATCTAGAAATAGGATTTGGGTGTTTGACCTTGGGAATTGGATAATGCATGTTCAATTTCATTCAAATTTGGAGTGAATTGATTCACTACTAGGATAGAGATATATCTATTAGTCAGGCATAGCAAGTGTTTGAGGCTTGTTCTTAATGAATGAATATTAATTTAATCCACATAGAAATATAGTGTATTATTTAAGAGACATACATTTATATGACCATCGAGAAAGGCCTATAAATATTGTGGTGCATTGGCTAACAAATCTGTTTCATTGGTGGCTTGTAATGAAGAGGTACATACATTCAAATGAAATAGCAAGGGATGTTGAACCCTAGATTTAAACACATTGACTCTTACTCTTTGCTTGATATTTGGTTGTGACATTTTCTCTTTAATTGTTTTTGTTAAATTTTATTTTTGATATTGGATTGTGAAAATCAATTTATTGGGTGAAACTTTATGCGCGATTGATTAGTGCTCAATATAAAATTAGAGTTAATGCCCATGGGAGTGATACTTTTCATCATTATATTACTTGTTGCAACATGTGCACTTGCATTGTATAATTGGCACAACATACCTTATCAGAATTGCAAAGAAATTATGCTTGGTGATGCTTACACAACCAAGATTTTTGGTGAAGGTGAGGATAAGTTAAACTTCACATCTGAGAGAGTTTTAACTTGCAAAAATATTCTCTACACGCTGCAAATGAAAAAGAATCTCATGTATATTTTTCTTCTTAACAAAGTAGGCTTCAAACAAATTATAGAACCTGATCAATATGTTATAACTAAGGATGGAATGACTGTGGGCAAAGGTGTGCTCGTGATGATATGTTCAAGTTGAATGTGGATATGAATAAAATATCTTTTACTTCTGTTTATATGCTTTCTTCTATTAATTTTTGGCATGAACATTTATGTCAAATTAATAGTAAATATGTGCAAAGAATGAGTAATTTAGGATTAATTCCTAATATGAATAAAAATTTTGAAAAATGTAATTTTTGTAGCATGTAAAAAATTACTAAAGGACCACACTTGAAAGTGGGTAGAAATTCTGAATTGTTAAATTTAATTTCACACTTATATAAGTGAGTTTGATGGTATTTTGACACGTGATGGTAATAGATATTTCATAATGTTTATTGAAGATTGTTCTAAGTTTACTTATATATATTTGATGAAACATAAAAGTGAAACCTTTATTAAATTAAAGAATTTTGTGAATGAAGTGGAGAATCAATTTGAAAAGAAAAAAAAAAAGATCAAACGTATTCGTAGTGATAGAGAAAGAGAATATGATTTGAATGAACTAAATGCTTTTATCACAAAATTAGGAATTGTACATGAAGTTACTCCTCCTTATTCTTCCGCTTCTAATGGTGTAGCTAAACATAAAAATAAAACTTTAATCAATCTTGTTAATTCTATGATTTTATATGTCAACGTATCTTCTTCTTTTTGGAGTGAAACTGTATCAATTGTATGTTATGTGCTTGTGTTCCTCATAAAGAGACTAATAAAACTCTTTATGAAATTTGAAAATGACATTAACCAAACTTAAATTGCTTTAGAGTTTGAGGTTGTTTAGCTTATGTGAAAATAGTAGACCCAAAGAAAACTAAGTTAGGTGCTCAAACTTCTACTTGTGTATTTTTTGGTTACACCTTAAGTAGTCCAACTTATAAATTTTTTATTATCGATCACAACATTATTTTTCGATCAAGTGATGCTATCAGCCACTAATTTTTATTTTATTAGAAAAATAATTAAAAAACTTTAGAAAAAAAAAGGTCCTTGAAAATGAGGTTAGGTTCAGGAGTTTAATTATGCACAGAAAAGAGTAAGAACTTAATCCTACTATACTCCTATCTCCGTCCTTAAACAGTTACTCTAAAACTAATTTTATAAATTGATAACATTTAAAAATATTTATTTTATCCTTTAAGTGAAAATAATAATAACAAATAACTATAAATATTAAAAAAATCAAAGAACTAAAATAATGAAAATATTTATAATTTTTAGTTTACTTTGCGTGCCTACATATTCCTACTTGCAATGGGAAGTAAAGGTCACATAATTCTCATAGAAAATATTTGTGAGTTGATTTATTTTATTTAAAAGGATTGAATTGCCAAAAGAAAAAAGGATTTGATTGAAAATGAATTAATCGATTGATTTTATGAAAAAGGAAAATATCACAAGGAAATTAAATCTTACATGGAATTGGGATGATGTTAGGCCATACAATAAATCTCCATGAGTATGACAATAAGATGGCAAAATTACACAATCAACATCATCAACTGTTGCATGAATGATCAGAAAATTAAAAGAGATTCATTTACAAAATCTACACATTTATTAGGCACATCAAACACAAAACAGTAGATTAAGCAAAATAAATAAATAAATAAACAATTAAACAATTTCTCAGTTAAATGCTATCAAATAACAAATTGATTTCTATTTACTATTTTATCACTTTTTATTTTATTGTAAAAAAACTATCCCAAACAAAGTCAAAATTTCTAAGTATAAACATATATTCATGTATTAATCATTTTTCTTGCTTTTTTATTTTTTTAAATTTAATGGAATAAGATATAACAAAAACTAACCATGTAAATGTCACTTATTTTCAAGAAACGTTATGTGCAAATTCATCTAGGAATTAAAAGAAAAGAAAAAAAAAACATAGCAATATTACCGTCCTAACGGAAAAATAAATGAATGGTATTACAAAATTTACACGTGAAGTCTAAATTTATAAAGAAACTAAAAATAGAGAAGAAGAAGAAAAAGTTGTGAGAAGAACGATCCACTTGAATACTTTGCACCCACCATCTAATAATTAACCTGCATCTCATTTTATCATCCTATTATCCTTTTATTTTTAATAAAAAAACAATCAAGTGCAGGCGTCCCCCCTTTCATCTAATCCACTCATGACAAAAAGCACATGAACTTCATAGTAGTAAATAGTATGGCACGCCCGCCACCGAGATTAAATGGTGTTGTGATTTTGACAGATTTTGATAATGTTGACCATAAAAAAAAATGTTCATCTTACGTCACAACCATATTATGCCAAAATTCAACACATATAAAATTATGAAAAATACAAAGAAAGAGATTTTCACCTTTATATTGCGCAAGAATATATGACTAAAAATACCCTTCTTTTTTCTCTTTTTGCTGTCTCTCTTTTTCTTGTCCATCGTATGCTCTTCCACCTCTCCTTTTTTTCCTTTTCTACCTTGTTCACCTCTAGTCATCTTGTCTAGGTTTTCTCCCTTTTATACACCTATTCATTTAATTTTACTCATTTATTTCTATTAATCCTTAAAATCAATCAAAATAATTAATAATTATTTCTTTTTACTCAAAATTAATTCACAAATTAAATTTTAAATTATTTTCAAAGTAATTTTTTCTCTTTAACCAAATTATTCTATCATATTGTGGACTAGTGCTTGGCTTATAAATTTTTTTAAATAGAAATTGAATGGGCGCAAAACAAAAGTAATAGGTATAGAGATTTAAAGGGTCTAAGGGATTAGGCTTAGGACTTTTAAAGAAGATTGAGTCATGGGTCTGAACCATTATTGATATTTTTTTTATTTTTTTCATTTTTTTTGCATTTTTTTCTTTTACTAATTCTTTGAATCTAGACAAAATATGATGTTCACATACATTTAAACAAGCTCCAAAATAATAGCATGAAAAATTTGATATGTATATGATTGATAATGGCTTCAAATCTAGTGAGTGTGATAAATGTCTATATTATAGATCCTTTAGATATAAAACTATCATTATAAAAATAGATATAAATTCTATTGAAATTGTTTTAACAAATATTAATATGTCGTTGCATGCTCTTATTTAGTTTGTAGACTAATTCAATATTAAAAAATATTCATAAATTATATTAAAAAATCGGTTATAAATATTAATATACAAGTGCATGTGTATTGTACAGGTTAATGAATTAGTAAAATAGTATTAGTCATTATTCATAATTTTTGTAGATAATAATAGTTTAATAAATTATTGGAATTATTGCTCTTACAACTGAAACTTATGAAAAGAGTTTAATATCAACACAAAATAAAAAAAAAATGTCTTACTTTTTAAACACTTAAAAGTCTCTCCTGACGTATTATATGAGACTACCACATAGCTTAAGTATTACAATAAGTCTTTTGCATTACTTAATGTAAGATATAATATTGTATATTCTTTTAAAATGGGACGGTCATAATTTTTACTTTATCTCAATAGACATAACATTATATATTCTTTTAAATAAAAATACCAATTGTTATAATTTAAGTTTATAAAAAAAATTCATCAAAAAACATTAACTTACATAACTTAAGTATCATAATAAATTTCCTAATCTACTCAATGTAGGATGGAATAATAATGCTTAAAAGAAAAGTTGATAATTATATAACTAAATTATATCATAGGTATAACATGTGTTAAACGATATAATATAAAATAACATAGCTCACTGTTTATAATTTTTTTAATACTAATAACTTAATAAAATTATTAATTATTGATTACATTTTATAAATTTCAAACAATCAATAATTATAGTAAACAAGTTGAGGTATGAGGTTATGTCAAATTGCTGACAACTTTTAGCACAAACCTGAGTTTAAAGACAATCTTCATAAAATACTTCATCATTGACTGTTGCATATCCTATAATGTTATACTTGGTCTGCAACCACTCAACAATCTTGATGCCATTATCTCAACCCCACATCTTATATTGAAGTTTCTATTAATCAATCAAGAAATTAGTGTCGTACATGCTGATCAAGCAAAGGCCTGACAATGCTACAATTACTATCTAAATATTAAAGAGCTAGAAAAGCAATTTGCTAAGCCCTCTTGGCAAAAAGAGATCATGTAATATAACATAAGGAAATTCAAAAGGTGATTATGGAGAAAAGGCCTTAACTCAAAGGAAATTCGAAGGAGATAATTCTCTACCTTTCTCTATAACAAATGAGGAAGATTGGAGACAACTTATCGACTAACCTAGTAGATATTTATTGCAACAAAATTAAGATATTTTTGCTTAATCTCCTTCAAACATGTCAAGTATTGACCTGACTTATGTTTCTCATAGGTTAGCCCTATCACTTAGAAGAAAAGAACACTTGGGGCAAAAAGAACAAAGGCGATAGCTAAGGAAACCTAGAGACTCTTAGAAGTAAGATTCATTCGTGAAATGCACTATACTACTTAGCTTTTGGAGGATATGCAAATGGCAAACGGGGGATGTGCACCAATTTCACATATATGAACAAAGCATGTCCATAGGATTCATACCCACAAAAGTCACCTAAGAAATACAAACCCAAAAGGAAACTAAAATTTATCAAGAGGTAAAGTACTTAAAGGAGACTAATGTCACTTAAAAGGCATAATAACCAAAAAGAGATTAGAGTCCTCTAGAAAGTAAAGTCCTAAAAGGAAACAAATGTCACCAAAAAGATACAAACCAAAAAGGAACTACAATCCTTAAAAGGAGTAAAGCCCAAAGAAGACAATAAACTCCTCCAAAAGGTAGAACCCAAAGAGGAAGATAAACCTTAACTAGGAAGCCACTTCATGCCGCTCACCTCAGATAAATGAATGAAAACAAACTTACCTAGGAGCTACTTAGCGTCGTTCACCTTAAGAAAAAGAAAAGACACCTATCTCAATAAAAATCCAGTAATAAATGTCCTACAAACTAGGGGACTACTAAGAGCCACCCACCTCGAGACAATAAAAGTCTTAGGTCTCAAGAAAGATCCAATGTTGAAGGTCCTGAAAACAAATCCATGAGGCTACTGAACATCACACAGCTCCAATCAAATTAAAAAATTAAAAGATGTCAACCTCTATAAAGGCTGACCATAAGACTACCGAATACTACCGTACCTCAAAATAACAAAGAATCTCGATCTCATAAAAGGTCCTAAAATAATGCTAGGTCTTTCTAAAATGCCAACACTATCAAATTCCTCACCTTGGATACCACCACTAGCCTAAAAGGACATTAGTCCTAGAGAAAAAAATTGAAAATGTTATCTCAAGTCAATATATTTCTAGTTAAAGGACTTTGGCCCCAACAATTTATCACAAATAAAAGAGACTTCAATCTCATCGTGATATTACTTAAACGAAAATGGAGTTTGATCTCATTACCTAACTATGACGCAACTATGATGGTGAAAGGGATTTCAGCCCTACATCTCAAGCACTTACTACATCAAAAATTACACATTTAAATCGAATATGTAAATAAAAACGTAAAAAATACAACTATTTCTGCCCACTCTATAAAGCTAGGGGGCAAAATAGACGTGGATAATTTGAGGATCACAGCAAGCTAATGCAAGAAATATCTACTATATGGTAACTACCTAAGTATCTACCTCAAAAAGAGAAAAAAAACATAGACTCCAACCTCACCAAGATGGAATTCATTAGTGACCTACCACACACCTTAGAAGCTTAGACCCTATCAAATGGAACTCGACACCTTATCACAAAAATAAGCCACAGACTTGGGGGCAGTGTTTGATATGATTATATCGTGGGTCCTGTTGAGGTAATGTGGTTAATTACTAAGATGACATTTACTTTCCAATATCTTGGCTTCAGTCCAAGTCAATCAAAGGAATATCCTTCTCGAAATCAATCTCCTTAATTACAAGTCGAGATTATTCAATCAAAGGAAGATCCTTCCTAACAAGGATCGATCTTCCTAATTATAAAATTCATGATTAACTATCTAAAGGATTCTCTGTATCAATTAAAGATTATATTCCTACAAAGATCCAAATACCTAGCTTATATAAAAAGGGCTATCCCAAGGTCTAAAAGAATTTACTTTTACTTTGTACCCTCAATACTCCCCCTAACTTGAGCATCGAAGTGTTTTTGCAATTATCCTTTCAATTGATCGCCGGAGTTGCATATCATGATACATCTTGATTGGATTCCATGTATTCATAAATTTTTAAATCTGATTTAGAGCAAAGTCATATAGAACAATTCTTGAACATCCAGAATAGAGATAATATATCGGTTAACAACCATCATAGGTACATTTAACATATTAGCCATCGTCTACCCATATATCCAATACTACAAATCTCCAATAAAATATACCCACCTATTTACTTAACTAGATAAATGGAAATTAAAAGGAGCACTGGGGATATGAGAGACCCATGCCAAATCAATAAAAACTTAAATGTCAAATGGACTAAGCAATACAAAGGTACCAGAAATATACAAAAATAATCAATTCATTTGCAAGAAAGTATAAAAAAAAGAAAAAAGCTTATTAGAAAGAACCTATTCGAAAATAGAGACCACACCAGATTCTGAAGGCTTTTATCAAGATGCAAAACACAACTCAAACTAACAAAGTTTTTAGTGTATAATTAATGGAGATATTGCATCAAACCATTACAATAGTCAAAAATCCTTGATGATTCTTAACAATTATAACACTGAAAAATCAAAAATAAAACTCAACCATCATGATTTTTTTAAAAACCCATGCACTCATCAATTTTAACATTTTCTACAATTCATCTAAGACAACCATTTCATCTTCATAATCACGATGATCTTCATAGTTGCTAGAATTAATTTGGTGGTTTAATTTGCAATGCAGTGGAAACAAGGGGAGGCAATGGGGTGAACTCTAAGCTAGAGGCTTTCTAGGGATTTGAAGATCGGCAGAAGTGGCAGAGAAGGATCTTGTTTGGCCACCAAAAAATTTGCATATAGTGAACTTCATGGTGCATCCTCGCCTGCTTCCAACACAGTGCACATTCCTCCATTTAAATAGATCCTATGTAAGACCATGTAAAAGAGAAACCTAACATGAATGGTTACTAAAGAAATAATTACGACAATTATGAGGTGGAAACATTGTAATGATATATGCTGAAAAAATAGAGTTGAGAAGAAATTGAACTAGGAGATGAAAAGACACCAAAGAAGATGTTGAGAATGATAGAAATTTGTTGATGTGGCTGACAAAGAAAACTGAATATGTAGCTGAAAGAATATAGGCATGTTGCAAAACCAAAGTGAAGGAAAATCTTTGAAATGGAATGGGTTGTAAAACATTCCAATATACTCAAAACTCAAAAGACAGCTGAGAATTTAATTTATAAAATGGAATGGAACCTAAAAAGTAACTGAGAATTAAGAAGAAACTAATTTAGGAGGTGAGATGGAAGGAGGGGAACAAAGATGTTCCAACATCTCAATTTAGATGAGGTGTCAACATAAGAGAATGAGAAGAAATTAATGTGACATTTGATTAGAAATTGAAGCTGCCAAAATGGCAATACTACATGCATTGTTTTAAAATTAATATATTATAAATAGAAATGAAGAAATACAAGCCTTTTTTTAAAATTTGATAATCACAATTGAATATGAGATTTTGGTGATGAAATAGAATCTTCATACAAGATTTGATAAAGATATCTTTCTAGTAATGATCATTATTTACAAAATATAATCTGACAATCTCTTTTTAGAACATGATGTCTCGAATAATGAGACCCGCTTCTACCATGTGTTTGAACTTAAATTATCAAATATAATGTTTAGATAAATTAATTATACTTGAATTATCACATAAAATAAATATATTAATAATTAGAGTTTGAAAATATTTATGTTCAACAATACATAAAGCAATAGGTTTTTGTTTTTTACTTAACTATGAGAATATTTATTTTAAAAAAATATGTGATGTGATCTTTCTATCAAGCCTATCATTAGCAATACTAAGTAGTCATCATTACTTTTTTTTTTCTTTTGAGACCACCAAAAACTTTTCCAAAAAGGACATTAAGATTTCATATGTACCATTGCATTCCTAGTAGAGTTCAATTTGTGTTGGAATTGCTTGATTTTCCTTTAAGAAATTCTCTTGCTGGTTGTAGCCATTTCTTAGTTTTTTTTTTCCCACTATTTACACATCTTGATTATCTTTGTGGAGACGAAGAAATAATTCATATCAGCCTTATTCTCTTCGTCTTCCTCAAGAGCATAGTTGAGATCTGAGTTGGAACTAGCCTTAACGGTTAAAGACTTACTTTTCTGGATGTCTTCTTTGATTTCAACCAGCTATTTTTTTCTTAAATTATTGAATTGTGGTGATTTATTGTCTTTATATTATTAGATGAACCATCTACAGATATAAATTTTAGAAAATAAACAACTAATTGGTATGCAAAATTATAATATTATAATTATATTTATATGTGTAAGGATTTGAATCTATCCTCTAATTAACTAATATTAGCATATGGTGATCCTTCCTTCTTAAAGAGAGCCTTTACGTGAGCCTAATTCACTAACCCTTTCAGGGATTAAAAATATTTGTAAGTGATTCCCGTGAGTAGTAGAATTTTACTCATTTGGAGACGCAAGCATGGTGATTTGATCAATAATCTTTCAATAGTCTTATCTTTATTATAATTTCTTTTAAAAATTATATTTATTTTAAAAGTATTAAAATATAATTATTTAAAGATAAATTTAATTACATTTAACTATGAAGAATTTGAAACTTTTTTTATTTTTCAATTTTAATATATACAATTTTACCTTGATTTGATTGCATTTATCTTGGTACGAAAGTTAGATTCATATTTCTCTTCACATAATTGAAGGCACTTTTAGCTTTTTCTACAAACGAGCCAGCAGCCAAAGAAAGAATGTTATTTGTCCCATTCTAAAAGCCGCCGGTGGTCAAATATGATATAAGTTTGGTTGAAATAAAAGATTAGAATACTGAATTTAGATAATCTTTTATGTTTTTAATTTTTTATTATCAGTAATGTCAAAGTTTTTTAGATTATTATTTAATTATATTATATTACATCATTAAATAAAGAAATTCTTATCTATATTATTATAAAGGATTTTACCTTTTCTATCTCAAATTTTTAATTCTTTAAAAATCATTAATAATTAACTGAATACAAATAGAAAAAGATAAAATTATAAATATAAATTAAATTATACAATTATATTTATTTTTAAATATAAAAGTTATCTTTTTACTTTTTTCATAAAATTATTTTAAAAAATAATGGATTTATAATTATTATAAAATTATAATTTAATAATTTATAAAATAATTATATATGTAAAAAATTAAAAAAAAACAGATTGAGAGGCAGAATATTTTTATATTAAGTTTATATAATTTGTGTAAATTAAGTTAATAAAAATTGATAAAGCATTATATTATATCAAATAATAGCATACACTTACATAAATTATTGTATCAAACAATTTTTTTAAATAAAAACCATGATGCGCCAATTTTTTATTTGTTTATTAATCTACAGAAGAATTTTTCATTTAAAAAGTTTGATCTCTTAAATAAATAGGAAATTTTTTATTAATGTAATAATATATAATTAAATAATAATATAAAAATATTTTGCATTTGTGTATGTGTGTATTTTATGTCACACATTAAATATGATAAGAAGCTCAATGTAATAGTTAAATCATAAAATATTTTCACCTAATAAGTTAATATCTTGAAATGAACTCCTTATAAATTAAAATTATAAATTAAAATTCATAGGTTCTAACGAAAAGGGCTACATATTTGCCCACCAGGTCAGCGTTGTTAACATACTAACATCAACATTTGAAAATTTGACAGGGCAAAGTTAAGATGACTAGTTTGTTTCTCTTCTTATCTACCCAACTACATGTCTACTGTCTTTCTTTTTTAATTCTTTTTTTAGTTTATATTGAATATATGCTTTCCCATGTGTCACTTGGAAAGTTTAATCCGGTACAGTTTAATGAATTGTACAAAATTATACTAAGCAAAGAGGGCAATGTTACGGTATCATTCTGATGTCTTCCAAAAGTTAAATAATGGATTAGTAGTATAAAATAAGAAAGGAAGAATTGTGTATAAAAGACTAATCGTAAAGAAAAATTCAACTTAATTAAAAGGATCTTTCTAATTATTTAGTCCAAAGCCAAATTTTAATATGTAGCTTTTAATTTATTTAATAAAATTAATATTTTTATTTAAAATTTAATTTTCTAAATTTTTGATATGCAAAGTAATTAATTAAATCTTTATATTCAATTTTTTCTAACATTATTTTTTAATTAATAATATAATTAATCAATTTAATTTTCTTGAGACATTATTGATCTTAGATAAGATTTTATTAATTTTAATTTAAAAAAACTTCTTACTGCCAAAGTAACAATTACAGAAACTACTAATATTATTTTATGTATAATATATATATTTAGAAAAGAATCAAATCTTTTTTTTATGTAGATAAGTATATCAGTTAAAGTATTATCTTTTACTTATATAATTTCTCTTAATATTTTTAATTTTTAAAATAAATTTAAATTATAAAATAACGATTATATTTTAAAGAGCATTAAAAGTTAAAATAATATTTTTTCAAATTCTCACTGTATAATAATTTTAATTTTTTAGACAGTAAATTAAAAAATTAATTAAAGGCTAAGGCCTCAGGTATGGAGAAACCGGCAGTTTGTCTTATTTAGGAGGCTTGTTTTTTAAGAAATCAAATTTACTTGGAATTTAAAATATCATTAATTATATGCACGATATTGAAGTGAATCTATCAGACTCACATTCCTTAGACCGAGTAAGAACATATCTGTCACTACCTAGCCAATGTATTGAAAAAAGTCCTCCACAACTTGCACGCGTCTGTATATTGAAAAAGTACTTTTATGATAAGTATTTTCTTAAGAACTCCGTAAAAAAATTTATGTTGGGGTAACCTAACTAATAAAAATGCTATGAAGTCATCATAAACAAGAGTCTAAGTGTGTATTTAGATTAAATAATTTATAATTAAAATTTTATTAAAAAAATTAAAAAAATGATTTTTCATTAAAAAATCCTTTTCCTAAACATGGGCTAATGATAATACAAGATATTTGGAGTAAATAAATTAGCCACAATAACAAAGATAAATAGCCCTAATTGTATAACTACTACCATCAAAGAATGTAGATCTGACTAGAACTATCAAATTGAACCAAACCCATCTCACCCGAGTTAATGATAAAAAATTGAGTTTGAATAAGAGATACTAAGTACTAAGCACCACCACCAACCACATGATACTATTTTTTATTGCTGGAGTAGTACTATAAAATGGAGCTGTAGCCACCTTCTTTTTCACAGCACCACCACCGAGGCAACTTACAGCCAATTGAGCATTCCTATCTCAAATCTTAGCCAGTTGAGCCAAAACTGAGTGGCACTACAATCCCCCAAGTTATTCTCAAATCCTCCACCGGCCAGCGGAGGATACCGGTGATTGGCCTCGGCACCGCGCTGGAAGCTACCAGTAAGGTTAGCGCAAAAGATGCAGTCCTTGAGGCCATCAAGCAAGGTTACAGGCATTTTGATACAGCTGCAGCGTATGGGGTGGAGCAGTCAGTAGGGGAAGCAATAGCTGAAGCACTTAAACTTGGACTAGTTGCTTCCAGAGACGAGCTTTTCATTACATCCAAGCTGTGGGTCACTGACAATCACCCTGAACTTCTTGTACCAGCTCTGCAGAAATCACTTAGGTGACGGAAAACTCTGTTAATTTTGAGCTATAATTACTACCAATGTTGTTGATCACTTCCTATTCATGCTTTATTAACTTCACTGTTTATGCAAATCCATGCAGGACACTTCGACTAGAATACTTAGACCTGTTTCTGATCCACTGGCCCATTGCTGCTAAACCAGGAAAAGTCACCTATCCCATTTGAACAATCAGAGCTGGTGCCATTTGACATAAAGGGTGTGTGGGCATCTATGGAGGAATGCCAAAGACTTGGCCTCACAAAAGCCATTGGAGTCAGCAACTTCTCAATCAAGAAGCTTGAAAATTTGCTCTCTTTTGCCACCATCCCTCCTGCAGTGAATCAAGTAATTAATAATTTGGCTCATAAATTAGTTTAGCCCTTTACTTGAGTATATGTTTTGGTGCTCATCAATTTAATCTAAATTAAATGATCACTGATTAAACCTTAATCATAAAAGGTGGAATTGAACCTTGCCTGGCAACAAGTGAAACTCAGAGATTTCTGCAAGGCAAATGGGATTACCTTAACTGCTTTCTCACCACTGAGGCAAGGTGCCAGCGGGGGAACTAATATAGTGATGGACAATGATGTCCTCAAAGAAATTGCAGATGCTCATGGCAAAACTGTTGCTCAGGTATATATATTTTATGATCTGTATCTATGTGTGTTATACCAATTTTTAAGTAGCATTAGTGATGCTTCAGGCTTAGGTAACAGCGCCTATCATTTTGATTTTGAAGTATATAACTATATATTGTGACTAAACTGTTCAGAAAGTAGCACAAATTTTATGTTTATCTATTAATCTCTCTTCAAATTATGCAGATTTGTCTTGGATATATGAGCAAGGGGTGACTTTTGTGGTGAAGAGCTATGACAAGAAAAGGATGAAGCAAAACTTGCAGATCTTTGATTGGTCATTGACTGAGGATGATTACAAGAAAATAAGTGAAATCTATCAAGAGAGGCTCATCAAGGGACCAACCAAGGCTCTTCTAGATGATCTCTGGGATGATGAACTGTGATCTACGTTTCAAGTTCGCTTGCTGCTGCTTAATAACAAAAAGTAAATCAAGAGTGTCATCGTTTTGTTCAAATAATATGGTCAAAAAAGCTCTAAAATCTACTTTGTCTAGTGTAACTGCCCCAGTAATATGTGTTTTGATGATAATGAATATGTTGTTGCAATATTATAAATTTCAATTTTGGTTCTTCTAGTGGGACTAAGTCTTCATTTCAGACTCACCTAATGCATCATTAATTCAGTAAAAACAAGTAGAATCAGTCAAATTTATGACCTTTCTTTCATTATCTATCTATTTTATAAAAGAATAAATATATTGTTACCAAACCCATTCTGTTGTTTACATCACAAATTAGACTGTGGTGTGGGACACGTTGCATTTAGCACAACCATTTTTCCATAACTCCCCAATCGAAAAATCAAGTGTTATAATAAAATAACCACCATACAAAATGTGTTATCTTATTAGACAAGTCTAGTATACTTAAACGTGGGATCCATCTTCCTTGATGGAAGATTTTGATCACTTATTTATTCTATGCCCTGTTGCTAGCTGAAGTAGTCTGGAAATTTTTCCTTGATGCTTCATTCTTTGAATTTGCTGATGTTGGCAATATGCAATTTTCATAGAGGATCAAATCTGCCTCCTCAACAAATAAAATTGGTTGCTTAATTTGTAAATTACATTAATAATGCAGTAGAATTGATTTTTTTTTAACAATAACAGTACAGAAATTTGAATTTATGATATCTTGTATACTATCTAAATATTTCACCATTAGACACTCTCCTTGGCTTGTGGTAGTATTGATTTGAACTATCGTATTATTCAAGATAAAAATTTTGAAGTGCTTTATAAGTCTCAAATACATGAAGTATTGACGCTCTCACTTTTAAACTAATAAAATTTTGACTAAACTATTATTTTAATCATCTAAAAATTTATTTGACATTAATTTGGTCCTTTAAAATTATATGACATCAAATTAGCTATCCAAAAATTTAAAGTGACATTAAAATGATCTTTCAAATATATGTGACATTAAATTAATCATCTAAAAATTTAAAGTGACATCAAAAGGAATCTTTTTGAAAGATCATTTTAGATGATTATTTTGATATTACTCTAAATATTTGTAGAACTAATTCAATATCATATATTTTTGAAGGATCAAATTGGTATCAACTAAATCTTTATAAGATCAAATGGAAGTTTGGTTTAAATTTTTTGGAGCCCATTATTTCATACAAACAAAATTGATAATGCCTAACTACTCTTTAATATTGCTCTAGCTCATTTTGCTCTAACACTTTAACGCTGCTTCAACTAATTTTTCTCAGATCTATTAATGCTGCTTAAACTATTAATAATAATTTTCATATTGCCTATACTATTTATGCTCTGATGCATCAAAACTACTAAGATTGATACTATTATGATCTATCAAAGCTACTCAAACAGATTCAATTTAGATCCTTTAATACTGCTGAAACTTATTCCTTAATGCTAGTCAAATAATTAATTTCTAACCTATTAATACTGCTAATACCAAATTTCTACTTACCTATGTATTAATATTGCAAATGCTAACAAATTAATGCTTCTCAAACTAATTCCACTATGACATATTAATATTGTTTTTGCTCTGTCCTATAATGCTGCTCACATTGATTTTTTTTTTTTTAATCTTCCATTACTTGGACCGAAAGGAGACAAATGAGAAAGTACTAAAAGACCCAAAGAACAAGAGCTACAAGAACGCCATCAGGTGGAAACAACATAAACAAAATAAAAGGCTAGCAGCCTAAAGTAAAACAAGCTTGGAGAGTCCAGTCCTGTAAAACCCAAAAGTGTTGTGGATCAAAGTGCTCAAAAGCCTATATTTCCCTAATGTCAACTTCTTGGAGGCAAAGGAGGAAGAGGTTTGTTGGTGTTGGAACATTTTACTTCAAAGTAAGGACTTCCTTATGCACAAGGGAGGCTAGGTGATTGGAGATGTAGGCATTATCAACCTATGGCAAGACAATTGGCTCAAAAATTCCAAACCAACCAGTGCCAATAACATGGTTCCTTCCTTAAAGCTAAACTAGCTCTTAGAGGAAGCTCCTAGGAGATGGAATAACCAAAAACTAAAGGAGGGTTTGGAGCCTAACAAGCAATCCAAGCTATCAAGTTGCCTCCTAGGATTAGTTTGGTATGGGAGTAAATTTTCATGAGATGAGCTTTCTATGCAATCATCCCATGAAAATTTACCCTCATACCAAACATACACTTAGGATTTCAAATGAAGAGGATGTATTCATTTGGCCTTTTGTGAAGGATGGTGATTACACTGTGAAGTTGGGATATATAGTAGCCAAGTAAGAAGAAAATCCCCTACAAAAGAGCAAGTTGCTTCAACATACACATTCTCACAAGAGCTTTGGAGTACTATTTGGAAGCTAGAAATCCCAAACAAAATAAAAATCTTGTGTGAAAGTACCTTAGTAATGCGTTACTTGTCTCAGCAAATTTATACAAGAAGAAATTGCTCTAATCTCGCTTGTACCCCATACGTAAAGAGTTCTCTGAAACGGTAGCTTTGACCGTGGACCACCCTTGTTTGGTTTGGAGCATCTATTGAGTGCAACATAACTGACAATGTATCTTGATTGGGGGAGTTGCTTTGGTGGAAAATTACTACTCTCGAAGGGTTGAGAAATAGATGGTATGAGGATATTGATAGGAATAAATAAATAAATAGTAGTCTGTTAGGAGTATGCTTATATGCATGAGGTAGTTAGGAGCTATATGTACCAAATTACTAGTTTGTTATATTTCCATGAATTTAGGAGATTTCTAGAATCTTCTAATAGGTATATAAATGGATCATGAATGAATGAATGAATATGCAAAAATTTATCCTAAAATTCCTTCTTGATTCTAGAGGTTCCTTTCTCAAAATAGGGCTATTCTTTTCCTAATAGATATGGCATCCATTTGCTAACTAATGTGGTTAATATGGAAAGAGAGGAATATGTATGTCTTTGAAGAGGTAAATGTCAACCCAATGTTTGTTATTAATAGTGTGCAAAAACTTAACAGAGAGGTGATAGGAGCTAAGATGAAGTAGGTTAGCTCAACAAGGATGCCAATTAGCAGGGTTACTCACAGAAATACAACGTGGAGACCTCCTCTAAACCACATGGTCAAGGTAAATGTTGACACAGCCTTATCGAGCAATAGGAGATCAGGTCCTTTGCTGTCGTAATAAGAGATCATGAAGGAAATTCCTAATAGGAACGGTTAGGAAAATCTTGGCCAGCAATGGTCTCCAAGCAGAAGCGATAACTATTAGGGATGGAATTATCCTTGCAGGGAATTTGGGTATCCACAATGTCATCCTCGAATTAGACTACCAAGATCTTGTTCAAGCTTGCAAGGGAGCCTAAATATGGGAAATTAAAGCCTTTTTTAGATGCATCCTCCTCTTTTGCAAGAATTTCACCAGCAAAGATTTCTAATGGGCAAGAAGACAAGGCAACACAGTGGCACACTAGATTGCGAGGCTAGATGCAAGTAACTCCTTAACAACATCATGTTGTAGCAATTTGGCCCCTTCCTCAGTGCTACTACAATTGGAACTTGATAGAAGTAGCATTCTGTAGGTGGTTTTGTCATAAGGCAGCCTCTAGAACGAGCATACTTAGATGTATTATTTATTAGTGTAGTGTATTGCTATATCATTCTATTTGGGCTAGAATGGAAAAAGGGGATTAGTCCTTGCATAATAAAGAGGCTACTGACTAGGGAGGATTAGCACAACATGAGGAAAGGAGTTCATTTGCCATATCCAACCTTGCTACATCATGCGCAACAAATTGCCCAACCTTTTAATCCATAATACTCTACATTATTGAAAAGTTGATAGGATAGCCTATATATCATATAAGATAGGTTGTACTTCTCATATTTGAATAACACTTGCAGTCTTCAACCAGGTCCTGACAATTTAATTCAAGAAGAATTTTTGTCATTCCCAGATTACTTACAGGAATTAACCCATCTCTCAATGCCAAAGCCTCTGATGAAAACTAGATATAGTATGCATCTTCCTTGCCAAGCCAACAATGAGCTTGCCACAGAATCTCTTGCCACCACTGCATTAGCCCCCAATACTTTAACTTTGGAGAATGCTACATCTGCATTTAGCTTTACCATGTCAATAGAAAGAGGCACCCCCTATTAGGGATGCAATATGTCCCTTACAAAATTGACATTAGTCTTAGCCTCTAATGAGAGAGGGTATGTGTGCAAATTCTTTCTGCAAATTGGAGGCTCTGATTGTAGTGAAAGTGGATTGGGGGCCCAAAAGAATGTACTTTTCCAAATGAGTCTACAATCCTATGTAACTATATAATAATCCTTAGTATGGGAAACATAAATAAAGTCCTTCCAAAATGCCCATAGTAAGTGGTAGATTGAAAACTTCCTTTCCCAAGTATAATCCTTAGCCCCTAACAGAACTTGGAATGTATTCCATACTCAATCTTTAAGTATATTAATATTATCATTATTTGGAGAGAGCTGCATTTGAGGACCAAATTAGACTGGTTGATTCCAAGGGCATAAGAAGAATGGATGCTCTACAGTCTCAGGAACATCTTTACATAGTGGGCGAAATGAGTCTGGGATTAGTTACTTCCTTTGGAGGTTTGCCCTTACTAGGATGACGTTGTTAAGGGCTTTCCATATAAATATTTCGATTTTGCTAAGCAATTGAAAGTTTCAGATAATTTTCCACAACTACTTTTGAAAACTAATTGAAAGGGAGCATTAACTCTGCTGTAAGGCTTACTCTTCACCTTTTGCCACTCTATAGCCTGACTTTACTTTGTATTCCCTATTTCTCTAGATAGGCCAACTAAATCTATCTTCCCCATATGAAATTTTCAATGTCATCTTTATAGCCAAAATTGCCTATGAGGTGCTTTGGTAGTCTCTCAGTTTCTACAAGTTTCACCTCCTTGGATTCTTTACCATGAACTAATCTAAGTTAAGATCTAATGGTAGGTTACAAATATTGTTGGGGATCCCCATATTGATTCGTATATCCTTCCAAACATACATGTTCTTCCCATTTCCAAATTTTTGTTCACCCAATGCCCGTTCCTTCTTAAAAATTCTTTCCCTTGGATGAAGCTAGCCCAACTCCATGAAGCATTTCTTTTCCTGCTAGCCTCCAAAAATTCAACCTTCGGAAAATATATGCTTTGTAGCACCCTTACCCATAGTGCCTCTAGATTTTTTAGTATCCTCCAAGCCTACTTGGTTAGTAGGGTGGCGTTTTAAGTGTTGGAAATGTCTAAAACCCAAACCACCTTTCCTTTTGTTACAATAGATAGCACCCCATGCTTTTCAATGATTCCCCCTCTCTTTTCTTGAGTTGCTCTGTCAAAATCTTGCAATTGTACCACAAATTGACCTACAAAATTGTTTTGAGAACTGAATAATGGACATAGCAAAAGCTAGGATTGCTTGGATAACAGCCTTGATGAGCACCTCTTTCCCCACCTAATTAAGGAGCTTTGCTTTCCACGCTTTCATGTTGCTCAAAATTCTCTCCTTGATCAAGGTAAAGGAAAGGCATTTTGATCTCCCCCAATTAGCTGGAAGGCCCAAATACTTCCTTGGCTAGTCCCAATTCAACATTTTCATAACACCAAAAAATTTGTACTTTTAGTTTTGCTTATTGAAATTATTCAAACTTTAATTATGGCTATGTTAGGTTTTTTTTTTAAAAAAAAAAAGAGAAATAAAGTTTGAAATTGAAAACGAAAGTAATGAGATAGTGTGGGAATTACAAGTCCCATATTAAATAGAATTATACTCAATTAATAGTATATAATAGGCTCTTAATCATATTTAAAGTTGACAAGCAATGATCAAGTAGTTGCACGTGTATGCAAAGTAGGTGGGGAGCAATACACAATTTGAAAGAACACAAGTGTACTTAGATAGAGAGAAGGTGTGGGTGAGAGAGTCCTAGGACATTCCAACTCTCACTTTAAAAAATAGAGACCTCAACAAACTATTTCGATCAATTCAAAGGTGTCCACTTCAATAGATGGAAAGGGAAAATGTTTTTTTATCTTAATTTATTAAAAGTTGCTTATATGCTCACAGATACCAATCCCAAAAAGACACCCACTAAAAATATGAATGATGAGCAGAAAAAAGAGCATGAGACAATAGTAAATAAATGGGAGAAGGAAGAATTTAATTGTCAATTTTCTTGATTATTTATTCAATGAATTCTATGATCATTATGAAAAAAAACTTAATCCAGTACGAAAAAGATTTTGAAGGCATTGCTAAAAAAATATGACACTGAGGATGCTATTGCAAAGAAGTATGATGCACGCAGATTTTATCACAATCAAGTGATCGTTTTGCAGTGGAACAAACTCAAGAAGTCCAAATGCTAACACATGAAGTGAGGTCGGAAGGCATAACCATAGAAGACAACCTTGTTGTAGCTATCATTATAGACATACTACCTCCAACATTGAAGGAATTCCAAAAGTCCGTATGTCACATGCAAAAGGAGACAAGTCATGAAAGCCTTTTAATAAGAATTCGTGTTGAAAAGGAGGCTACAAGTCAAGACTTGATCATGGCTCAAAATGGAAATGGCAATGGTGGATCCATAATAAAGGTACATGTTCTTGGAACTAGTGACTTTGTGCACAAAGGTCATGACCTATGAAGAAATGCCCAACTTAAACCTATGAAGAAATTTATGAAAAAAGGTCATTCAAAATCAAAATAAGGGCAATTTCCAGAAAAAAGAAATAATTTTGATCCCACCCAAAAACATAAGATTCAAGGTTTTATATGTGACAAATATGAGAATATTGCTAAAGTTAGTAGATTTCGAAGTCGTGGGGGTAACCCTCAAGCTAATGCCACTGAAGAGCCATTTGCGGCCATGGTAACTAAAGTCAATATGCTAGATGGATCTAAAGGTTAGTAGGCGAATTCTAGTGCTATTAGGCACGTTTGTTTTGATAAAGTTTGATTCAAGGTATTTGTACCTTGATAACTCTATGAAATAGAGTTATTTACTCCTCATTTTACTTTAAAAGCTTGTGCTTTGTCCTTGAGATCATTTATTAAGTTCAAAAATTTGTGTTAAATTTTAAATTCTTGTATAACACTTGCATTTCCTATAAATTGGTCAGTTTCTTATATAGAATGAAGAAAAATGATGAATTACATAGTGGTGATCTTCTTATTTGGGATACCTCATTCTTGCTACATGGGTTCATAACTTAGGAGGAAGCCAAAATGGAGGATTTTCAAGTCAAGTGAAAGAAGGAATGCAAGAAGAGAAGAAAATTTCATTAAGGTTGCGGCTTCCAAATATTAGTGCTATGGCATTCAACTCAAAGCTGCGGCTTCAAATAATTTGTGCCGCGACTCTCAAGCTTCTGTTTGCAAGTTTAATTTGTATGTGAAACTACAAGGCTGCGACCTCCAATAATTTTTGTCGTAGCTTTCAAATTTTAGTTGAATATTTCAATTTTTAACTAAGGTCTTGAAGCCATAACTTCCAGCAATTAAAGCCATGGCCTCACAAAAATGACCCATTTTAAGATCTCAGAATGAAGTTAAAGAAAATCTTTTTAGTTTTTAGTTGGGGGACTGATTCAAGAGCTTAGGGAGAGAGGCTGTGGGCTTCTTAGAGGAGTTTCATAGGAAGACAATCAAGAGAGTTAAGAAGAATAAGGAGGAAATTGAAGATCAAAGCTCATGCATCATTCCATCTAGGTCCTTTCTTTCTTTTCCTCTAGTTTTCTTGATGGTTTTGATCTTTTCTCTCTTGTATGTACTTGTTGTGACCATGAGTTCTAATCCTTTTTTCTATGGTTCCAATTGAACTTGTTATGTAGCTTGGATTAATTGTATTTCTTCTTACTTTCTACTAATGAAAATGATTTGTTTATCCATTCCTTCTCTTAATGTTTGCAATTGTTTTGTCACCAATTGTTCGATGTAGGGAACCGTAATGATCTAGAAATAGGGATTTGGGTGTTTGACCTTGGGAATTGGATAATGCATGTTCAATTTCACTCAAATTTGGAGTGAATTGATTCACTACTAGGATAGAGATACACATCTATTAGTCATGCATGCATAGCTAGTGTTTGAGGCTTGTTCTTAATGAATGAATATTTAATTCAATCCACATAGAAATATAGTGTATTATTTAAGAGACATACATTTATATGAACATCGAAAGAGGCTTATAAATATTGTGGTGCATTGGCTAACAAATTTGTTTCATTGGTAGCTTGTAATGAAGAGGTGTATACATTCAAATGAAATAGAAAGGAATGTTGAACCCTAGATTTAAACACATTGACTCTTACTCTTTGCTCGATATTTGGTTGTGACATTTTGTCTTTAATTGTTTGTGTTAAACTTTATTTTTGATATTGGATTGTGAAAATTTGATTTCTTAGGATAAAACTTTGTGCGCGATTGATTAGTACTCAATATAAAATTAGAGTTAATGCCCATGGGAGTGATACTTTTCATCATTATATTACTTATTGCAACACGTGCACTTGCATTGCATAATTGGCACAACATACCTTATCAGAATCGCAAAGAAATTATGCTTGGTGATGCTTACACAACCAAGATTTTGGGTGAAGGTAAGGATAAATTAAACTTCACATCTTAGAGAGTTTTAACTTGCAGAAATATTCTCTACACGCCACAAATGAAAAAGAATCTCATGTATATTTTTCTTCTTAACAAACTGGGCTTCAAACAAATTATAGAACCTGATCAATATGTTATAACTAAGGGTGGAATGATTGTGGGCAAAGGTGCGCTTGTGATGACATGTTCAAGTTGAATGTTGATATGAATAAAATATCTTCTACTTCTGTTTATATGCTTTCTTCTATTAATTTTTGGCATGAACATTTATGTCACATTAATAGTAAATATGTGCAAAGAATGAGTAATTTAGGATTAATTCCTAATATGAATAAAAATTTTGAAAAATGTAATTTTTGTAGCATGTAAAAAATTACTAAAGGACCACACTTGAAAGTGAGTAGAAATTCTGAATTGTTAAATTTAATTTCACACTTATATAAGTGAGTTTGATGGTATTTTGACATGTGGTGGTAATAGATATTTCATAATGTTTATTGAAGATTGTTCTAAGTTTACTTATATATATTTGATGAAACATAAAAGTGAAACCTTTATTAAATTAAAGAATTTTGTGAATGAAGTGGAGAATCAATTTGAAAAAAAAAAGATCAAACGTATTCGTAGTGATAGAGAAAGAGAATATGATTTGAATGAACTAAATGCTTTTATCACAAAATTAGGAATAATACATGAAGTTACTCTTCCTTATTCTTCCGCTTCTAATGGTGTAGCTAAACATAAAAGTAAAACTTTAATCAATCTTGTTAATTCTGTGATTTTACATGTCTGCGCATCTTCTTCTTTTTGGGGTGAAACTGTACCAATTGTATGTTATGTGCTTAATTGTGTTTCTCATAAAGATGCTAATAAAACCCTTTATAAAATTTGAAAAGGACATTAACCAAACTTGAATTGTTTTAGAGTTTGGGGTTGTTTAGCTTATGTGAAAATAGTAGACCCAAAGAAAACTAAGTTAGGTGCTCAAACTTCTACTTGTGTATTTTTTGGTTACACCTTAAATAGTCCAACTTATAAATTTTTTGATATTGATCGCAACATTATTTTTTGATCAAGTGATGCTACTGGCCACGAATTTTTATTTTATTAGAAAAATAAGTAAAAAACATTAGAAAAAAAAAGGTCCTTGAAAAATGAGGTTAAGTTTAGGAGTTTAATTATACACAGTAAAGAGTAAGAATTTAATCCTACTACACCCCTATTTCCATCCTAAAATAGTTATTTTAAAGTTAATTATGTAAATTAATAATCTTTACAAATATTTATTTTATCCTTTAAGCAAGCAAAAATAACTAATAACAAATAACTATAAATATTAAAAAAATCAAAGAACTAAAATAATGAAAATATTTAAAATTTTTAGTTTATTTTGCGTGCCTATATATTCTCACTTGCAATTGAAAGTCAGGGCCACGTAATTCTAGTAGAAAACATTTGTGAGTTGATTTATTTTATTTAAAAGGATTGAATTGCCAAAAGAAAAAAGGATTTGATTGAAAATGAATTAATTTGATTGATTTTATAAAAAAGGAAAATATCACAAGGAAATTAAATCTTACATGGAATTGGGATGATGTTAGGCCATACAATAAATCTCCATGAGTTTGATAATACTTGAAGATGGCAAAAACACAATCAACATCATCAACTCCTGCATGAATGATTGGAAAATTAAAAGAGATTCATTTACAAAATCTACACATTTATTAGGCATATCAAAACACAAAACAGTAGATTAAGCAAAATAAATAAATAAATAAACAATTAAACAATTTCTCAGTTAAATGCAATCAAATAACAAATTGATTTCTATTTACTATTTTACCACTTTTTATTTTATTGTAAAAAACTATCCCAAACAAAGTCAAAATTTCCAAGTATAGACATATATTCATGTATTAATCATTTTTCTTTCTTTTTTATTTTTTTTTAATTTAATGGAACAAGATATAACAAAAACTAACCATGTAAATGTCACTTATTCTCAAGAAACGTTATGTGCAAATTCATCTAGGAATTAAAAGAAAAGAAAAAAAAACATAGCAATATTACCGTCCTAACGGAAAAATAAATGAATGGAATTACAAAATTTACACGTGAAGTCTAAATTTATAAAGAAACTAAAAATAGAGAAGAAGAAGAAAAAATTGTGAGAAGAACGATCCACTTCAAAACTTTACACCCACCATCTAATAATTAACTTGCATCTCATTTTATCATCCTCTTATCCTTTTCTTTTTAATAAAAAAACAACTAAGTGGGGGCGTCTCCCCTTTCATCTAATCCACTCATGACAAAAAGCACATGAACTTCATAGTAGTAAATAGTATGGCACGCTGACCACCGAGATTAAATGGTGTTGTGATTTTGACAGATTTCGATAATGTGGACCATAAAAAAAATGTTCCTCTTACGTCACAACCATATTATGCCAAAGATTCAAGACATATAAAATTATGAAAAATACAAAGAAAGAGATTTTTACCTTTATATTGTGCAAGAATATATGACTAAAAATGCCCTTCTTTTTTCTCTTTTTGCTCTCTCTCTTCTTGTCTATCGTATGCTCTTCTCCCTCTCCTTTTTTTTTCTTTTCTACCGTGTTCACCTCTAGCCATCTTGTCTAGGTTTTCTCCCTTTTATACATCTATTTTATTTAATTTTACTCATTTATTTCTATTAATCCATAAAATCAATGAAAACAATCAATAATTATTTCTTTTTTCTCATAATTAATTCACAAATCAAATTTTAACTTATTTTCAAAGTAATTTTTCTTCTTTAACCAAATTATTCTATCATATTGTGGACTTGTGCTTAGTTTATAAAAATATTTAAATAGAAATAGAATGGGCCCAAAACAAAACTAACAGGTATAGAGATTTAAAGGATCTAAGGGATTGGACTTAGGATTTTTAAAGACGATTGAGTCATGGGTCTGAACCATTATTGATATTTTTTTATTTTTTTATTTTTTTTGTTTTTTTGCATTTTTTTTCTTTTACTAATTCATTGAGTCTAAACAAAATCTGATGTTCACATATACTTAAACAATCTCCAAAACAATAGCATGAAAAATTTGATATGTATATGATTGATAATGGCTTCAAATCTAGTGAGTGTGATAAATGTCTATATTATAGATCTTTTGGTGATGCATATGTGATCATTAACATATATGTAGATAACTTGCTTATTTTTGGTACAAACATATCTGTCATTAAACAAACCAAGGTTTTGTTTATGAAAGATTATGGAGAAGCAAATGTTATTCTTGGAATGAAAATTACCAAAACAAATTATTAAATTTATCATGATCAAACACATTATGTTGAAAAAATTTTAAAGAAATATTATTTTAGGGATTGCAAGCATGCTTCTACTCCTATTGATTCCAGTATTTATTTGTATCCTACAACTGATGATTGATTTATTGTAAGACAAAAAGAGTATACTAGTGTGAAAAGGAGTCCAAGATATTTGACTAATTGTACAAAACCTGACATTGCTTATGTAGTTGGATTAGTTGGAAGGTTTATTAGCAAACTAAGTACAAAACATTGGCATACTACGCAGCATGTTCTCATGTGTTTATGTGGGACCAAAAACTATGGTCTATTTTATAAGAAATATCCTACTGTAGTTAAAGGATTTTCCAATACTGATTGGAATTCCTTTTCAAGTGACTCATTATCTACTTTTGGTTATATTTTTACTTTGGGTGGTTGTGCTATATGTTAAAAATAAAAGAAATAACAAATAATTACGAAATCAATAATGGAAGCCGAGCTAATAGCTTTGGCATTCGCTAGTGAAGAAGCTAGTTGGTTAAGCAACATGTTAAATGAAATTTCTATGTGGGAAAAGCCAACACCACCCATTTTAATTCATTGCGACAATTGTAGAGTGCAAAATCACTAGTACAATGATAAGTCACTAGGAGGAAGCACAATGTTGTGAGACTATATTTAAATAATGGTACCATTCTAGTGATATGTAAGATCTAATGATAATCTTGCGGATCTGCTGACAAAATCTTTAGATAGATAAAGGGTTTGGAATACATCAAGGGAGATGGGATTGGGGTCCAAAGAATAGTAAACTACACATGAAGATACCCAACCTAATGATTAGAGATATTAAGAATTAGGTTCAATGGAAAGAACGAATCATAGAGTAGTTTGTAATGGGATGCACCTTTAAAGAGTACAAAATACTCATAACCCATCCCTAAGGTGTAGATGCATGTGTTTGTGATATTTTTAGGATGAGCTTTGACTCTTGATGAATTATGTAACTCTTTCTGAGTGTGGTGCTACAAAATTACAGGGACACCCTTGATATAATTCACCTATATTAGTGTAGGAGTCAGATTGTTCTTATGAGAATAAGGGCTTAAATTCTCTAAAGCACTTATGAAAATAAGGATTATGCACAAGGCCATAATGTGTGAGATTTAAGGGCTCAAAAGTGCACCTAGTTTGTTATGTGCTTGGTATAATGTCTTAGAATCTCCTAAGTAGTTATAGTTTAAGGCAAAAACTACTATTGGCTCTGGACCAAACTTGTATCATTGCTAAGTAGAGGTTCAAGGCAATGCTACTTCTATTATGCATAGTAGACTATCTATATCTAAGTGTTTTATCAAAAATCTTTTTTATTAAAAATAAATAGGGGATTGTACATTAGGTATTTTTAATAAAAAGATATAAAGTTTGAAATTGAAAATGGTAGTAATGTGATAATGTGATAGTTACAACCCCATATTGAATAGAATTATACTTAATTAAGAGTATATAATAAGTTCTTAACCATATTCAAAGTAGATAAGCAAATGATCAAGTACTCGCATGTGTGTAGAAAATTTCTAATCCACACGATCACTCTACTCTCCTATTGATCAGTTGCTAACTCAGCATATGGAAAATGTGAGATAACTCACTCTTATTGGACTCATAATGCACTTTGAATGTGCTATTGCACACATGCTTAATATGAGTCACACAGGTTAGGCTAACTCAACATTTACCAAGCGTGGCAAACCTAACATGAATGAACCTAACCAAACAATATAACAACATAATGGAGCTACCGAAAATTCAATAGAGTCTCCTCACTACCAACAAAAAACGAAAGCCTATTGAAAGACGAATATGCTTAGAAGGAAGTATGCAAATCCCAAGAACCACCTACACAACTACCTGCTAATCTAAATGGTTAAAATAAGAAGGGTAAGTCACACAGACTCAATGATAACATAATAAACAAAATGAATATAAAAGGGGAAGCAAATACCGAAACAAATATTTAAACTTCAAAGTAATTGAGGAAAAATATTGCTTTAATAAAATAAAGCTCATAATAATAATATAACAATCCTTTCTTTTGCCAAACTATACATAGTCATAAAGTTTCTCAAAACTCAATCATGTGGGTTTCTGAAAAAACTGCAATACAAGTTGGCAAGTAAACTCAACCCAACTAGTCAATCTCATAGTTATTACAAGTTAGGGGCCTTGTCTCATCCGGTACAAATCTCATAATCAAAGTTCGCTCACCCTACAACTATGTCAAAGGGCAAAAGATCTGCTCACCTAATAGTCAAATAAATATCATCTCAAACTAAGGGTCTCGCCTCACTTGGCACAAATTCCATGGCTAAAATATGCTCACCATACAACCATGTAAAGGGTTAAGGGTCTGCTCATCTAATAGTCAAACAAATATCTCTAAGTCTACTATGTGCACATAAGTCGTTATATCTTTTCACTAACAGCAAAAAAATTCCAACATGGAACCCACAATAAATAATAAAAGACATTTCTAATACAATGAAATTAAATATTTCCATTCCTTAATTCTCTTAATAGGATCAAATCACACTTTCAAAAGTTTAAAATTAAAAATTTTCTATTTGCTTTTCATAGATATAATTTCAAATAACTTATAAGTTCAAAGGCATGAATAATGTCATTGTAAAAATAGAAATTTAGCATATAAAGCTATAACTTCCAACTTGAAATTCATCTTCAAGTACTTTTATACTTCCACCAATATTTTCAACACAAAAAAAAAATCTCATTTTCCCCAATGAAAGAATTTGACACTTTCAAAAATAAATAATCATATTATCATAAATGTCATACTAATTTAAATCTCAAATAGTATTCCAAATATAATTAAGGAATTAAACCATAACAGTATATATATAAACATATTCAAAATACACTACAATGTAAATTATTCACTTACAGATTAGGAGATTAGCTCAAAGTCTACCCAAAACGTTGTCAACAACTTGACTCGAAGTAAGTGTAGTGATTCTCGAAGTATCTAGTACCAATAAAATATTTTAAATAAATTACCATAGGCCAACAATAACTAACACAAGGCTAGTGTCATCTCTAGAGACTTTTCATACCTTTCACTTAAAGTCATAATCTCAAAACATAAGGTTATCAACTATGTTATCAAATTTTAAGTTATGGTAGCTTTAAAAAAATTATTCTAAGTAAGAATAGCCATTGAAAAAAGAGTATAGATAAGATTCTCAAATTTATAGGGTTTAGGACTTTCATAAATCTACTACAAATTTAAGCATAACTAAGATTCAACTTACCCACAAAGTCTAAAAGAACCAAAACTCTTAAACTCATAGATTTCTTCTCAAAACCCTAAAATATATCTATTTCCATCAAGTAAAACAACAAATATTTCATGGTTTTATTGTTAAATGGTACAAAGAAATCAAGAGTCAAGATGTGAGAATTTACCTCAAGCTCAAAATGCAAGTGGGTAATAGCAAAAAATGGAGTGATTGGGTTGGTAGAGGAGACGACCTCCTACACAGAGGGGAAATGTTTTCCCCTTTTCGACATGTTTGCCCACTTGATAAAAATATGCGGTATTACATATTGGGCTATCCAAAAACCTCCACCATATTTGTTGCATCCTGAGAGTAATCCATCAAAAGCGAGATATTCGCAGCTCAACTCAACCCCACACCTCTAATTTTCAAAAACTAACATAATTATAGTTATGTTACAGTCATGATTATGTTGTGATTGTCACAGGCTAATGTGAGATGTAATCTTAATATGTCGTCATCGTGAACAATATATTACGACTACATATTTAAATCGTTAACTAGCATTATCCTTAAGAATGTGGGCCAGTCTCAACAATAAGGCTAGTTCACGTAATCAACACCTAACACCACGTTAACTGGTGGTAAGCCCATATAGCGTTAAAAAAAAAAAACCGCTCCGCTATCGTTTTAAAAATTGGTCTATATTAATTATTTGAAAACTTGCCTAATATGGTATTCTGTTCGCTAAAGTGGCTTATTTGGGTAAAATTCTCGAACCTGAGCCCTATTGATTCACATGCATCACCTTCCAGCTGATTGGATTTCCCACCCACCCCCAGCTTAATTGTCGGCAACCATTCACTGGGACCAGTTTGGATATATTATTCAAAAAGAGTGTGTTGCCTCCTCCTCGAGCAGCCTTCGTTATTGTCCGTTGTTTTTTTTTTTTTGTTATCCTTTTGTCTTTGTCCGAGTACCATAATGTGTTGAGATTCATCATTGTTGACTGCTGACAGTGTATTTATATTATAGAGTTTTGCTCTATTATTGCAGCAAGCATTTGAAAATTAGAATTACAATACTACGAGATATGAATATTTTGTTTCTTCAATATAGTCTTATAAACGGATGCTTTTATAAGCGTGTACAATTTAATGTGTCATTTACAATATCGGGAAGTTATCTTCAAGAAAAGCGATTTCTAAACAATGTTATAGATAAAAATTGAAAGTTATAGCCACCAAGCAGTCACTGGGCTCGTGACTTAATTGAGTTCAATCTTGTTCTAATCATTTTTTTATTGATAAATTATCTATAAATTTACAGTAAACACTTGTTATTCTAACCCTAGATTAGTGCGTCCTTCCATTAACCTAAATTATAATCTGTAAAAACAAAAAATTGAAAGTTGGAGCAACCCCACCAAGCAGCACAAGGCATCGACATTTTGACCCTTTATTAAAGAAAAGGCCTTTCCCATTCAGAATGTGAGTGGTGGGGCTCTCTGAAATTGTTGTGTTTAAAATTTAAACAAGGAGTTTCATTTCATTTGAACGAAAGATGAGCATTTGAATTTGTTTGAGCTTGAATTTTGGGTTGAAATTCATGGCGGACAACATTGTAAATCAACTTTCAGCATTTATTTTTTTAACAATGTCTGGATGTCCTACTCACGAGGGACGACTTTCCAACATTATAAATCGAACTTTTATTTTGCCCAAACAACTGTACAACTTCTTAAAATAAAATTACAAAATATACAATATTGAGAAATTAATACTGATATAAAAATCAATGCATTTTAGCAAAGTAAGTAAATTAAAAAAAACAATAAGAACCAGTTTCAAATAAATAAAAGCCTTAAGAAATATTTTGAAAAATTAAATTTTATTTATTAATATAATTTTCTACTTTCTTTTCATTTTTGACTAAGGACATTATTTAGTTCTTTTCGTGGAAGATAAAAAATTTAAAAAATTGATAAATTACTTTATAATTAACATAAGAAATACTGTAATTAATGAATATTTATCAATAAAAGAATTATAAAAGTAATTGAATCCTCTAAGCAGTTTGATATTCTTTTGAAGGGGTCCATTCAAGTATGTCATACCCCGTGCATCATTACACTTATATTTAATAAAATTACAGTTCCCTTTAAATAAAGTTACAATAGTTTAAAATAAAGTTACAATATAAAAAATTTTAAAAGCTTTAAAATTTTTAATTAACTTTATTTTAAAATATTGTAACTTTATTTAAAATATTTGTAAATTTATTAAAAATTGATGTAACCTAACACAACGTGTCATTTTTTGAGTGATGCAACTGATTAATCCCCTCTTTTAAATTAAGCTATTTTTTATTTGATAAGATAAATGATAATCATATTCATGTAGATATGAATAATGTCTCCGTGATTCATATTAAGTGCCCCAATTATGTCTTTATGTCATGGTTGATGGAGTCTTTTTAATACACTTTTTTAGTTATATTAAATTATAGAAATTTTAATAACACTAGCACCACGATTGGAAGAGAAAAGGTCCTTAATTCGAATTTTAAATAAAAAATTAAATAAAAGAAGTATTGTCACTACTCTAATATAATGTTTATAACATATGATACATTATTATTATTTAAAATATGTATATAATTTTAAATTAATATAAATATTATATTTTAAAATATAAATATATATTTAATTATATACTGATTTGATTACAGTTCAATCATGGTTAAACCATTAAATCATAAATTAGTCTTTACACTGATTTAATAATCGATTTGATTTTTAAAACTTTGATAGGGGGAGAGAAGGAGAGGGGTATGGCAAGGGGGAGGGAGAGGGTTGGCGATTCTGCATTATTACAATGGATTTTTTAATTTTAATTTTTTTTTAAAATTATTTGTAAGAATACGTTAGTTTTGGAATATATTGAAAACCATTCTTAGACATGACAGCTTCCTAACAGTTAAATTTATTTTTTATTTAGATAAGAAACTGCCCTTAAGGAGGGCATGTTCTAATCAAGGTAGAAACAAAATGAAAAATAAATTTAGTCCTCCTATTGGGATATTGTCAAAAGTTAGGAGATTAATTTTTTACATTTTGAGTGAAGAGATATTTTGAGTATATTAAAAAAATAAAAAATAAATTTCTTATTCAGAAAATTCCTTCTAATATTGTGTTTTATAAGCTTAAATTTAAAAATAAATGATAAAAATCAAGATGTAAAACTGCTCCCAAGAAGACGATTTTGCAACATTTTAAAAAAAATAAAAAAAAGTTCAACAACATTTCAAACACTACTTCGTAGTCAACAACGGTGCTTGGTAAAACTCCAGCTTTCAAGATGTAAATTTTTTTTTATTTTTTTACTTTTGTGCTTGGAAGTCGCCTCACTAAAGGGCGGTTTTTAAATTATTTTAAATAAACGCAAATCAAAAACGCCTTTCCAGATGACCGTTTTTTTAACTTGAACAACAAAAAAAAAATATCTTTTGTTAAGAAACCGTCTTGAGAGAAGATGGTTTTTTAATATAAAATGTTTTTTTAACGTATTCTTACGTATAATTCTTAAAAAGCGAACTTTGAAAAATAAACAAAAAAAAAGTCAGCAATTACTTTTTCAAAAAATAGTTGAAGAAAAAGGTGCACGAAGGGGAAGAATATATAAAAACAGAAAGATTTTTGAAAAGAATAATTTTATTTTTTTTAATTTATTCATCTAAAAATTCTCTTAATTAATAAATAAAGTAAAATTAATAAATAAAGTAAGTATTCATCAATCTAATAGTTCTGTGAATTAATAAATAAAATAAATATTAAATATTTTTATAATTCTAATATATTAAAGATATTAGTTTTAAATTGAATACTTAAAGACGGTTAAAAGAATATTTATAAAGAAAATATATAATATTACTCTTTCAAAAAATGTAAAAGGAAAATTTACACTTCAATTTAATTAGTGAGACATAAAAAAATCTTCTTAATTAAGATTAATATGTTTAAAATATTATAAAATTATAAACAACCAACCATAACTTTTTTTATTGAACAAATAATTTATAATAAAATTTTTTATAATTTAAATATTGATAAATTAATTTTTAAATTATTTGTTGTAAAATTTTTTTACTTATATAACTTATAAAAACTGCGATTAAAGATATAAAATTAAGAATAATATAAATTTGCATTTCATTACATACATAATTAGTATATAAATAACTTTTTACATGATCTCATTTTCTTTTCTTTTTTTTTTTACTCAATTAAACAGGTAAAAAGATTAATTCTTATTTTCTTTCTCTCATTTTTCTTTTCGTCTAAACATATAAATAAAAAATATATTTTTCTCTTGATTTTTACTAGTATTCATTTTCTATCTTCTCATTTTCTCTCTTCATTCAGACAAAGTGTAAGAATTAACGTGTAAATCATTCAAGTCACTTTGAACAATTTAGTATGTGTTTAAATTAAGATTTGTAAACTTAATTTTAGATTAACTTGATTTTACAAATTTGATTTTATTTAAAAGTGAGTTTGCATGACTTTAACTTATTTTATTTATTCTCTCATATTAGCTTTTAAAATTTTTCAATTAAGAGAAGAGTTTAATTTTAATTTAATATTATTGTAAAAGTTTTTATATCTATAAATGCATTGGTATAGCAAAAGTGAGTTACGTCCTTAAGCATAAAAATCGTGGTTTAATTCCAAGAAATCACATCTCATGATGAGAGCCATTTTATTTTTACTATCGGCCTAAAAAAATTAAGCTTGTAGATAGTTCAAATGAGTCAAATCTTATATGAATACTTATGATTTACAAAAAAAAAATTTATATTATTACTCAATCATGTATTGTTAAATTATTAAATGAGTTTAACTTTGATAATATTTACATAAAAAATTAAATATGTCAATATATAATTAAATGATAGTGTATAAAAAAAAATTACACTAACAAATGATAATGTATAATAATTTCATATATTTAATTTATTGTTTCCTTTTTCAAATCTTATCAATGTTCATCTTATCCAAATCTTAAATAGCGCGTTTGGAATATTTTTTGCATATTTAATTTTAATTAAAAATAATTTTAAACAAAATGTTTTATGTTTAAATAATATTATTTAATTTAAAAATAAAAAATAATTATTTTATTTAAACACTTTTGATGCCAAAAATAGTGTAAATGACAAATCGAACAAAACAAAAAAATAAACAAAGACCTGGTATTAAAATTAAAAGATAATAAAATATTCAGGACACTAATCTTAAATAATACTAAAAATAATTAAATATAATATTTAAAGTTAATAATTAGGATAAATTATATCATGAGTGTAACACGTGTTAAAGGATATAAGATTTATATACATATTAAAGTTAATTCTTGCTAACTTTATTTCTCAACATCAACTATATGTATTGGTTTGGCATATTTAAAAACTAATTATCAAATATTATGATGTGATTAGCTTTTCTGTCTTGCATATTTATTTTTCTTTCAATTTCAACTTATCCGTCTATAAATTTCATTGACTCTTCACCTTCAATTTACTTCTCCTAATCATAATCACTCCCTTTTCTTTTATCCCTAAATTATTTTCTTCAATTATGTAATCCTTCAACTTCTTTTCTCTTTTAAACTTTTGTCGTATGTGATTTTAATCTTTTTATATATTTGCAAGATATTGTATCGGAATTTGAGTTTGAAAGTGTATAAAAAAATAAAAAAGGTTCACTATGCTTCAGGTTTTTAGCTTTTTTTTCTTTCAATAGTTGCTTTACTGAATTCTTGATTTTTAACCTATATTACTACTTTGCTTGCATCTATTTTACCCGTTTGAAGACTTGGCCTGTAAGTACACCAAGGCCTGTTGCATCAAAACCTACAGTTGATACTTCTCTTCTTATTATCTAATTTAGACATAATATTTAAATAAATTTAAAAGTTTTTATTTATTAACAAAGTAAAAAATAAAATATATTACCACATATTTAATTCATAAACAAAACTATCATTATAAAATCAGATATAAATTCTATTGAAATTGTTTTTACAAATATTAATATTTAGTTGCATGCTCGTATTTAGTTTATAGACTAATCTAATATTAAACAAATATTCATAAATTATATTAGAAAATTGGTTATAAATATTAATATACAAGTGCACGTGTATTGTGCAGGTCAATGGATTAGTAAAATAGTATTACTCATTATTCATAATTTTTGTAGGTACCAATAGTCTAATAAATTATTAGAATTATCACTCTTACAACTCAAGCTTATTATAAGAGTTTATATCAGTATAGAGTATAAAAAAATATCTTACTTTTTAAACACTTAAAAATCTCTCATAATATATTGTATGAGACTATCACATACCTTAAATATTATAATAGATATCTTATATTACTTAATATAAAACGTAATATTACATATTCTTTTTAAATAGAACGATTATAGTTTTTACTTTATCTCAATAAACATAATATTGTATATTTCTTTATATAAAAATATCAATTATTATAACTTAAATTCATAAAAAAAAGTTCATCTCACAAAATTAACTTATATAATTTAAGTATCGTAATAAATTTTTTAATTTACTCAATGAAGGATGGAATAATAACACTTAAAAGAAAAATTAATAATTATATAACTAAATTATATTATAGGTATAACATGTGTTAAACGATATAATATAAAATAATATTATTTACTATTTATGATTTTTTTAATATTAATAATTAAATAAAATTATTAATCAATAATTATTATAGTTGACATCTCTACATACCCTTAAAAGCAAAGTCAAAATACTTTAACCAACTCCTGACATAATTTTGTTACGCAAAGTATATTTAATATTATAAAAGATACCATAGTTCAATGCAACCGGCTGCCACGGTTACAAGTTTGAGGCTCCAATAATTGGGACATGGGATAGCCCGCTGGCAGCTAAAGGGACGGGACTGAGTGGTTATGTTTTTCTCAGGGGCCATCATTTTCACTAATTAAAAATTCCGTGTTGCAGACTCTCTATAAGGAGATGCAAATGCCCTTGTCTTCTATTGCATAAATTCCACCCAAGCTGTAACAGTGACACCACCACCATGTCTGCTGCCAAAATCCCTCAGGTTGTGCTCCGATCCTCCTCCACCCAAAGCAGCATGCCAGTGATCGCATTGGGCACTGCCGCTGAGTCCAACGGTGGGGAAGCCACCAGAGTGGCAGTGATAGAGGCTATCAAACTTGGTTACAGACACTTCGACACTGCTGCAATATATGGGTCAGAGGAGGCTCTGGGAGAAGCCATAGCTGAAGCTCTTCAACTTGGCCTCATAGGGTCCAGAGATGAGCTCTTCATCACTTCCAAACTCTGGTGCACTGATAATTTTCCTCATCTTGTTGTTCCTGCTCTTCAAAAATCACTTAGGCAAGTACAACTTTACTCTTTTCCACTTTTCACGAAGTTATTTCTGTTGTTACTACATGAAAGATAGGTGAATATTGGGTACTGGGTTTTGATTGAAATATTGGAGTAGGTTGGGTATTGGAGATTGAACGGAGGAAGATCTCATTTCATTGCTTTAAATTGGATAGCTTGTTGGCTTACATTCAAAATGGTACAAGTCTTACCCTATTTATAGGCTTTGTCCACTTTTTTAGTCCTGGAGATTTCTACATATTTGGCTCTAGATTGTTCAATTTACAGCAAAGCACTATTTTTGAAATCTCTTTAATTTCTGCTGTAAATAATATGTAAACTCTCAATTTTGTTTTTTAAAAAATTATATCAACATTACTTTTGATTTTTTAAAAAATATCGATATCAATTTAATATTTAAATCATGAAAGATGACATTAAAATCGTCTTTCTGTGTATGAATAAGAATTAGATTGGTATAATTTCTATAATTAAAGAATTTAAATGATATGATTTTTATAATTGAAGGATTAAATTGATGTTAATATTATATAATTGAAGGACTAAATTGATGATATTTTTAGATAATTGAGGGATTAGATTAATATCAATTCTTTTGGAAGACTAAAATGATGTTAGTTTTCATGATTCAAGAACTAAATTAATGTCAATATTCTTTAGAGGATCAAAATGATATCGACATAATTTTTGGAGGACTAAATTAAGAATTTACTCTAATATTTATTTATTTTTTTACTACTTAATTAATTAGCTCTTGATATTTTCTTTTTCACTGCCAAGTGCTTCTAGAATTCTCTTTTCTACCCACATGAGCTCTAGAAATTTGCTGCAAGTTCCAACAATTTCATAAAGATTTTCCTTTCTGGTGAATTAGTACTATTTATGTTGTTATTGATACAAAATCATTTCTGATCTATGTATTGTTTAAATTGATAGCAAAATTGGTGTTTCACATGACTATGTATTGTTCTCACTCCCCAGACTAATAGGTTAAGCTTTTTTGAATTTGAAGATTTTATTGTCGGTCAACTACTTTTATAATTTTATTTTTCATTAGAGGTGCAAGCATTTGATACAGATCTTGGCACAAGAATTTTGTGTAGTCTTTTCTCTCATAGCTTTCAATTAACTTACTGTAGAATCTCTTCCATTATGTATTTTGTCTTTTTATTTAATTTATTTATGTGTCAATATAGTTTCTTCTTTTGTGAGAGAGTAACTGAATTATGTATTAGAATATATTCTTTTGCATTATAGTTCCCTATTTGATGCAGGGTTTTGAAATTAGAATATTTGGATCTTTATTTGGTCCATTGGCCCATCAGTGTGAAGCCTGGAAATTGGGAATTGCCATATGTTGATGAGCTCATAACTACATTTGACTTAAAGGGTGTGTGGACAGCAATGGAAGAATGCCAGAAACTGGGCCTTACAAAATTTATTGGAGTCAGCAACTTCACTTGCAAGAAACTTGAAAATCTACTCTCCTTTGCTGCCATTCCTCCTGTGGTCAATCAGGTAAACACTTTATCTCATCTTGGGCATCTTTCTACTTTTATTTCACCAGTCTTGACTTTATGTTCCATTAATGGATACTGCTACCAAACAGGTGGAGATGAATCCTGCTCGGCATCAAAAGAAGCTAAGGGAGTACTGTGAAGCAAAGGGTATAGTCATAACTGCATACTCTCCTCTGGGAGCCAAAGGGACCAGCTGGGGTACCAATGAAGTTATGGACAGTGAAATCCTCAAGGAGATTGCAGAGGCTCATGGCAAATCTGTTGCTCAGGTTACAATTTTAAGTATCTTTCCTATTGGAATCGTTGAATATATTTTTAACATTTATAAAATCTCAATCCCCAAGTGAATATTAAATCCACATTTTGATGAAACAAAATATGCTTAGGAGCAAAACATATTCTCTTGCTAGTTGTAGTATCGATTTTATTGGTCACTTGCTTCTTGATGGGCCAACGCTAATGTAATCCCTTTCTGGTGTAATAGGTATGTCTTAGATGGGCGTATGAGCAAGGCGTGACTTTCGCTGTGAAGAGTTACAATAAGGAGAGATTGAAGCAAAATTTAGAAATATTTGACTGGTCACTTACACAAAATGATCATGAAAAGATTAATCAAGTCAAGCAGATCCGTGTCAACAATGGACCCGTAGTGTTCATTGCTGACCTTTGGGATGGGGAAACTTAGTGCAGTATTATTAGGTTCAATCCAATATTATCTTTCTGGCCAATATGATAGCCTTTGATGTGTAGTTTTTGTTCTTTATTGTGGCAACATAAAGTGACGAAGAATAGTCTTTGAATGGTCTAGAAATAAGTCCAGAGAGATATATCCCTGATTTCACCTCTGAATGAGTGTTGTTCACAACACGCTTTCTTGTACTTTGTATTAAATAAATATGGTTTGTATTATACTTTTAATGGAAGATTTTTGTCTATGATCTTATTCATTGGGACTATTACAAGTTTACAAGCTTTACTTTATATAAAACTTCTGTGAAAGCTCTGAAATCATAATATAATCATATATGCATACCTTACTTTAAGGGGAAAAAAAAAAAAACTTTGCTATGATGACCTTCTAGTTTTATAAGATCGGGAAGACACCAACAAATGTCCCTTAATATTTATTTGAAAAATGTATAAAAAAAAATATTTATTTGAAAATGGAAAAAGGATGAATATTAATTCTTGGTCTCCTTTTATCAATGTCACATTGCCATGGCAGCGCTAGAGAGATTGGCAAACAATTTTATTGATAAAATTAGAGTTGTCAACAATTTTTATTATGAATCATAATTTGGCAAGATTAAATTTTGAAGTGTGGTTCTTTGTGGGATCGTTTTAGGCAACACACAACATTTGTTCAAAAGAATATTATCATAAAGTAGATTATATAAATTTCTGTGGTCCAAACTGAACTTAATCTTCTCACGCAAAAGTGAGATAAATTAAAGAAAAATAAATACTTCCAACCTACAAGGAGAAAAAGCAATACTGCAAGATGAAAAGGATACCAAATTAAGAAGGAAAATAAGCTACATCAAAGAAAAAACACCAAACGAGCAAAGCAATAAGAAAATGTAGTCATAAAGCAATGTTGGTCAAGTAGGATATATCACATATCCTAAGGAGTTTACTTATGCAATTATAACAAGATTTGAGCACAAGATATAAGAACATTTGTTAAATAAAGTTCGATTTCAAAAGTCCTTGGACAGTAGGGTTTGACCAGACTTCGATTTAATGTTCTGGGAGCACATGATACTTGAAGAATGTCTTGTCTGTGCAGATTCCATTCCAACTAACGAAATGTAATTCCTACCATCCTAACCCAAGTTATGTGCAAATGAAGGCAGTTTTTTAAAATTATTATATGACTCAGATGTATTGAATAGAATATGATAACAAATGAAAGAGTACAGATATTCTGGTCTTGTGGGTACTGAGTCCCAAATGCTTCAACTTCGAGCACTAATGAAGGTCTTCCACCTGCAAAATTACTCTGATGCTAAATCAATTCTTAGCTCTTTTTTGGGTTGAGCACTAGTTGCAAGTATTGCCTTAACTTCTATTATTTATTTCTTTATAGTTCTCTTTTCTCTTTTCCTTTTGTTTCTCAAGCGTTGAGAGTAGACAGCGGGAAATTGTCATGTTTCCCCATTGGGTAGTGGGTCGTGCTCTTGGGGGAGTTTAAGACTTGCATAAGATGACCTCTTGGTTATTTTCTTTAGGTTCCCTTCTCCTTCTGTACTACCCGAATGGACAAGGTTACAAGAAATCCTATCAAAGGCTGTGATTGGGTGCCGCTAAAATTTTGGGAATATGTTCATTTATAGGGCTAAGAAAAGTCATAAGAGAGGAATAGAGAGACCAAATGAAATCCTCAATGTAACATCCTTAAAATGTGTAACAACCTCTTAATATATATATATATGTCTTGTAAATTAAAATTTAATAGTTGAATTATTTATATGCCACAAAATTTAGAAAATATAATTATTTAATTATAGATTTATTTGTTTATTTATTATTTAAATTCTAGAAGACAAACATTTATTTAGCTAAGCTAATTATGAAATTTTATTTTACCAATAATAATAAACATATGATTAGGAAGTTTAAAATAAAAGAGGAAGAATTAAGTAATTAAAATAAATACCAAGAAGTACCTTATTAATTGGCTCACAAGCAACCTTAGGATAAAAAGATTTGTGTATGGGAAATCCACGGAAAAATTTTAAAACATGATCTTAATTTAACCATAGTTAATAAAGGAAGTGATTAAATTAAATTAATGGATTGACAAAGTAACTAAGAAATAATTAAAAAAATTTACTTAAAATTCTAAACACCCTCCACGTTACCCCTTTCAGTCACCCACTCGAACAACTATAAAAAAGGGCAACCCTCTGCATTCATCTCACACACATGGCCTTACACAGATGGAGAAACAACGAAGAAAAGCAGAGGGAGAACAAAAGAGAGGGAAGAAGGGAGAGGCACCGTGAAGGTCTGCGTGAGGGTGAAAGACTAAGAATTTCCATCATCTAAAGAAGAAAAATTGGAAGAAGAAATTCATCCTTACCTCCAGGCCCAACCTTCTTTCTATCTGGTACTTCAAGGGTAGGGAATTAATCCAAAACCCTCACTGTTGATGTTTTGTTTAGCCATGGCTATGAAGTCCTTTCTTAGAAATTTGTAATTCAGTTTCTATGCATGTTTTGCCCTTCATTCTGAGCATCAAGAGAGAATTAAATTGCCCACAATTGTTTTCTGTTAGTGCCCTGTATGAACCGCAGCTGTGGACGTGAACTGATGTTCAATTTTGCGCATATCTATATCCATATACGTATAATTAAGTAGAATACAGATTATATGATGTGGATCTAATGCAAATATGATGTCAAACTGATGTAGCTAACTATCAATTGGTGACATGGATAGTCTCCCTAAGGCTATATTCAATTAATGCCCCGTTCAACTTCAACATCTTCATAATTGCTATTATAACTGGTCTTTCATTTACTTTTAAATGAATCATTTCTCAAACCACAATTACCTCATGAAATCATACAGTTCCAACTCAACTTCTCTTTTAAAATAAAAAAATGAAATAAAGCAGATAATACAAAGTTAAAAATAATACAAGTGTACTCCTTACTAGGTCCACGATAGAAAATCAACAAAATTAGGCACAAAACATACCACCAAACTTATCGCCAAGTACCAACACTACCAACCATCTTAGCATCAAGTAATACCTAGAGTAACAAAACTATCTCCTAACCATAAACAAGGTTCATTATTAATGAAAAAGAGAAGAACAAGTTGATGCAAAGCTTTAATTATACCAACTACTTATTAGTCCTTGTCTCAAATTGGTATCATAAAGCTAGATGATGAACTCAATATTCTTTGCAATGTTAAGGTCTCCCTCATCAATTTTTTTAACAAAATTTTAATTAACTATACTTGCATATATGTTCCTTTTTGCATATCTATGAAACAACTATTTGGTTAAAGAATGGGCTTTATAGTTATAAGATGACTAAGCTTTATATAGGTACATGTCTTAGATGCAATCTATTTTGGCTCTTCTTTTTTCTTTTTCATTTGTTTTGTTCGTTATACCCATATGATGTTATACTGAAATGTTCGAAACGTGTTTAATAAATGAATGTATTCCACTCTCGTATTATTAAAGTTTATATGGTTCATGTCTACAATGCTTACAATTGTCATTAAGATTCAATTTAAGCGGATTGTCTGTATTTGAAAATTAAAAAAAAAAAACTTTCTGTTCAAAAGATAACTTTATTAAATCTAGATATATATTTTTCATATTCTTTTTTCATTTTCTTTATATTATTAAAGTTATGCAAGTGAGATTGCCTTCCTTTTACCCTTATGAAATTATTAAAACTTAATCCAATTGAAATTTTCTTTATATGCAATAAATACATCATGGACTCAAGAAATAACAGAAAATCTTTTATACTAAAATTTATAATTTTAATTTATAAAAATATCAACTAAAAAATAAAAATGCAAGTATCCGCGCCTTGCACTGGCTAATGGACCAGTTTCTCCTTTAATTCTGCACATCAAGAGCTAGAGTATATTCTACAAATTTTTCCCTGTTATTGCTCTGTTTATGGAACCGTGGCTGTGTGGGTTTTCTTACTGTTAAATTTCTGCATTTTAAGAGGATATTAAATATATTACTTTTAAATTTAATATATACTATTTTAAGTATTAAGAAGATTTTTAAGAGAATATTTATAAAAAAAAATAATATTACTCTTTCAAAAAAATGTAAAAGGAAAATATACACTTCAATGTAATTATTGAGATATAAAAAAAATCTACTTCATTAAGATTAATATGTTTAAAATATTATAAAATTATAAACAACCAACCATAACTCTTTTTTTATTGAACAAATTATTTATAATAAAAAATTTTATAATTTAAATATTGATAAATTAATTTTTAAATTATTTGTTGTAAAGTTTTTTATTTTTATAACTTACAAAAACTGTGATTAAAGACACAAAATGAAGAATAATACAAATTTGCATTTCATTACATACATAATTAGTATATAAATATCGTTTTACATGATTTCGTTGTCTTTTCTTTTTTTTTTTTTTGACTCAATCAAGTGAAAAGATTAAAGTGCCCAAAAATAAATCTATCAATTTGCCTCCCCAAAAAGAATCAAATCAAATATGTGAATCCACCGAGGACAAGTGTGGTTGATTCCTTTGGATGTGCAATGTAATCTCCAACACAAACACAAAACTTGCAAGATATCCATAGTGCGTTCCGAACATTACGCGAACCGATAACAAGTCCTAATTTAGCATCATCACCCAATGGGAATCCACTTTTGCATTCTGCTACATCCCACTCTCCACCTAGTATATACCTGTGGTTCCTATTCTCTTCCCCCTACCACCGCCCATTCTCAGAAAAAAAACACCCAAATCCCCATTCTGAGAATGGCTTCCAACTCGCTGATGAGCCCTGCAATTTCCACTGCCTCTGCATTCCCATCTCTTCTTTCTTCCTCAAAGTCCAAATTCGCCACTGCTACCACTCTCCCCTGCGTTACCTCCAATGCCTCTGCTCGCTTCTCCATGACTGTTGCCTGGATGCCTGACCAGCCCAGACCCCCTTACCTCGATAGTTCAGCTCATGGGTATGCATCAATTTCCCTTTTCTTTTTTAGGAAAAAGAAAACTTCTGATTGTGAGAGGTTTAATTGTTGTTCTTCCTCAATCATGATTCAGTAACATAACACAATGCTACTGACTGCTATGGTTCAATATTCAAGCTTCATTTACTCAATGTTCTGATATTTGCTTCATTTACTCAATGTTATGATTTTTTTGAGTAAGAGGAAAGGGATGGAGAGGAAAAGGAAGAAGAGGAAAGGAAAATTAGGGAATTATTTTTCCTTAGTTAGATATAAATAATGAGAAAAAAGAAGAGGAATACGAGTTATTTTTTCATATTTAATTTAAAATCAAACTTTTTTTTTCTGTTTACCTGTTAATTTGAGAGAGAAGAATTTTAAAATTTTGAAAGGGAAGAGAAAGAAAAGTGTTCCTCCTCCTTATATAATATCCAAACACAAGATAAAAGATAGGACAGACAGTGCTTGAAGGAGTGGTTCTCACTAAAATAAACAAAAAATGACTCGGTATTTGTAAATGAAATAAATAAACAGAAAGTGTTCCATATAAAAATGAAATTTTGATTTTTTTTGAAACCTTGATTGAAGCCAAGAATGAGCAAACTAAACATTTAAACTACTTAAAAGAAACTAAAATCTTCCTAAGAAGGGTGAAACAGTGGCAGTGATGGGAAGTGGCAGTGTTATTTTGATCATCAGAACCATGAATATTGCTTTGAAGTTGAGTTGAAAAATTCTCGTAAGTATAATGTTTGGACCAGACATAATTTGAGGACCTTGACTCTGAATTTTATTTTAAATACTGAGAAGAGACCATGATTATAGCACCATGTGTATGAACTTTTGGAGGCTTCCCTTATACTGTGAATATTTCCTTTGGACCTTGGTTTGCGAACCGGACAATGAAGGGTGATCCGTGGAATTTTGTTGAAACCCTTGACATTTATGGACTGTTGAACTTATGACATGGAACCATTGAGTATTGGGAGTATAATAATGCTTAAACCATGATCACATTAAAATTTCTAAATCATTTTATAAATTACTCTCTTGGCTTTAAGCATGGTTACTCAATGATTTTCAGAATTTTATTCAAGCACTGTGTATGGGTTTAGAATGTAAATTTCTGCACTCAAAGGTTAATGCAAATGATAAGAACGACAACACTCAAAGGTTGGTGTTTTCCACTCGGCACTCAAAGGAAAGTGCTAAATGAAGTATAACACTCAAAGGAAAGTGTTGTGGTACACAAAGGATGACGTTGATTACAACTCTCAAAGGAAGGAGCTAGAAATAATGCTTCAATTGGCTTCCTATTTAATTCCAATATATTTATTTTGTTTTATGATTTATGATCTTAAATTTTTCCATAAGCATGATACAGTTGAAATTCACCATGAAAATTTTTATAGTTTGATGATTAATTATTACTGAGAATTTTGTTCTCATCCCCATTTGGGTTCTATGGCGTCTTCAGAGGACTTATAATTCACCCATATGGCGACTACAATTGTGATTGAGCTTGAGTTCATCTAGGCATTCATTCCAAAAGCAGTGTTTTGTGAAAGTAGTGACGAACGTGAAGTTTTACTATTTTGACCGAGATGGAAGTGTTTATATGTAAGTAGTATAAATATTTGACTTTTGAATGGATGCCATGTGATGAAAAGGAAGAAAAGTTCTAATCTCTTAACATGACAATGTTTTTTTTTTTTTTCATGTATATATGTACATACTAAGCATGTGGCATCAAAGTAAATAGCACATTAGGAATTTAGGTGTAAGAATCTAAAAATATAAACACTACTTTGCCCTTGTATTTGTTTCATATAAAAGTTGTTTGAATATTGTCCAGTACAAATTCTAACTATTTATTTACATTTTATTTATTAGTTTCAATTTGTTTAATGAATTGTATATATTCAATCTCTGTCTAATTATTAAGAAAATTAGACTTAAATAGAAACAATAATCCTTAACGAGTAATTGCAAAGCTAAAGTCTATATTTTCACAAGGTGTTACACTTTTTGTATCAAAGCATTCTTTCCAAGCAATTATAAGACTGTGGTATAGAGTTTGTATCTTCATTGGTTGTATATTGTTTCCCTCCCCAACATTAAATGCATAGTACTGAAACTGATCAACTCAATATTGAGATGTTTGTGTAAGTGTAAGGAAAATATGCTACCAAAAAGAGCCCCAGGCGTTCTAGATGCCATAGCTCCAGTCATAGGAACTGTAGAAGGTTTAATTTATACCTTTAGAACCCAAGCAAAAGCAAATGCCAGGGTACTACAAAACATGCAAAAAAATCAATATAGGGATAACAACAATCAGGGTAGAAGTAATGGAGGTCAAGAAGAACCTATTCTTGTAGTAAACCCCAACTTTCAGTGATTATCTGAGTTTAGAAAGACCAAGCCACCCTCCTTGTATGGAGATTATGACCATGTGATAGCAGAAAGGTGAGTAATGCAATTAGAGAAAATTTTTGAAGTTATTGGGTGTACAGACCAACTAAACGTAACCTTTACCACTTATATATTGGAAGGAAAGGCAGAACACTAGTAGAAAGCTGCTAGGAGATTTTTAAAATCTCACCTGCGAGGTGTTTCAAATCACTTTCTTTTATACCTACTTTTCTAATAGTGTGGAAAATGAAAAAGAGGCTGAATTTATCCAGCTTAGACACGGTAATATGACTAGAGAATAATATGTGGCCAAATTTGAAGTACTCTCAACATTTTTTTCATATCTAAAAAATAATTATAATGTTAATTGAAAGGCAGCAAAATTTGAATGGCGTCTAAGGCTGAAAATTAAGAAGGCTGGTACCTTGGAAATAAGGACACATACTACCCTAGTGAATAAATGTAGAATAACAGAAAAATTTGGAGAAGTGGAGTTTGAAAGAGGGATACAAGATTATTTTAAAAGTAAAAGACAGAAATGCAAAAGAAAAATGCCTCTAGGTGAAATTAAGGGAAAGGGAAGAAAGTTAGAACAAAGACACCCTCCTTTGTTTGTAAATAGTGTGGCAAGTCTCATGATACCAAACCTATCTTTATGGACAGAATGTGTGTTTCAAATATGGGAAGCCAGGACATGTTGCCAGAAAACTGTGCCAATGGCAAGGGAGCAAATTCAGGACCTGACCACAAGTTAAAGCAAGAGTCTTTACTTTGAGTGGAGAAGAGCCAACTCACTCTCTAAGCTTGATACAAAATAAGTGTTTTGTTAATAATGTTCTCTTATTAACAATATTCTTGAAAGCTCAACTAAGACAGAAAATCAACAAGAAACCAAGAGATGCAGAAAATTTTCTTGGGCTAGGGAGGGGGCCAGGGTGGGAGGTGGGGGATGAGTGGTCTCGGGAGAAGGGTTGGGGTCGGGGTGGGTGTGGGTCGGGGTGGGGATGGGAGGGGTAGGGCAAGGGGGAACAGGTGGAGCTGGAATGAGAGGGTGGCGAAGGGAGAGGTGCACAAAGGGACAAGGATCTAGGAAGAAAAGGATTTAAAAAAAATAATAATTTCATATTCTCTTAATTCATCCATCTAATAATTGTCTTAATTAATAAATAAAATAAGTATTGAATTATTTTTATGATTTTAATATATTAAATATATTACTTCGAAATTTAAAACTTACTTTTTTAAGCATTAGAAAGATTGTTAAGAAAATATTTATAGAGAAAATAATATTACTCGTTCAACAAAATGTAAAAGGAAAATACACACTTCAATTTAACTATTGAGATATAAAAAAAATCTTCTTCATTAAGATTAATATGTTTAAAATATTATAAAACTATAAACAACCAATTTTAATGAACAAATTATTTATAATAAAAAAATTTATAATTTAAATTTTTAAATTATTTGTTGTAAAGTTTTTTATTTTTATAACTTACAAAAACTGTGATTAAAGATATAAAATGAAGAATAATATAAATTTGCATTTCATTACATACATAATTAGTATATAAATATCTTTTTACATGATCTTATTTTCTTTCCTTTTATCGTTTTACTCAATCAAACAAGTGAAAAGATTAAAGTGCTAAAAAATGAATCTATCAATTTACCCTCCAAAAAAAAATAAAAATCAAATCAAATATGGGAATGCACCGAGGACAAGTGTCGTTGATTTCTTTGGATCTGCAATGTATTCTCCAACACAAACACAAACTTGCAAGATATCCTTAGTGTGTGTTCCAAACATTACGTGGACTAATAACAAGTCCTAATTTATCATCATCACCCAATGGCAATCCACTTCTGCATTCTGCTACATCCCACTTTCGTCCTAGTATATACTTGTGGTTCCTATTCTCTTCCCACTGCCACCACCCACTCAGAAAAAAACACCCAAATCCCCACTCTGAAAATGGCTTCCAACTCCCTGATGTGCTCTGCAATTTCCACTGCCTCTGCATTCCCATCTCTTCTTTCGTCCTCAAATAAGTTTGATGTCATCGCTAACGATTCATATGATATCTCAGTCATTATCTCGGCGGGCCGTTGGTCTCTAGAAACATCCAAAAACATGATGTAACGAACCTAATGTTAAAGTAAAATTAAGGTAGCAACGAACATTTCTATTCTTAGTTTTTATATAAACCAATCCCATGTCTATCTATAAAAGGAGATGCACATATATACCTGTGTTCTCCACCACAAATATTCAATCTAAACACAAATCGTAAGGAGTTTTGAGATCTGATTTGAGTTGTGACGCCATGTCTGCTTCAACAGTTCCTCAAGTGGTGCTTCAATCCTCATCCAACCACCGCAGCATGCCGGTGGTGGGATTGGGCACTGCTTCTGAATCTAACGCCAGCGATGCCCCCAAAGTGGCACTGATAGAGGCCATTAAACTTGGTTATAGACACTTCGACACTGCTACAATATATGGGTCAGAGGAGGCTCTGGGAGAAGCCATAGCTGAAGCTCTTCAACTTGGCCTCATAGGGTCCAGAGATGAGCTCTTCATCACTTCCAAGCTCTGGTGCACTGATAATCATCCTCATCTTGTTGTTCCTGCTCTTAAGAAATCTCTTCAGTAAGCGAAACTTATTTGAAATATAACGCATGAGATGTCTATGTTTTGACACGATATCTTATTTGAATGTTTCCAATATAATTATACTTTGTTGGGGCCCTAAATTGATGCAGGTCTCTGAAATTAGAATACTTGGACCTTTATTTGATCCACTGGCCTATCAGTGTGAAGCCTGGGAAATGGGAGTTAACATATGGCGATGAATACAAAACTCCATTTGACTTAAAAGGTGTGTGGACAGCAATGGAAGAATGTCAGCAACTGGGCCTTACCAAGTGTATTGGAGTCAGCAACTTCACTTGCAAGAAACTTGACAATTTACTCTCCTTTGCTGTCATTCCTCCTGCGGTCAATCAAGTAAACCCATAATCCCATCTTGGACATCTTAATTTGTTTTTTGGCTTCACCAATGTTGATTATATGTTGGATTACTGTATGCTTCCACCAAACAGGTGGAGATGAACCCTGCTTGGCAACAAAAGAAACTAAGAGAATACTGTCATGCAAAAGGCATAATCGTAACTGCATACTCTCCTTTGGGAGCCAAAGGGACATTTTGGGGTACCAATGAAGTTATGGACAGTGAAATCCTCAAGAGGATTGCAGAGGCTCATGGCAAAACTGTTGCTCAGGTAACAATTTTTGAGTTTCTTCAATATTCGAATAGTTGAATTTATCCTCTTTTTAATCTAAGTGATACAAATTCATTCTCAAAATGAGTATTTAATTCACATTTTCATGAAACAGAATCTACATGGGAAAGTTTGAAAATAAAAAGAAAAATGGATATAATAGTTATGTTAGCGTAGTTAGGTAATATGTTCTTACTTTAGAAATATGGAAAACCGACGGTCTGAGGCTCCAAGCGATGCCTACCTATTGCTCTTTGTAAAGTTTAACTTTTTTTGCTAAGCTAATAATTAAGAGTGAATTAGTGATAAAATGGTGCCACTTGCAAGAGATCATAAATTCAAATCTCAAAAACCATAGCTTAATATCGTAGCTAATGTGATCCTTGTTGGTCTAATAGGTATGTCTTAGATGGTTGTATGAACAAGGCGTGACTTTTGCAGTGAAGAGCTATAACAAGGAGAGAATGAAGCAAAATTTGGAAATATTTGATTGGTCACTTACAAAAGATGACTATGAAAAGATAAATCAAGTCAAGCAGGATCGTTTGATCAAGAACGGACCTGTAGCAACGTCAATTGATGACCTTTGGGATGGAGAAATTTAATGAAGTACTAGGCTCAATCTGCTGGCGTGACTTTTGCTGACAATTTACTTTCATGTAATTTTTACTTCCTGCTGCCTTGAAATTTTATATAATTTACAGTCTGGTCACTTGCACTATACGATACACGAATTTATACATATCAAATAACTATCAACAAGATAAATTTCATTTCATTATAATTCCAATAAAGAAATGCATAAAATCCAATAAAATTTCAATCTTTTTTCTCGTTGGGTTGCCTTCTTTACTTTACAAAGTCATTCGAAATTCATTACTCGTATGCACAGCTCACCAATATCTCATTGAACCAAACACCTGCTTTTGCTAAGCCCACCGTGAGCCACTTAAAGGATGAACATAACACTGTGAGCCCCTTCTAATATAAATTTTTTAAAAAAGAGTATAAAAATAAAAAAATAAAAATAAAATGTCAATTCCAAACAAAAAAAATCAAATTTGAAACTATTTTAGTTTCATTTACTTAATAATTTGGCTTTTCTAAAAATTACAAAGTATCAAATGTAAAAATTTTAAAAAATTATAAAAATAATGAAAATGTGAAAAAAATCAAGTCCCTCAAACCAATATGTCCATTGTCCACAAACTTGGATTCTTAACTAATTAACCAAAATTCATGTATCAAGTTCACAATTTTAATCTAACGTCCATCAACCCGTTTTCTGTTCTTATTTTTTTTCCCATCATCCCGCGTGCTTATTCTTCTAGAATCTACCACTGCCAACAAACACATAAGTAACTCTTCTATTTTACTCACGCACACTCACAAGTATTATCCCAACAAACAAGAGAGAGAATAAAAGAGAGAGAGGTACTAGGATATTCCACCTATTATTATTATTTTTTCAACATACACAGGCGGACTTCATCTCATCATCTCCCCTTCCCTACACTCACCATTTTCACGTCACACACAACATTAGAGGTGGGGGGTGGAAATAGCTTAGGTTTTCTTTATATAGGTCTGGCATGTTTTATAAAATATTGAGTTTGAATTTGAGCTATTACTTAACATAGACATTTTTTCAAGTTTGACTTGGCCTTTTTATGAAAATACAAAAGTTTGCCTGATTTGTAAATCTATTTAAAAGCCTACATTACTTGAAAATTTTAAATTGAGTTAACAAGTCTATATTTTAAAAATTTATATTTTAAAAATCTTAAATAACTATTTTTAATTAAAATTATAAAATTATGTTTAAAATTAAAAAATAATATAAATATATAAAGATAAATTATATAAATATTATAATTTTTTTAATTTTATATATATATATATATATATATATATATATATATGTGCGAGTAAGGATAAATTGATACTCATCATTTACAGCAATTATTTATACCACTTAATAACTTTTCATACAATGTAATTTTTATCAATCCAATTATTGAATTAAACTTACAAATCATATTGATCATTTTTGTCGAATTTCAAAAAAAATTGAACATCAATAAAGATGTAATCAAATAGTTCATATTTTTTTATATTAAAAAAATATATATTACGTTAATATTTAGATATGCTGTTAGAGTATAAAATGAGTTTATATTAATATAAAATTTATATATATGATCTACATGATAAAAACTTTAAATCCAATGATCGATTTTTTAAAAAAATTATCCAATAAAAAGTTATTCAACGATACATGATTACGTTTGATTTATACTAGTATCAATTGATCCTTACTGAGCCAAATAAATATTTTTAATAGTCAAAGTCTGATTTATTTAACTAAATAGACAATGCCTTTTTGTGTACAAATAGGGACAAAATTAATATAATTTCAATGATTGACCGATTAAATTAATGATAATTTTGTATAATTAAAAAACTAAATTGATGATATTTTTTTTATGATTGAGAGACTAAATTAATGTTAATTTTTTAGAAGAATTGAAATGATATTACTTTCTAGATTTAGAAATAAAATTGATTACAAAATTATTTAGAAGATCAAAATACTTTTATATCTTTAGATGACCCAAAATTTCTTTCTTATTGGAATCGTTGAAAATATCTTTTTAACATTTATAAAATTTCAATCTCCAAATGAATATTAAATTCACATTTCGATGAAACAAAATATGCTTAAGGGCAAAACATATTGACTCACTAGTTTTAGTATCGATTTTATTGGTCACTTGCTTCTTCATGCGCCAATGCTAATGTAATCCCTTTCTGCTGTGACAGGTATGTCCTAGATGGTCGTATGAGCAAGGCGTGACTTTCGCTGTGAAGAGCTACAATAAGGAGAGATTGAAGCAAAATTTAGAAATATTTGATTGGTCACTTACACAATATGACTATGAAAAGATTAATCAAGTGAAGCAGTTCCGTGTCAAAAATGGACCAGTAGTGTTCATTGCTGACCTTTGGGATGGGGAAACTTAGTGAAGCACTATTAGGCTCAATCCAATATTATGATCTTTTTGGCCAATATGATAGCCTTTGATGTTTAGTTTTTCTTCTTTATTGTGGCAACATAAAGTGATGAATTATTGTCTTTGAAAGGCTAGAAATAAGTCGAGAGAGATATATCCTTGATTTCACCGCTGAATAAATGTCATTCATTTTATATTAAATAAATATTGTTTGTATTATACTTTGAATGGAAGCAATATGTTTATGATCTTAGTCATAGGGACTATTACAAGTTTACAACTTTTATATAGAACTTCTAAGAAAGCTTTCAAATCATAATATAATTATATATGCATACCTTACTTTAAGGGAAAAAAAAAAAAACTTTGCTATGTTGACCTTTTAGTTTTATGAGATCGGGCTTTAATATTTATTTGAAAAGGAATAGGGATGAATATTAATTCTTGGTCTCCTTTTATCAATGTCCTCTAAAAACATCATTTAGGTGGATTGCAAGCAAGAGTATTTACTAATTACTATTTACTGCATAGAGGTTTCTAGCTAGAAAGAAAAAAAAGATTATTGCACAAGGTTCTAGCAATTATTTATGCCTAATATAGAAAGAAAAAAGATTAAAATAATGAAGCTTTCTAATAGCGTGAGCATTTGAGAACAGCATACCAAATTCACAATGAAGAAAAAAGTCGAAAAACAGTAACAACAAAGCTAATAACAACGGTGAAAGTGAAATTCATTTTCAAATACTATTGCTTCTTTTACGGTCTTCATTAAAAATTAACCAAATGGCAAATGCAATTCAAATTTGTGCAAGGGGAAAATAGTATTCATGAACCAAAGAAAGAAAAATGGAAAATTTTCTCCAATCCTATGAATAAAACTTCATCTTCAAAGCTTTAAAGATCGTTGACCCAAACTTAGAAAAGTTGATCCAACCAACCTGAGACCAAAACAAAGAGAACACTAACTGTTCATTCATTTAGAACCCACCTAGAAGACACCTCCCACTCTCTCCCTTACAATTTTAATTTTAAAATTTAAAAAAACAAGAAAAAAATACATGAACAACTGGTTGGTTCTTCTTCCTGAGATTTGAGTCATTTTATAAGACAAGGGGTGGTGTTGACAGACATGGGGGATACTTCACGATTTGAGATTTTTGAATAGGAAAACAATGAGTCATTAACTGAAAATCACCCAAATGAACTGAAAATTTTTGTTCTCAGTGACAAGAAAGTTACTTCCAAACTAAAAATCACCCAAAGAAAATAGATCCAAAACGAACGCAAGTACCAGTCATAACTTACCAGAAAGTGTTCTTCAGTGGCCAAAGCTCACCCCAACAATGGAATTGAAGAGACAGAACAGGCCGTGCGACTTGAAGAGGAGCAGGGGAGCAGGCCGTGTGACGTCTAGGTGGTGCACCGCTGTGTTTGTGCTGCGTCACCGTCTCAAGGCTGCTGTCGCGGAGGCGGATCGTTGCCGTCGGGGAGGAGGGACTGAGTGAGAGAGAGGGGACAGGTTAGAGAATGTGTCAGGGCTTGTGATTTGCGTATTCTTTTTGAGTGTGATTAATGGGTCGGCTTTTTTTTTTTAATTAAAGTTTAAGCATTATCTACGGATTAGTTAGAGAATTCCTCGGATAAATCTCTAGTTAATTTTTATTATTTTTTACTACAAAAAATTCCTTAGTTAATTCATTTAACTAGGGAAATTAATTTGGTTACAGAAATTTTTGTAATTAATTTGTAATTATTTCTTAATTAATTTCTCAACAAAATTTTCTTTTTTATTTGTGTAATTTTAACTACGAAACTTTTTTTTAGCTAATTCATAATTAATTAGCTTTTGATTGACTATGAAAAAATTTTATAGCAAATTCGCAAAATTCTTAGAGTTATTGACAAACAATTTTATTGATAAAATTATAGTTGCTAACAAATTTTATTATGAATCATAATTTGGCAAGATTAAATTTTGAAGTGTGATTCTGTGTGGGATCGTTTTAGGCAACACAAAACATTTGTTCAAAAAAAATTTATCCTAAAGTAGATTATATAAATTTCTGTAGTCCAAACTGAACTTAATCTACTCACAAAAATGAGATAAATTGAAGTAAAATAAATACTTCCAACCTAAAAGGAGAAAAAGCAACATAACAAGATGAAAAGTATACCAAATTAAGAAGGAAAAATAAGCTAGATAAAAAAAAAAAAAGACACGTAACCAACAAAGAAATAAGAAACTGCAGTCATCAACCAAAGTTGGTCAAAGGTTCCACTTCATGATGTAGTCCACCATAACCATAAGGTATTTGATCTGTGCGGCTGCTAAGGTATTTCATGATATAGTCCAGCATAACCATGCATCACCTGTAGAAGGGACAGATTGTATTTGACGTAGTTAACTCTTCTGGCAGAGCCAGTAGAGGTTCACAAACCTTTGGAACTAGTTACACGCATCCTTTGTGGTATGACGAACTTTACTGCATCCTTCTTCCTGATTGGCCAAGAATAACCAATGTTGAGCACTTTTGCTGGCAAGGATCTAATACCAAGATGATGCCTGCATACTCCTCCATGCGCTTCTCGCATCACATGCTCAGCTTGAAAGGGGTTAAATAGCCTGTTCTATATAATTGATCTCCCCGCAGAATGTACCAGCCAACAAACCTTCGTATCCTTCTTGCCAAACCCTGCTTAGAGGGTAACTCCTTTCTCTAGAAATGCTCGTATAGAGTCTTTCCAAGATGGTTCTAGCTCTGTCACCTACTCCAAGGACCCTAGGCAACATGATGCTGGGCTGCAACAAAGTCTCTTGCATGACACTTCAGTTGTTAGCTATGTGCTTCGTGCTAGCAAGTTTAGAAAGGACGTTTGTCCATGAATTCTGTTCTCAAAGGACATATTTAACTGCGAATCTTTCAAACCAGAGGCTACTATCTTCGTCTAGGTATTTGCCCATTTGATCGTCTTATGCTTGGTATTTGTCGTTGGCTTGACCAGTCACCAATTGGGAGCAATTCATGTGAAGGTATCAACAGTCGGCATAATCAATGTCATATTAGGGATATCATCATCATATCATAGACATAATTCTTGTGATTGATTTATATATATTTTAGGCATAATTTAAGAACACTGATTGATTGTAAATTGTTGTAACTTTTTACAAGTTCTAAATACTCGTAAGTACATAAATCATATAATAGTATAATCTAATAAATATGAGGTCGATCTCATAGAGACTTTGAGTAAAGTTTTAGATATTGATAAATTTTTCTAATCTAGTTAGATAAAAATAATGCAAACTATGAAATTAAAATTTATGAATTAAATGACTCAAAATAAAAATAAAAATTAAAGAACAAATAAAGTAGGAACTTGACTAAATACAAATTGACTAAGAATCATAATCCATTATGACTCATTTTAACATCAACTATATCAGATATTATTCTCAGATAATTATCTCATGAACATCTAGCAGTCAAGCATGTGTTCGCGAAAAAAAAAATATATCGATTAAGTCTTAAAAATCACAATCAATTATATGCTTTATTTATCTAATCAACAATAAACTATCAAATCATCAACTGTGTCCCTATATAGAAATTACAATTGATATCTAATAATTACTACTAATACTCAGATAGCAAGAACAAAAGCAAAGCATAAGAAAAGCATGACTGAACTCATCTAAAACTTTATTCAAATTAACTGATAAGTAAATGAAATAATAACCACTAATATATTTAAAACTGGGTAATATTAATTTAACACAATTTCTGCTAAAATTAACAAAGTTTCATCATCACCTTATCGTAAACAAATCTAAATAAATATATAGGGTTTAAAAGATAACATCTCCTTAATCCTTGTCTTCTTATATGGTATGGTACCTTATCGCACCATCTTTTGCATTGTGTTCCGTAGTTCCTTGGCTCGCCTCTCCTCAAACTCCTCCAGGGTTCTATTCTCTCTCTATTTATAGACACATTGGTTGTCTTCTTGCTCAAGTAAGTGACCGTGGACCATAAACTTCTATATCTAAAGCAATATCTTCACTTCATCCTGTGATATCTTTTAGATTGTATATTATATCAGTATCATATCTGTTCCAAATCTCTAATATCTAACTAAATTAGTGCCAAATCTATTTTAAATCTTTAGTATCATTACAAAAATCTATTTCAAATCTTTAATATCTACAAGATATCACAATTAATTAGAATCAACATCTTTTAAAGAATGTAACTAATAATTTCACAAATTTATTAAAACTAATTTAAATCAAGACATAATAAAGCCTATTTTTTATATGAAAAATATATACTTTTAAGCTATTATCATATATTTATGTACTTTCCTATTTAGTGTAGTCAGCCTCATGTATAAATAGGTTGCCTCTGAGGCTAATATTACACATACAAAAATTCACATCATCTTCTCTCTTATTTTTCTCTATTCTTATGCTTTATTTTCTCTGTTTTTCGACTTCAATATGGTATATGAACTTCATGCCTAAAAAATCAGGGAGAAGGAAGAACTCCCTCTGATAGTGCCATTAACCTCACTGTTCACCATGCTCCAACCATCCTCCGTCAACACTACTTGTACCATCAAACTTTGATGTCGTTGATCGACCTTCTAACCAGGTTTTGCTGCCATTGAACTGCAACGCTCCTGCACACACCAATCCAGACCTCTACGCGTGAGTTCACGTGCCCAGATCTAAACAACCCACTCCTTTGTCCCATGTCACAACCTGACCCGGCCTTGTACCTGTGCATCGATCTAGCCCTATAAGCACTATATCACGTGAATTCTTGTGCTGACGTGGTGCTGTAGCTGTGGATCATTATGCTGACATGGCAGTGCTGATGTGGCACCATAAACATAGTTCTCAAGATCGATTAATTTTTTTTGTCATGATAATGCTATGAAATATTGTGCACATCTTAGCAAAATGGCCATTTTGCTAAACAGGGTACCTTATTTGAGTTTTCATATCCTAGCACATCTTAGCAAAATGGTTGTGCTAAGAGGAAACATTGTCATATCTTCGACTCTATTTGAGCCATGCTCATTTCCTCCTCTTGTCTCAGACATACTTAGGGTGAAGCAGCTCTCACTGCCATGTATATCATAAATCATCGTCTCCCTTCCTCTGTCATTGGTAATGTCTCTCCTCTCAAACATCTCTTCCATATCTCTCTCAATTACAATTCACTTAAGATTTTTGGTTATGCTTGCTTTGTTCTTCTTCAACCCCATGAGTACACTAAACTTAAGCCTTGTGCTCATCTCTGCTGTTTTCTTGGATATGGCACTGAACATAAGGGTTATTGCTGCTGAGATCCCATCTCTCAATGCATTCGTATCTCCCATCATGTTATGTTCTAGGAAGACACTATGTTCTCCTCACTCTTCCAGTTCAAGTCCATTCCTTCCATTTATACTCCTTTATTTACCAATCCTTTTGTTAACCATATTCCCAATGACTTTGATACAAATTGTTTAGGTACTCTAGAGACAAATCCCTCCAGTTCTTCTGGTACAAAGTCTCCCAATTAGCTCACAACAATCTTCAAGGGTCAGGTTCATTTTGTTGATGCTATCCCGATTGAAGGTTTGTACCTGACACTACTTCTCCCTTTGTGCGTTCCTCTCAAGTTAGAATCCTTCCTACCTATTTTTGTGATTATCATTGTTTTTCTACCATGCTTCACCTTTATGAACTACAGTCTTATAAAGAAGCCTCTACTAATCCTCATTGGCAACAAGCTATGCAAGAAGAATTACAAGCCTTGGAAAACACTAGTACTTAGGACATGGTTGATCTTCCTCCTGATTTGGCTCTTGTGGGATGTAAATGGGCTTACAAGATCAAAAGTCACTATGATAATTTTGTTGACTGTTACAAAGCTCGTCTGGTGGCAAAAGGCTTTTCTCAGGAGTATGGAATAGATTATGAAGAAATCTTTGTTCCCGTTACTTGTATTAGTTCAGTTTGTACTCTTCTTGCTATTGCTACTATTTGTAAATGGACCATTAATTAGATGGACGTGAAAAATGCCCTTTTTAATAATGAACTAGAAGAAGAAGTCTATATGTGTCTACCCATAGGTTATATTTGTCCACTCAACAAGGTTTGCCATCTTCATACAGCTTTGTGTGGTCTTAAACAAGCTCCCCAGGCATGGTTTGCTAAGTTCAACACCACTATTAGTTAGCTTGGCTTCTCATCTAGTCCTCATGACTTTATTCTATTCATTTGTAAGACTGAGCAAGGTAAAATATTGTTGCTTCTCTATGTCAATAAAATGATTATTACAGGTGATAACATATCTAGTATTGTTAATCATAAAAAGTCCTTGAGCCACATTTTGAAGGGAATGATCTTGGTCCTCTCAGCCAATATTTAGGCCTTGAAGTACTTTCTTCAGCTAATGGTCTTTTTTTGTCAAATGCTAAGTGTGCTTTTGATCTTATCTCTCGAGCTGGTCTTACAGATAATCACATCAAACATTCTCCTCTTGAACCAAATGTTTGGTTTACATCTATGGATGGTACTGTGCTTAACGAACCTACTCTCGATTGCCAATTGGTGGGCAGCTTGATTTATCTCATTGTTACTTGCTTGGACATTCATATGTTGTTCGCTTGGTGAGTCAGTTCATAGAAGCTCTGCGTTTCACTCACTATGTTTTTGTTCTCCGTATTATTCGTTATGTCTGTCACAATGTACCCGGAAGACACCGTGATGAGAGGTAACTAAATTTATAAAAAATTTAGGAGTTGCCACCAATTTTTATTTAAATGAAAAATAATTGAAAAAACTCTTTTATTATGAAAACTGGTCTTTGAAAATGAGATCAGGCTCAGGAGTCTAATTATGCACAAGGAAGAGTAGGAACTTAATTTTATTGCACCTCTGATACATCCGTCGTAAGACGGTTACTGTAAAGCAAATTGTGCAAAAAAATTATGATTTTAAAATGTATTTAATTTTTTTCAAAAAGCAAAATAACATATAGCAAATAATGATGAAAAACAAATAAATAATTAAATAAAAATATTTATAATTTTAGCTTGTCTTGCATGCCTATGTATCCCCACGTGCAATGGAAAGTCAAAGTCACGTAGTTTTTGTAGAAAAATGTTTATGTATTGAAGGATTTAATTAAAATTTAAGAATTGATTAAATGCAAAATAATTTGTGTAATGATTAATGTAAAATGCTTGTGTGTTGAAAAGTTAAAATTAAAGATTGATTAAATTAAAAATACTTTGATGATTGGTTGATTTTTAATAAAATGACTAATAACTATATCACTTTAAAGTCAAAGAGCCGTTACAACAATATTGACTGTTAGTGATCCTAAATATATATTTTCAAAATAGAAGAGCCGTCACAGCAATGTTATCCTTAGTTAATTAATTAAGGATTTTGAATGATTAAGCAAATAAAATAAAATAAAAAAAAGAGATATTTTGATGATTAATATAAAAAATTCATATCACTTTTAAGTCAAAGAGACGTTACGGAAACATTGACCATTAGTGATCCTAAATATATATTTTCAAAACAAAAGAACCGTCACAACAATGTCGTCTTTATTTGATTAATAATTTAATTAATTGAATTTAATTTTGAGGCTGAAGAGCTGTCACAGCAACAATACCTTGATTAGATCATTTTCTAAATCAATGAGTTGACCTAACTCAAATGACTCAGATTAAAATTTTTTAATGTTTACTATTGATTTAAATTTAAAAAAAATGATGAAATGCCATATAATCAAACGAGGTCAAAAAATATAAGTCTAAAATGAGATAAAATAAAGTTTTAAAGAAACAGATAAACTGAAAGCACACAAACTATTTACTACTATTATTATTACTTTTTATTCAAATTTTATTCAAAATTTATGACTCTAATAAGATAACATAATCCAAAGAAATAAACTAAATCAACAATACAAAAATCCAATCCATAATTAATCAATCAGCCTTTATATAAATAGTCTGTTCTAAAATAGGCTTATAGACAAATTGGCTCAAATGAGTAAAATCAACCAAATGACAAAAAAAAATAAAATGGAAAAAAACAAAAATAACAGCAATGGTGCTTAAGCGTGCCTCTACGATGCTATGTAGGGCTGTGTGAGCTACGAATTGTGAAATCGTGATGGAGTACAAGTGCAGAGGTGACTGTGTTGTGATTTGAAGAAGTGAGTTGCATGTGGTGACTTGTGGATGGTGAAGGAGTGATTCATGTACAGAGGTGAGGCAGAGAAATAGTGCAGGGGCAAGTGTTCGTGGTGAGAAGGTACAATAGGAAGGAAGCTATGTGTGCTTTGTGCAGAGATGTGTTATCTGCCAAACTGTAAAAGGTTAGTCCCAAAATACTAGTTTGTATATGCCTTTACCTATTCCTAAAAATATTTGAAAGGAATTATTTATGGACTTTTGTACTTAAATTACCTCGAACATAAAGGGGGATGGATTCTGTTTTTGTTGTGGTTGACAGGTTTTCTAATATGGCACACTTTATTCCTTGCAAGAAGATTTCTAATGCAAGTGGAATAGACAAACTATTTTTCAAGGAGGTTGTTCATCTGCATGGTATGCCTAAGACAATCACTTTAGACTGGGACAGTAAATTTCTTAGCCATTTGTGGAAGATGTTTGATTCATCTAAGTTATAGTAGCATAGTTCACCCACAAATTGATAGACTGACTGAAGTAGTGAATAGAACTTTGGGAAATCTAATTCGTATCATTTGTGGAGATCGACCAAAGTAGTGGGATGTTGCATTATCTCAGGCCAAATTTGCTTATAATAATGTTGTTCATAGTGCTATAGGGAAATCACCATTCTCTGTTGTTTATACCAAGCCATCACAGTATGTTGTTGGTTTGATCAAGCTACCTAAAGCTCCTACAATTAGTGCAGTGGCAAAAAGTATGGTTAATCAGTGGTAGGATGTTCATGCAAAGGTGAAGAAGAAGTTAGAACAAGCTAATACCAAGTATAAGAAGGCAGCTGATAAACATCGCAAAAAGCAGACTTTTGATGTTGGAGATCAAGTGATGGTTTTTCTATGAAAGGAGAGATTTACAGTGGGGACTTATAGTAAGCTATAGCCCAAGAAATATGGACCATACAGAATTCAAAAAAAGATTAATGACAATGCCTATGTTATGGATTTATCAGATACTATAGGAATTTCCAAGACATTTAATGTGGTGAATATTTACTCATATTATTCATTTGATATTCTGATTAACTTGAGGTCAAGTTTTTTCTCAAGTGGAGGGGACTGACGTAGAACGTGTTGGCTCAAGGATATCAAGATCTTTCATTATCTTTAAGGTTTTATCTTTTCTTATCTTTAGGGATTCTGTATTTGATTAGGATTTGATTATGATTTTGTAGAATTCTATATTTGATTATGATTTGATTATGATTTCGTATCTGATTAGGATTACTACTATGGGGTAATAAATACCCCGATATTGAGTTTAGAATAAAGTTTTTGAAATTTATAAATAAAATTACATACTTTTCTCTTAAGCATGGATTTGTTTGTTTATCTTGAGGGCTTAGTCTAGTGTTAGCCTTGTTTTACGCTAATTTATTGTCTCACAAAGGGAGCTAGTGCTGTGGAGCTTTGTGATACTGTGAACCATAGAGATAAGAAGGGAAAAACACCAGGAAGAGATAAGGAAATACCAAAGCTCGTATTTGCAGTGCTAGTCTGATCACATGGGATTGTATTGTCAAATTGAGGCTGCAGCTGGTTTTTTAGCTCGAAGCTAGCCTGCACCTGGCGTCGCTGGCGGTGGGATCTTAGTTACCGATTCTGGAATTGTTCCTTTGCCTTCTCTTTTTGATGCTTCCTTTTCCTCTCTGCTTCCTCCTTATTATCCTCTTCTGTTTTTCAATTTCTACACTCTTCCCCCTCTTCTACACACACTCTCTTGCTTTTTAATAGAAAAAGATTCTCTCATATCCTTCTTTCTATGTGAGCTGGCCTTGTGAAGAGTATTCTAGAGAATGAGCCAATATCATGATAAAAATAAAAATAAAAAACAGTTGATGGATTCTAGGCTTTTAGGTTGAATCTAAGTAAAGGCTTGATAGTAGGACTAAGGTAATGTAGACAATAAAAGAAAAAAAAAAGAATCAACTAACTTAAGATTGGGTTTCAGATTTTATTTTTATTTTATCTTTTTATTTTTTAATCTTAACATTTTTTCTTTTTTATGATTTTTTGCTTTTATTTTTCATAAATATCTAATCATTGAGTAAAATATTTACAAATTTGAAATTTGAAAGTAACTTATTTTCATTGTTTTTGTTTCATGATTTTTATTATTTTTTAAAAAATTGATTTTAGTTGGGACAAATTACAGTGCTTACAATGTGAAAGGCACTTTGTTCGATAGGCTCCATTTCTCTACTAACTTCTGCTTAGTTCTACAAGCTTATTTAGATGCTGATTGGGGTGGGGATCCCACTGATCGCCTATCTACTATTGCTTATTGTATCTTTTTATGAGACTTTCTTATCTCATAGCATAACAAAAACAAATTTTGACTACTCGTTCTAATACTAAAGCTAAATATCATGCCCTTGCTGATACCACTTCTAAAATACTTGGATACTACTTAATTACTTAGGTATCTTTCAATTCTCTCTTACTGATCTCTATTGTGATAACCAGAGTACTATTTAAATTGCACACAATGATGTCTTTCATGAAAGTATCAAGTATATTGAGATTGACTGTCACTTTATTCGATAGCATATTACTTGTAATACACTTAACCAGCCTGCTGATATGTTCACGTAACCTAATCAACCTGGTCGTTTTCTCATCGTAGTTTCCAAACTCAAGTTGGTTCCTTCTATACCCACTTGAGTTTGAGGGGATGTGAAGATATCGGCAATCAACATCATATCAGAGACATAATTCTTGTGATTGATTTGTATATATTTTAGGTATAATTTAAGGATACTAATTGATTATATATTGATGTACTTTCCTATTTAGTGTAGTCACCCTCTGTGTAAATAGCCTGCCTCTTAGAATACAACACAAAAAAATTCACATCATCTTCTCTCTTATTTCTCTCTATCCTATGCTCTATTTTCTCTGTTACTCGGCTTCAATAATTTAGTTTTCACAATTTATTTCAAAACAAAATATTATAAACTTGTCCAACTTCTAATTAACACATACAATAGTGAATGGATTGTATTTGTAGAAATAATGGAGCACATTTAAAAGTATTCGTTAAAGGCTTCCAAATCCAAAATAAATAGAACTTAACAATTCTTCAAATTTGCCTAAAGGAACAAAGTGTTAAGCTTACTAAAATAATCCTTAATCAAATCGAAGGAATAAAATTAGAAGCAATATTTTATATTTGTATATGAAAAACATGTAATTTGGGTAAGTTTTACAACTCAGTGAACAGTTAATATCTATTATAATAAAAACAGGAGAAGTAGGGCATGTGTTTTTCCCTAAAAAGATAATTTAAAAATATTTACTGAAAATGTCTGTGTCAATAAATTAAATAAAATTATTTAGCAACAAAATATTTAGAAAAAATACTCTCTAAAATAAAACAGTTCAAAGATGTGATCATAATAAATTTTGACTAAAAACTTTACCAAAACTGTAAATCAATAAACCACAAATTTTTAATATATTAAAATGTAGAATAACCAATTAAAATAAAAACTATATGGGAGAATTCACTAAGCAAACCAAAATTGACCAAGTACTCAGCGTGCAAACAAACTAACAATCTAACAAGCACAATGCTTGAGTTGAATTTGATTTGCCTGTGGCGTGAATTGATCGAACATATAACTCACAGGTAGACTATCCAACAAACCTAAAGTTTGAATTAAATCTAATAAGTTCAAAGCTTAAACTGACAAGCATTATGTTCAAAAAGATATCTAACCCATGTGATACATTGGTTGATATCCTTGTAGCTAGCTAGAATCTAATCCAATTATACAATATGCACTAGACTAGCATTCATAGTTTGAAAATGATTTCTCCCAAAAAAAATTACTTAAGAAATTCTAATAATACATATTCTCAAAAAATATATAAATAAGTAAATTTTCTTGTGCACAAAATAAAATCTAATTTAAAAAATACATTTATTTCAAGAAAATGATCCCAACATTAGAAAACTCAAGTTTTAACAAACTTCAACTTTCTTTTTGTAAGCATAATAGTGTCTTTATCAATATTCATCAATGGTCCAAAACCATTATTAATATAAGCCCATACACATGAGAAATTGGAAAAGTCAATATATTTCTGGATAACAAAATTTTTTGTTCAATAAACAATTCATCATAACTGTGTTCACAAAATAGTATTGAGTTTTTTAAAATTTTGCTTCTTCCAAGAGTCCCTAAGGATCTATTATATTCAAAATCTAATCATAAAAATTTGTTTTGAAACTTTTAAAACAAATTTGTAATAGATGCATAGTAGATAAGAACTAGTCTTTGTACTTCATAATTTTCAATTGTGTCTTCTTTCGACAATTTGCCTTGATGAACCGGTGGTTCTTTATACCATTCTATAATAATAGAAAATACTAATAATCCATGTATCAATCACAAGAAATTGATTTACTTAATTAAATTCCTTAATCCTAAATAATTTTAAATACTAAAACCTAAATCCACTACCTAGTATTCCCCATTCTAAAATTTGGGTATTATAAAAGGTCAACGTTCTCTTGCAGTAGCATGATGACTACCTGCTTTTCTACTTTCAGGAGGGTAACCCTGACTTGATCACCTTCCTTACTTACGGGTGCCATAGTTATCTCAAATTCAACAACGCCTACTTTCGGCAAAGGTCGGGAATTTTGAAAGTCACCACAAACATCAAGCTCGATTAAGCAGACTAGGGGCTTTCTGTTGTCTTGGGATCTCTCAGGATTTGAAATTTTAATGTCCAGGCTATTGGAGTAGCATTATCTTGCTCAGTGATGGATTGGGAATCAAAGCTTCCCAAAATAGTATGTCCGTAGAACTTCACTAATTGACAAGAATTATTTTCATTAAGAAGTTGACAATCAAAGCTGAAATCACCAATGGATCATCGTGGTCCTTAGTGATATCATGGTTATTAAGGCTGAAATTACCATTGTCTAATTTTTGCTCACTTTTCCAAATGAAAAAAGTGGTTGCTCGTATAAAATAGTCAACCTTATCATTTTATATGACACTAGTTTTTCTTCTGTACAGTTAGAAACTCAGAAATGAGAAAATGAGAATTGTGATTAACTTAGGCTAAGAGCTTGTATTTATATACAAGTACACAATAACTGAATATTAACTGACTTTAAACTAACATAACTACCTAACTCCCTAATACCCCCCCTTAAGATGGAACATAGATGTCAGCTATTCCTATCTTGGACAATAGCATTTGAAATTGAGTGGAAGACAATGGTTTGGTTAACAAGTCAGCTAACTGATGTACTGACTTCACATGAACAAGTTTAATGACACCTTCATTTAATTTATCCCTAACAAAATGGCAATCTATCTCGATATGTTCAGTTCTTTCATGGAACACCGGGTTGGAAACTATATGTATAGCAGCCTGGCTATCACAAAAGACAAAATATTGGAGATTGTGGAATTTGAAAGTCTTTAAGAAGTGCAGAAAGCCATGTTATCTCCGCTGTTACTGCTACCAAGCAACGATATTCAGCTTTTGCTGATGACCGTTAAATAGTTGGTTGTTTTTTTGATTTCCAGGACACCAATGAGTCTCCAAGGAATGTACAATAACTTGAAATAGACCTCCTGGAGTCAACACATCCACCCCAATCTGCATCTGCATAGGCTCTCAATTTCAGTAAAGATTTTGATGAAAACAATAGTCCCTAACTGGGTGTTTTCTTCAGATATCTCAAAAGATGATGTGCTGCATGTAAATGTGGTAGACGTGGCTGTGAAACAAACTGACTTAATCTGTTAACAGCATATGTAATGTCTGGCCTAGAAATGGTTAAGTAAATCAATCTTCCAATTAACCTTCAATATATTGAGTTGTCAGCTAGTAAATCACCTTCAGTGGCACTGAGTTTTAGATTAGAATCCATTGGCTGAGATGCTGGCTTTGAGGCTAAGAAGCAAGTATCTTCCAGCAAAGACAAGGTGTAGTGCCTTTGAGATAAGTAGATGACCTGTGTTGACAGAGCTACTTCCAGACCAAGGAAATATTTCAATGGGCCAAGATCTTTTAGCTTAAAAGCTTCTTTGAGCTGTTGCTTCACTTTAGCTATGGCTGCATTATTTGAACTTGCAATGATAATGTCATCGACATAAACCAGAAGAGCTACAAACTTTGAGCCTGTGCCTTTGATGAACAAAGAATAGTCACACTTTGACTGTTGAAAACCAACAGCAAGTAAAGCTACAGAGAACTTATTGAACCACTGCCTAGATGCCTGTTTCAGACTGTAAATTGATTAGTTCAATTTACAAACTAAAGTCTCCCCTAGTTTGATACCCTTTTGGAGAATCCATGTACACTTTTTCAAATAAATCGCCATTGAGGAAGGCATTGTTCACATCCAGCTAAACCAAAGTCTAGTGCTTGACTGCTGCAATTGCCAACAAGGTTCTGACAGTTGAAGTTTTGCCACAGGGAAAAAGGTTTCCGCAAAATCTACCCCCTACTTGTTGAGTATAGCCCTTGGCTACAAGTCGGGCTTTGTGTCTGTTAATGCCGCCATCAGCATTGTACTTAATTTTATATATCCATTTGCAACCAATTACATGCTTTCCTGGAGGAAGTGAAACCAAAGTCCAGGTATTTGTATTTTCCACTGCATCAAGTTCTTCTTTCATTGCAGCTTGCCACTCAGGGAATTTAGCTGCCTGATGATAGTGCTAGGGCTCAACAGAGGTGGAAATTTGCATGATGAAGTCTTTATATGGTTTGGACAATTTATCATATGACATGTGGTTGGATACTGGGTATTTGGCTGGTGGTGAAATTAGGTGACATTGGTAATCTCGCAGATATGTTGGTGGTCTTGTTGATCTAGTTGACCTTCTGGTGGGTTGGACTTGAGTTTGTGGTTGTGGGTTTTGTGTTTGTTGAGTTTCTTGCTGATATGAAATGGCTGTCTATGATGGATGAGTTGGAGGTGTCATATCTAGTAAAGGTACTGGTATAACTAGGTTCGGAAAAGGATCAATGTTTGTGTCTAGTTTTGGTGTGGCATGAAAAGGAAATGTGCTTTCATGAAAGGTAACATCACGGGATAGGAAGAACTTTTTAGTCTCTAGATCATATAATTTGTAACCTTTCTAACCAATAGGGTATCCCACAAACACAGCAGACTTGGTGTCAGCACCCAATCTTGTCCAGGCCAAAAAAATGAAAAATAAAATTCTTTTAGCCGTTGTTATTTATTAAAAAACAAAAAGAAAAGAAAAATATTTCTTTTTAAAAATAAAAAAAAAATCTCATTTCAAACCTAATTCCCAAGTCCAACTCTCTTGGCCATTGCTTAAGTTAAATTATTTGGCCCAATTAAAAAGAGCTTGTGCTTAATTCTAATTTGAAATTTCAAAATCTGTGTTAACAAAATATGGTAATTTTACATGATCTTCTTCATTTGATAATGATTTTCTTGATTCTTGTTATTTCTCTATTATTGTCATCAATACTATGATTCTTGCATTTATTCTCTCATATACCCAAGCCAAATAAAGGGGCATGGGAGAAGACACAAAGGAGGAGGAACCAGAGAAAAGAGAGGTGTGGAGAAACAGGGAGAGGCATAGCCCAAAACATAAAGAAAAGAGAGACACTTGGCGAAAGGAAGGCATCAAAAGAAATAAGGAATCCTTCGGCTGGAGTAGCTTGACGTGCGTAACTCTGGTTCCTAATGTTTCTTCTCATGGTGCTAGGTTTCCGTTTTGATTGAGGAATTTTTCTTCTCCACCATTTGCTTTTTACCTTAGAGTGTGCTTGTTAAGTGGGTATTAACTTATAACTATACGTATATAATTTTCAAATGGTAGAAAGCTGAATTCATTTTTTTTTATAAATATTTGCATGTACGTTGAAATAGTAAAACGTGAAGTACTGATGCATTGGTAATGATCTTCTTCCATTTCTTCATCCATTATTTTTATCACTTCTTTATCTATTATCTTTATCATTTGTTTATGCTTAATTTTATTTGTCTTTCTTATTTTAATTTTTTTTATTCACGTTGAATGTAATCGTGCTTTAGTGATTTGTTTTTGATGTGCTTATGCCTTTTATTCTTTATTTATTTAGGTATTTTCAATTAATTAAGCATGTTCATTTTATTAATTATTATCGTAAATTATTCTTAATTATAATTAAAATTCTTTAACTCATAATTATTTTCTAGACGAAGTATGAGACTTTGATTCCCAATTAGGAATATGTAAGCAGTTCGAGCAAGCCAATTTTGTAAATATTTTCATTTAGTTCATTGTTTATTATTTTTGTAAATATTTTAATTTAATTCATTAATAGTCTTCAATTTTTTATTTGATGTTATGGGGTAAAATAAATATTTAGAAGTTATTAATTTACACAATTAACTTTAAGGTAATTATTTTATGACGGATGTATGAGGGATGCAGTAAGATTAAGTTTTTATCCTTATTTTTGCATAAATCGACTTCCGAACCTGACTTTGTTTCGCATACCAATCTTAAATTTTTAAAAGAGTTTTGCCAATTATTTTTTCTATTCAAATAAAAATTGGTAATGACTCCATAAAATTTATTTTTACAAATTATAGTTGCCTCTCTCGTCGTGGTATCCTTCGAGTACGTTGTGACACTTGGCACATAGCAAGAACTTGTGTCTCTGGGAATTCAATGTTGAAGCAAATACCAGACAGCCAAACATTCTCAAGGAGTTATAATCTAGGAGCTTTCCATATAGTAACTCAAATTGAGATTTGTTCTTCAAGTTAGAAGAAGTTCTGTTGATGGTGAAGTGGCAGTTTGAATGCAATCACCCCAGGAAGAAATTGGCACTTGTGACTCAAAATATAGTGAACGAGCCACATTAAGCTAGTGCTGGTGTTTTCTTTCGACCATAGAGTTCTATTCTGGTCTCTCAACACAAGAGAACTGGTGCAATACCCCTTTTTCTGCAAGAAAATTAGTTAGTGCAAGGTCCTTTGCATTATCAAATCTCAGCTTCTTAATGGTGACATTGAATTGAGTCTCCATTAGTTTGAAAAACTAAATAAGTAAGGCAGTAACCTCTGATTTTTGCTGCATTAAAAATGTCCAATAGTAACGAGGGAAATCGTCAATCAATGTTAAAAAATACATATTTCCATCATAAGTTGGTGTATTAAAGGGACCCAAAACATCACAATGGATTAAGTCAAATGCTGCAGCTGAGAAGTTGTTATTGGAAATAAATGAAAGGCGTTTTTGTTTAACTAGAGGATAGACATGACACAAACTTAATTTGGACGAAGAAGTATTTACAAAACTTCTATTTTTGAGAACGTCAAGATTCTTGGCTGACAGATGACCTAGCCTCGAATGCCAAACAGAAAACTGTACATTATTGGAAACAGAATTACCATTGATGCTGGAATGAGTGTGCGTTGTGTTGAAGACATATAAAGCCTTCTTGAAGGTTACCCTTGCCAATCATCTTCGATTGAGATGTGTCCTGAATGACAAATGAATCAGAAGTAAAGGACAGAAGCAAGTTAGAATTACTTAGTAAAGAATTGACAGAAATGAGGTTGCATTTGAATTGTGGAACATACAACACATCGGGCAGAGTCAATGTGTGTGAGAGAGAAATTGAACCAATTCCTTCAACTAGAATTTGAACCTTGTTTGGCAGAGTGACATGCGTGTTTTGGACAAGACTGTAAGAACTGAAACCAAGTAAATAGTAGGTAATATGACTAGTGGCACCTGAATCTAATATCTTGTTGCCTGAGTTTGTAAAAGACTTTGAACAATGTGCAAATAATGTTATACTTGCATTGATAATTTTGGAAGACTCAGTAGTTTTAGCAATTGGCTTAGAAGTTTGTGACATTTGAGATGAAAGCATATTCAACAAATACTAGTATTGGGCTGGAGTTAAATGAACATTTGGCTCATGTGACACTTCAATAGCATTGGCAATGACTTGATTTACTGCAAATTGCTGGTTTGAGGCATTGGACTTGGATTTTGGTTTGTATCCCAGAGGATAATCGTGAATCTTGAAGCATTTGTCCATTGTATGTCCAAGAAGACCGCAATGAGTGCACATTGGGAGATCTTTCTTGCCTTTGGACTTGGCAGCATCATTGGAGACCTTGTTGGAATCAGACCTCACAACAAAGACCACACCATTTTCTGGTTGTTGTGCTGTAGCAGAACCAATTTCCTTTTGTTTCTCTTCTTGGAGAACTACAGAAAACACTTTGCGGATTGGAGGAATTGGATCCATCAGCAGAATTTGACCTCTGACACGGGCAAATGATTCATTTAATCCCATTAAAAAGGACATAACGTATTCCATTTGAGAATACTCAAGAAGTAGTTTAATTCCTCAACAAAAACAGCTACAAATTGGCTTGTAATCACTTAGTTCTTCCCAGATTCCCTTCACTTTGGAGAAATAATGGTTCACGGTGGATTGGCCTTGAGAAAGACTCATGAGTTGCTTTCGATGCTGAAAAATCCGAGGACCATTTCGCTGTTGGAATCTCTCTTTGAGATCATTCTTGATCTTAGCTGCATTCTCGGAATACATGATGCTTGGGATTATCTCCTTGGATACCGACTTGAAAATCCATGAGATAACAATGTTGTTGCCTCTCATCCACAGAGCAAGCAATTGAGGATCAGAATCATTTGGTCTTGGCAAAGATCCATCAACAAACCCAAACTTGTTCTTGACCTATAGTGCAACCTTCATGAAACGGCTCCAAGATTTATAGTTGTCACCTGTGAGTACCTGAGATACAAGAATCAGGCTAGGACTATCAGAATGATGCAAAAGAAAGGGGTTGTAGACCTCATCGATGGAAGCCATGGATGAAAATCAAAGGAAGCTTGTAAACAGAAACAGAAAATCAGAGACACAGAGATTCCCAGCATGTCATAAGATTCCCTTCCTTGAAAATCCGCACTTTTCCAAACCCAGAAAATAGGAAGGAATTCTAGGATTTTTCCTTGGGACAAATACTTTTATACATACCTCTTCTGGTTGATCTATACTATACTCTATTCTCGTAAGATGATACACACTAACTAACAGTCCTCCTGATGCTACATCATAGGCACATTGGGAACGTAGATAATTGTAACCATATACATATAAAATGACAGCATGCCAATAGTGTTTTCTACTGATACCATATCACAGTTAGAAACTCAGAAATGAGAAAATGAGAATTGTAATTAACTTAGCCTAAGAGCCTATATTTATATACAAGTACACAATAACTTAATACTAACTGACTTCAAACTAACATAACTGCTTAACTCCCTAATAGTGACATGCACTGTATAAAAACATTATCGCATAAATATTAACTATATATAAATAATAAATTAAAAATAGTAAGTCTACTATGAATTTATGCATGATGAACGAAAAACAATATTCATAGAGATAAAAATAACTCACATTTCAATATATATCAATACATATGTTTAAAATATTATTATGAAAGATAATATGTATGAAACTTAATATAATATCAATAAAAAAAATATTATTTAGAACCTGACAAATTTACTAACCAGATTGTTAGTCTATTAATAGTTTGTGGTGAAATGTTATTTATATTTTGATTTAGTTTTATATGTAAAAAACTAAAAGAATATATTCATTTAGTATAAGTTGAATTAAATGTTCAAAATTTTGAGTATTGAAATAAATTTTTAATCTTGCTTTACTAAATAAATGTGTTTTCTTATTTTTCTCCATATATATAAATTTGAATAAGGATATAAATAATCTTTCATCATAAAATATTTATGAGCTAATTACTCAATATCACGATTGTCTCCAAAGGGCTACTGCAACGGAATGATGAGAAAAATACACTCGCCACCAATAATTATTTGGTAGGAAAATTATTAAAAAAACCTTTTTACAAAAATAAAAGAAAAATAGTTTGCAAAACCAAATCGAGTTCTAGAGTTTATTTATGCACAAGGAATGATAGAAACTTAATCCTACTATACTCCTAATATATCTGTACTAAGATGGTTATCCTAAGTGCAAAATATTGATAGTCTTGAAATATTTAAATTATGCTTTTAAAAAAATAAAACTAAAACAAAAAAGTATAAATAAAAATATTTACAATTTTAACTTATCTTACATGCCTACTATATATTTCACGTGCAACGAGAAATAAAAGCCACATAATTCTTGTAAAAAATATTTGTGAGTTAAAAGATTTTTATTAGAAAATTGGTCAAAAAAATAAAAAATAATTAAAAATAATTTTTTAATTGGCTAATTAAATTAAATAAATTGTTTCAAAAAATGGTATGTTGACTTATTAAAATTAATTTAATTCTTATATCACTCACAAATCAAAGAGCCGTCATGACCACTTGGACTATTAGTAATTCTAAATTATTTTTGGGATGGAAGAATTGTCACAACAATGTTGTCTATAATTGATTAAAAATTGGTTAATCGAAAACTAATAATTTTTGGAAATAATTAATGATTAGTTGAAAAAAAAATTATATCACTTCCTATTCAAAGAGTAGTCACCACAACATTAACTATTAATGATTCAAAATTATTTTCAAGACAAAGAGTAGTTACAATAATGTCATCCCTAATTGATTAAAACTTGATTAGTCAAAAATTAATAATTTCTGAAAATGATTAATGATTAATAGGAAAAAATCGATATCACTTCCTTATCAAAAAGTCGTTACGACAACATTAATTATTAGTAATTTTAAATTACTTTTAAGATAAAAAGTCATCAAGACAGTATTATTCCTAGTTGATTAAAAGTTCAAAAACTAATAATTTTTAAAAATGATTAATTATTAATTGAAAAAAATTATCATTATGATAACATTGACCATTAATGACTCTGAATTATTTTTTTGGTACAAAAGAGTTGTCACAACACCATTATCCCTAATTGATTAAAGAGTGAATAATATTTTCTAAAAAGATTAATTAATTATTTTAATTTTAGATAAAAAAAACATCACAATAATATCGATCCAACTAAATTAATTTTAAATCAACAAGTTATTGTAACTTAGTTGATTCAGACTAAATATTAAATTTAATATTATTATTTATTTATTTACATTAATTGCAAAACTAAAAATAAATAAAGCAAGCGGAACAATTCTATATAAACTAGAAACATATGTACACGAATCACATGGAATGGTTATTGAATTACTCGTCAAAAACACCTTTTTACTATTTCATCAACTTGACTTAATTATTATATTATTTATTTAATTTTCCTTTTTTCAAAAAAAATAGTAAAAGCATATGGAGGTAGTCCTTGAATCTAATCCCACATATGGACAAAAAGCAAAGTCATGTAACATAAAAATAAAACAAAGCTGAACAAATCATACGAGGCAAATCAGTTTCGGATGACAACCAAAATAAAACCCATTTTCTTATACCTTTTGTTATATCTTGTTTTCTGTTACCTTATTATTCACATTTATTTTTATTTGCACTCTTTTCTTTGTCACTTCTGGTCTTTTTATTCTCGTTACTTATTATTGTATACCTTTTAGCCTTCACGGATTGCTACATGAAAGACCTATTACTAGGGGATCCATCAATGCACAACAGCACAAGCATAGAGGCAAAACCCCCGAAAAAATGGAAGAAAACACATTTGACTTGTAACACATTTTATAGACAATCATAGATTATTTTCAATTTCTCTAAATGTATCACCGAAAGCACACGGATTTAAACTTCTTTATTTGACCTTGCATTCAGATTTAGAAATGTCATGAAGATAGTAACCCGAACTTCAATCACATAGACGCCCCAAAAAACAACTGAGCATGAACCATCACTATAGTAGGGGTATCAAAAATCATCACGTCTCATGCATCCCAAATCCAAAAACTACTTCGAACATCCCTTTGTCTTCTTATGAAACAAAGTTTTTCCCATATGAAACTAAAACGAGGTGCTATCCATCATTAACATAGCCAATAAGATATTTATAATTCAGTTATTTTTCTGATCTAAACATGGAAAATTTAGTCAATATATGTACCAAAAATCCTTCAGATGTGCTGGAGCTGAGATCTGTCAACAATATATATAATGAGAAGCAAATGAGTCCACCAATAGTGCACCAATATCATAGAACTAACAACCAGTGGTTTGTGAGGAAAAAATTGAGTCACCAGTAAATAAGGCTTTGGTAAGCCTATGTTTAGAAAGCAACACATTCGTTATTTGAGAACATCAAGCATTAATGCATTTTCAAGGATCACAAACTGTGAAACTTATTGCCTTGGATTTTCCACAGCACTTTATTATCATTCACAACATCAGCCACGCAAGAAATGAGGATGGAAACACTATCTCATCAACAAGTCAGAGATTATAATATCCCAAATAACTTAACCATTCAAATAACTTATTTCACAGTAGTTAATATCGGTTCATCAAAACCAGATTCAATCCCTGAATGCATTCACAACATTTATAAATAAATTTAACCAACATCCAGGTGATCAACATAATCTCAAAAGCCATAAAAATATTTAACAGACTCTAAAATACGACTTTAGCGGGGAAGCTCATCCACAAAGAAGTACGTCTTGGCTCAGGGCTTTTATCGAACAGACTGTGAGCATGTGCCGGACACAAAAAAATGGACCAACAAATTCAAGCATCCTTTATCTCAGCATTACAGGTATTTTTTTTTAAAATAAAAAAATTACAGAAAAAAATAAAATGGAGAAGTGGACTTTAGTTTACCCACAGTCACAGAGTTGATGAAGACGGTTGTTGTTCCTAGCTTGATCCTTCCCTATGAGTTCAAGTTCTTCTTCGTGACCCAGCAACGATATCTACTCTAGAAATTCTTAAACTCTCTTTGTTTTCTATAGGAAATAGAAAACGAAACCCTCAACAAAATCCCCAAACTCTCTGCTAGAAACCCCTATCAAACCTTCCCCTAAAAGAAGACCCAAAGCTCTCTCTGTTCCTCCATAAAACCCAGAGACCAAAAACCTCGTCTCTTGCGTTCTTTGTAATTTATGGACTCTTCCAAAACGAGTGGTGCCAAAAAAAAATCAAGACATGTCGGCTTGCGCAGTTTGTGTCCCCAACTGTGCCTGCAGTGAAATGGGGAGCAAGCCAGCACTGTTGCTGCTGGCATGTTCGGTGAGAGAGGCGTCCTTGTTAGAGGGAGTGATGCGACGTGGAGGGAGAGAGGGAGGAGGCAGAGGGCGTGAGGAAAAAAAAAACAGTGACAAAAGAAAGAAAATAAAAAAAAGAAAATTGATGGAATGCGGACACTGCGTGAGAAAAGGGAGAGAGAAAGAGAAGAGGGAGATGGGGCTGCCTCTTGGATCATATGGGTCATGGCCCAGACCAAATGTGGTTTGTGCATTTGGGTCAATTGGAAAATGTATTTTTGGGTTTCAGCCTACTTAAGTGATGGGTTAAAAAAAATGAACCGATTTCATTTTGGGTTACCAGTAAGAAACGAATAACTTTGAAATATGGAATTCTAAATGGATTAAGGAAATTATTTTTGTTTATTTTATTTTATTTTATTCTATTTTTATAAATTTTATAATTTATTTATTTTTTTCAAAATTTTCTTTCTTCATTATTTTTTTAACTAATCCAGACTAAATATGGTATTCACACTCAATAAACGAATTAATCAATTATTACAAAAGTTAGTTTATATTATTTTTTAAATAAATACAATATTTATTTATTTTTTTAAAATTTATTATAAAAATAATAAATATTTAAATCCTATGTAAAAAACATGCAAGAAAATAAATAAATAAAAATATCTATTTTTGCATAATCATTGGATTTTAGGTAAATACAAAGATAAATTAAATAAAATATATTATATTTTTTATCTATTTTAATTAACATAGCTCATTAAACACATATATATTATTAATAAACAAACTACATTCACTAAGACATAATTACGTATAATATAACTTGTATAATATTAATTACCAAATTATAAGAATTAATCCAATTTTAAACATGTATTTAAAGTAATAATAAATATATGTAAAATGATTCAGAATTTCATATAGCAATAATTTATGTTTACATTAATATATATTGCATGTTTACTGCAACAATAATTATATCAATTTATTTTCTTATTTACACTACTCAATAACAATTAGGGCATTTTTTAACTAACACAATTTACTTGATTCTGAATCTAATATGTATGATTGTTTGCATTTTTGTATTAAATATGAAATAATTCTATTAAAGTTCTTTTTAAAATTACAGAGTCAAAATTGATTAAAAAAGATACATGACAAAATATTATTATCTTACATTATGTAATAATATGCATTTATAAAGGTATGTGTACAAAAATATGCTATATTTAATGAAAGAAAAATTATATTACTAAAGGATTCAAAATTTAACGATAATAAATTTATTTGCATAAATATTAAATTAAAGAAGATTTATAATTTCAAATCCATAAACATCAAATATCAAATTAATATCACATTACAGTTGTGCAATGATTGGGAGATAAAATATATGGAATAAATAAAAAATAATAAATATAAAAATTATTATTTTAAAGAGAATATGATTAACCAAAAATTTTGACACAATAATTTATTTATTAGTATAAGATTTAGTATCTTCAACCACACATACCAACAATATATTATGATAGTCATTCGGAAAGAAACCAAAAAAATTTTTCTAAAAAATTTCCTTTCCTTCAACAATTACAACTTTCAAAAGATCTCTAAATGATTAACATATTTTGACTAATATTAAATTTGATAAAAACAAAGAAAAAATAATATAGAGACGACAAATAAATTGTGTTTTAAATAATTATTATTTTCTCATAAATAATATTTTGTTTATGTTATATTATATAAATGCACTATGCAATTTAATAGTTACCACTTATATTTCGTTTATAAAATTGATTTTTTTATTTTATTAATTATCACTTACACAAATTTCATTTACTCTGGATTTAAATTCTTTATGTTTGTAGCTTCAAAGGTAAGGGAATTAAAATTTTATATTTAAAATTAAGGATTGACAAATTATAAATAATTTATTTTTTAACGTAAGCATAATGAGCAGGTAATGATTAGACATTCAAATTTAAAGTAAAAAAAAATCTAATTTATTTATATCTATAATGCATGTTATAACTAATAATAATATTACTTTATAAAATTACACAACAATGAACCATGACTTCATAAAAATTTCTAATACAGTAGATAAATGATGTAACAACTAAAAATTGTGGAAGCAATTACAAATAATACATAAAACATTAGCTTGCATGTATAAAATAGATGAAGACACTTTGCTTCCATGCAAGAATGATGGCACAAGTAGGTTTAACATTAAAACACTTTTTCTTACCATGGTAGGCCACTATCCTACAATCGAAAGTTGATAGGGACAGAAATTTGAATGATGCGTCGCCGGTACCAAGGGACCGTGCAATCCGTCGAGTTATCATAAATCATCAAAACAACAGGTAGAGTTTGCGTTAGTCTTTTATCTAATAAATGCATCCCTTCCTAGAAGTCGGAGTTTTGTTGCACGTACTCTAGTAAATACCATCAAACAAACTATAACTGATTTAATGAGTCATTCGCAGTTTCATAGTCTGAATTAGTTCATACTTACACATGCATGGCTTAATCTTTGAGACAAGCATATAACTACTGGCAGGATCAACCAGGTAGCATCCGTTTTATGACTCTGCGCATCGTGCAAGTGGTCGCTGCACGAATGCAAGCACAACGAGCACAGCATCAATCATCATTCAAGCCAACCTGAAATTTCAAGAGGATATGGCGAGGCAACGAACCCGCATTCACCGCATGTATGCACTGCATTCAGGAGAATAGTAGATGCGTGTGAGCCATGAAAACCGGTCCAACGAACAACTAACGTGGAACACAAGTACCACTGCTTTGAAATCCCCCAGCAACCTCGTAGAGGAATACTAGATAGAATTGGTCAAACGAGGCACACATGAATACCATCGAATAGGTAGGCAACATAGGAATTGAGAATAATCACCCATGCTCAATGCCCAATGTGAGGCGCTGGCATTGGGGCAGCGATGTGTGACACCCAGGCAGACGCGCCCTTAGCCTAATGGCTTTAGGCGCAACTTGCGTTCAAAGACTCGATGGCTCACGATATTCTACAATTCACACCAAGTATCACATTTCGTTACATTCTTCATTGATGCAAGAGTCGAGATATCTGTTGTTGAGAGTCATTGTGAATACATACATATGTTGCCATGCTCACTGCACGAGCACTGTTTTTGGGTCGACAGGTGCTGAACAATTAGAGATCCTTGGCGCGTTTCTCACCGGGAGTTTGTTCTTTGGTCAGGAGGATCCCACATGGGGCGCCTCCCGGCCCGAGGGTGACTTAGGCGTCAAACACGCTAAGCCACCCCAGCTGTCAAACAAATTCGTGGGTCGTGCTACTTTCGAGGCATCGATAATGATCCTTCCGTAGGTTCACCTACAGAAACCTTGTTACGACTTCTCCTTCCTTTAAATGATGAGGTTCATTGGACTTCTCACAATGTTGCCGACAGCGAACCGCCCACATTGCCGCAATTCGAACACTTCACTGGACGATTCAAACCATGCATGGTGTGTGCCATGGGATTTCCCCCATGCTCACGCAAGTCTCCCCTAAGCTTGTGTGGGCGTGTGCTTGGGCTTGAAAGCAACCATGGCAAGATGGGTGATCCATCATCCCCAACCATCAACTATTAATGATGAAATGCAAAATTCGCCCACTGCATTCACTTTCTACTCTCGTGCTGCACGAAGAATATTTAATTATTATAAATAAAAGATAGCATAATTGATAATTCGATGCAATTGGCCGCCATGATGACATGGGAGCCCATGGCCACCTGCAACAAAAAGGATAGACGAGGTTGTGTTTTGGCGCATGCAAATGCCAATCATTTTAACTAAATTATTAATCTATTTTGTTGAAGACTCTATATAAAGACATGCAAATGCCCTTGTCCTCCATAGGATAAACTCAACCTAAGCATTTATTCTAACGAACTGTACCTCTGACTCCATCACCATGTCTGCTTCCAAAATCCCTCAAGTTGTGCTCCATTCCTCCTCCAACCATTGCAGCATGCCAGCGATCGCATTTGGCACTGCCGCTAACTCTAACAGTAGGGAAGCCACCAGAGTGGCAGTGATAGATGCTATCAAACTCGGTTATAGACACTTCGACACTGCTGCAATATATGGGTCCGAGGAGGCTCTGGGAGAAGCCATAGCTGAAGCTCTTCAACTTGGCCTCGTAGGGTCTAGAGATGAGCTCTTCATCACTTCCAAGCTCTGGTTAACTGATAATCATCCTCATCTGGTTGTTCCCACTCTTCAAAAATCACTCCAGTAAGTACAACTTTACTCTTTTCCACTTTTCATGATGTTATTTCGTTTAAAATTTTGCTTTCTGGTTAGTTTGTAGTATTCATCATTTGTGCTATTGATTCAAAAACATTTTGTGTAGTCTTTTCTCTCATAGCTTTCAGTTAACTTCCTGTAGAATCTCTTCTATTTTGTTCTTGTCTTTTCATTTAATTTATTTAAGTGTCAAAACAGTTCTTTGGTGAGAGTAACTGAATATATGTACTACAATATTTTTCTCTTGCATTATAGTTTCCTATTTTGATGCAGGGCTTTGAAATTAGAATATCTGGATCTTTATTTGATCCATTGGCCCATTAGTGTGAAGCCTGGAAGGTGGAAATTGCCATATGTTGATGAGCTCATAACTACATTTGACTTAAAGGGCGTGTGGACAGCAATGGAAGAATGCCAGAAACTGGGCCTTACAAAATTTATTGGAGTCAGCAACTTCACTTGCAAGAAACTTGAAAATCTACTCTCCTTTGCTGTCATTCCTCCTGCAGTTAATCAAGTAAACCCATTACAATATCTTGGGCATCTTTCTACTTTTCTTATTATTTATTTTACCAATCTTGACTATGGGTTCCATTACTGGGAACTGCCACCAAACAGGTGGAGATGAATATTGCTTGGCATCAAAAGAAGCTAAGAGAGTACTGTGAAGCGAAGGGCATAATCATAACTGCATTCTCTCCTTTGGGAGCCATAGGACCAGCTGGGGTACCAATGAAGTTATGGATAATGAAATGCTCAAGGAGATTGCAGAGGCTCGTGGCAAATCTGTTGCTCAGGTTAAACTTTTAAGTTATGGACAATGTTAAGTTTCTTTCTTTTTGGGATCGTTGAATATATCTTTTGAACCTTTATAAAATTTAAATCTTTGAATGAACATTAAATTCACATTTTGATGAAACAAAATATGCGTAGGAGCAAAACATATTTTCTCGCGAGTTGTAGTATCGAACTTGTTTTTAAATGAGTCAACGCTACTGAAATCCCTTTATGGTGTGATAGGTATGTCTTAGATGGTTGTATGACCAAGGCGTGACTTTTGCTGTGAAGAGCTACAATAAGGAGAGAATGAAGCAAAATTTGGAAATATTTGATTGGTCACTTACACAAAATGACCATGAAAAGATTAATCAAGTCAAGAAGATCCGTGTCAACAATGGACCAGTAGTGTTCTTTGCTGACCTTTGGGATGGGGAAACATAGTGCAATATCATGGTTTTAAATTGCGATTTGTAATCGCAATTATGGTCGTAATATTACTGTTACGGGAGTCACCTCAACCGCAACACAATCGCAATTGTTGCTGCATCATCCGTATTTTTTTTATAATTGTCCGTAATTTCTACGATCGCAATATAGCCGTATCTGCAATCGCAACTGCAACCACAATTTAAAATTATGTGCAATATTATTAGGCTAAATCCAATATTATCTTTTTGGCCAATATGATAGCCTTTGATGTTTAGTTTTTGTTCTATATTGGTGGCAACAAAAAGGGACGAAAAATAGTCTTTAAAAGGCCTAGAAATAAATCCAGAGAGATATATCCTTGATTTCACCTCTGAATAAATGTAGTACGCTGCACTACCAGAGTTTTCTTGTACTTTATGTTAAATAAATATGGTTTACATTATACTTTGAATGGAAGAGATGTGTTTATGATCGTAGTCAAAGAATGGACTATTGCAAGTTTACAACCTTTACTTATATAAAACCTCTAAAATGGCTCTCAAATCATAATATAATCATATATACATACCTTACTTTAAGGGAAAAAAAAAACTTTGCTATTTGACCTTTTAGTTTTATGAGATTCGGAAGAAACCAACAAATGTCGCTTCATATTTTTTTGAAAAGGAAAAGGAATGAATATTAATTCTTGGTCTCCTTTTAGCAATGTCACACCACCTTGGTAGCGCTATGAGAGATTGGCAAAGAATTTTATTGATAAAATTAGGGTTGCCAACAATTTTTATTATGAAAAATAATTTGGCAAGATTAAATTTTGAAAGTGTGATTCTGTGTGGGATCGTTTTAGGCACCACACAACATTTGTTCAAACAAAAATTATACAAAAGTAGCAATATAACAAGATGAAAAGTATCTCAAATTAAGAAGGAATATAAGCTAGATCAAAGAAAAGACACCCAACCAGCAAAGAAACAAGAAAATGCAGTAATCAACCAAAGTTGGTCAAGTAGGATATATCACATATCCTAAGGAGTTTACTCTTCTCAATTATAATAGAATTTGAGCACAAGATATAAGAACTTTTGTTAAATGAAGTTGGACTTCAGAAGCCCTTGCACAATAGAGCTTGACCTAACTTTGATTTAATGTTGGCAAGCACATGCATGATATGAAATAATGTTGTGATTGTGCGGATTCCATTTCAACTAAGAAATCATGTAAGTAACACAACATTAATCCACATAGCATTATAGCATACAAATTAATCAAAATAAACATAATTCACAATTTATAATTTATATCTTATAAACATTACATTAAAATAGTAGTAATATTTTTTTCATCTGACCTTTTATCTCAAGTTCGAACTAAGAATCTTTTGTTGAAAGTTGTAACTATGTCTCTACTTTATATTAAATATATAATAAGGCCTATTATATAATAAAAGTGTAGTTAGTTTAATGGTAAAACTTGCTGCATCACTCCACACGACCTGTGTTTGAATCTTGGGATGGGAGGATTTTTGTAAAATGTAATGTAATTTTGTTGAACCAGTCCTAGGGGCTGAACCGGACTGGCCAATGGTCCGGTTCAGCTGAACCGGTTCGGACCGATTTTTAGAAGCTGGCTAGAACCTGAGGCAAAACCTCACCCAGAATTGACTATGATGCTAATATTGAGACCTAGCCTGCTTTCTCCCCCTGGGGATGAGTTACTCTAGTGATGGTATTGAGTCAGATGGTGGTGAATGTGACAGTGAGGAGACTTACTTTGATGACTATGATAGTGCTGAGGACAACCCATATAGACCTCCTCCATTTGAATTTGATGATGAAGAAGAAGATTCCAACCAAAGAAAAAAGAAGAAAGGGGTAGAAGGAAAATCCAACCAAAGGAAAAAGAAGAAAAGGGTAGTGCAGAAAGGAAAGAAGTATAATGTTCAGGACAGGCCAGCAAACCCAGAAGATGGGCCTTATCTTTCCCACAACATAAACCCACAACATAGGCCTTTTCATTTCCATCAGCAGAACAATGATGAAGATCTTCAACATGGGTATAAATCTGAAGAACTACATACACTGGTTTCTTCTAATGACGACAGATAGGGCACTAGAGAAGTGTACCCTCGGTTCACTAATGATGGTGGGTATAGGCATGTTCACTTAGAGCTAGGTATGGAATTTGCTACATTGGAGCAATTCAAAAGAGGAGTTAAAGATTACAATATCTATTTTGGTAAGGAGGTGAGAAGGGTCAAGAATGATAAGGTTAGGTTCAGGGAAAAATGTTCTAATAAACATTGCAAATGGGAAATATACTATGCACATAGTTATATCACTAGGAGTTTTCATATTAAAACATTTCATAATGAGCATATTTGTAGTAGGGGTTTTAAAAATATGCAGGCTGATAGAGAGTGGGTTATGAAGTAGTTACAGGCTAAACTTGGAACCCAACCTGCCTCAAGCGCAGTTAGGCTTTTGACTACATGAAAATAGAATTTGGTGTTCATCTATATGACACCAAAATTTACAGAAGCTTGAAGAAGGCAAGAAAATTGTGGAGGGTAGTGAAAAAGAGCAGTATGCTAAGCTCTGAGACTACTGTTCAGAACTAGTTAGGAGCAATCCTAACTCCATTGTGAAGATAGATATCATCCCTATTCTTGACTCCCCACCTCAATTTGAAAGACTTTATATATGTCTCGGTGGATGCAAAAGAGCATACAAGGCAGGTTACAAACCATTGATTAGTTTAGATTGATGTTTTCTGAAGGGACACTATGGAGGTGACGTGAACTGTCGAACTCACTCAAATTAAACCAGGTTTATAAAGAAATTTGTAATATAGGACAACCTGGATCGTCTCCCAAGGATTTTTGCATAGAACTAAATCACTCAATTAAAAATAAAAACAATAAACAGGGGGGGTTTTAATTCGATTAAAATTAAAGCAAGAGAAAATTAAAAGCAAGAGATAAAACGAAATTAACAATTTAAAAGCAATCAACCAACCCAGAATTGAGGTTTCAAGGACATCCGTCACTGGACAAAGGAATTACTGAATCTCGTGGTTGACCCTAAACAAATCGGAATCCCTGCATTCATATAGGAACCCTCTCTACTAGACAATCGCCTAGCATTTAATCAAACTCTTGGCGTGTTCACCCATGCCATCGCACAGTGTTCACTTCAACCTGTTTTGATTTTAAGTCCCATGGGTTAATCAACCTAAATATTAAATCTAACATTTAATCCCTTCCCCTGGATGATTAAAATACAGAAATTATAAACAAACCTCATGGACAAACCTCATCCGCTCGGATTCAACGTACACAATCGTGTTGCTCAATTCGAGTAAAGGAGGAAGAAAAACGGATTCAGTTCATAGAGAGCACGGGTCCTCTGGATTCAACAGCAAAATCCTCAACTCATGGGTTGATTGAATGGAAAGTTAGCCTACCATGGCTGGGAAAAAAACAGAAAACGAAAAGGAAAGAAAAAGAAGAACAAGATGAACAAGATGAGAGAAAAGAGAAGAGGTGTAGATCTGAAATTTCTCCAAAATCAAAAAACTGCTGTTCATGTTATCCTAATATGCTATTTAAACCTAAAACTAAACAGGGTCACGACTCCAAAAACTGGCCCAAATTTAAAAACATAACTAATGGCTTTGGTCCCATGCAATTTGGACTCCTAATTACAAAGTTAAAGCCCAATTAACTAAACATAGCTCCAGAATTTCGTGATTGACTTTGGCTCCAATTTTGACTGCCTTCTTGTCCGAATTTGGCCTTCAATCCTCTAATACCATTTGTAGCTCTTTGAGTTATCTGCAAAACGAAAAAAGAATGAGGTTAATCGGATACCTATAACAAAAGTTATGATCAAAATACTGGAACAGTGTAAATCTGAAAAATAGCACGAAAATAAATTAAATCCAATTAAAAGCCCAAAGCCCAATTTAGACCAAAAATCATTAATTACACACTAAACAGCCCTAAAATCATTAATCAAATGCAACAATTAAGTGTGATAAAAATTTAATTATCAAATGCCCCCACACTTATCCTTTTGCACTCCTGGGCAAAATTAAAAACTCAAAAAACAAAACTAAAGAAATGATAAAACAAAAATAAAGACTAAAAGATAAACCTCTCCTTTTTAACAATTGTCAAGAATGCAAAACTTGAATAAGGAACACAAAATTTCAAAAGATCAACCAATCATGACAGAAATTTCTTCATCTCAAATTATAAAACATGGCAATCTCAATTGATGATGCTAATCACGCAACATGACCTCTCAAGGTATGCTCTCAATCAATCTCTCAAGTGTATAGGGTAGCAAGTGTATCACTCAAATTCTACTCAAGAAAATTGCCTACCATAAGCTTGCTCAAATTCTACTTCTCCACTACTCAAAACACATGCATGCACAAATCAAGAGGACTTATTATTCATGGTTGTAATGAGGCTATGGTGAAGGCATGGACAAGTTTGGAAATGAAAGGCTAAGCACCCAAGAAAATTTAAAAGGCATTAGTCAAGAAATACAAAGGTTTGCTCAAAACTAACTAAATGAAATGCACTTTTACAAAACAAGTCGCCTTTTTCAACAAAACTCTTTTTCCTTCCCCAAAACTCATTATTACACCAAATTTTTCTCAAATTGACTTTTTTTTTCATATATATACAATTTTTTTCAGATTTTTTTTCTTTTGTTTTTTTTTTCTTTTTTTTCTCTTTTTTTTATTTTGAGAAAAATTCCACAATTACTTACACAAGCACAATGACCAAACTAATGCCAAATGACAATTAGCATCGGATACCTCTCCCCACACTTAAAATGTTGCACACCCTGGGCAATCCCCATACTTAAACACAACACTAAGGTGAAACCAATGCTTAATAAATTTCTAAGGTGCGGAATAAAATGGTTTTACGCTTAAGCTTGTAATGTGGCTAAGACAAGGATGATACAAAAAGGCACGAAGGGGCTAACCAACAGGAATATAATGCAAGGGATGGCTATCTGGCCAAAGTGGTAAATAAAAGAAAGAAGACATTTATCATATTTATGCATGCCAGTGAAAAAATGCAGTTTCAAAAAGAAAAAGGGCAAGTTCTAGAGAACAAAATCATGAGCAGAAGCACACAAGAAAGAAAGAATGGCAGAAAATAAATTCCATTCACGCAGGCCCAAAATATGACAAGGGTCAATACCAGCACGCAATCTGTATTACAAAATCAACTACCAAGTCAGATAATCTAAGAGTTGAGAAATTCAGTCCAACCAGAATGATCCATCAAAAACAAAATATCCAAGTTGAAAACTATGTACATCTCAACAATTATCACAAGGAGGGTTCAGACTGTATTATTCGCAAAATCCTGTTATTAACAATCAAAGTTGAAATTAAAAATGCAAAGAAAAGAAAAATAAAGAAAAGAGGAAGAAGACTCCCTATCCTCCTGAGGGAGGGTACGTGGCATCAGTGAGCCTAATCTCTGCCTCCATTGGCTGCTGTTAGGGTTCCTCATAAAAATGCTTAAGGCGATGTCCATTCACTGTAAAAGTACTCCTGGTCCGCTCATCACACAGTTCTACTGCACCAAAAGGAAAAACATTAGTAATCACAAAAGGACCATCCATCTAGATCTAAGTTTACCAGGCATAAATTTGAGACGAGAGTTAAATAAGAGGACTTTCTGGTCCACAACAAACTCTTTTCTCAGGATTTGCTTATCATGGAATGCCTTTGTCTTTTCCTTGTATAAACGCGAACTCTCATAGGCATCCAATCTAAGCTCTTCCAATTCTTGCAATTGCAGCTTCCTCTCCACCCCCCGACTGGGCCAAATCCATATTGCACTGCTTAATGGCCCAATATGCCTGATGCTCCAACTCTACCGGAAGATGACATGCCTTACCAAAGACAAGCCGATAGGGAGACATCCCAATCGGAGTCTTGTAGGCAGTCCGATATGCCCACAAAGCGTCATCTAGCCTCTTTGCTCCAATCTTTCCGGTTAGAGTTAACAGTCTTTTGAAGGATTTTCTTAATCTCTCTGTTCGAGATTTCAGCTTGGCCATTGGTCTGTGGGTGGTATGCTGTGGCAACCTTGTGAATCACTCCATACTTCTGTAATAAAGCATCCATGCTTCGGTTACAAAAATGAGAGCCCTGGTCACTGATAATAGCTCTAGGAACACCAAACCTGCAAAAAATGTGAGACCTAACAAAAATCTACAACCACAGCAGAATCATCAATCCGGGTGGCTTTCGCCTCAACCCATTTTGATACATAATCAATAGCCAGCAATATGTAAGTAAAACCATGGGAAACAGGAAATGGACCAATAAAATCAATACCCTAAACATCAAAAACTTCACAAAACAGTATAGGTTGCTGGGGCATCTCATGCCTACGGGAAATACTCCCTACCCTCTGACAGTTCTCACATGACTTGCAAAACAGATATGAATCATGAAACAAGGAAGGCCAAGATAAACCAGAATCTAACACTTTCCTAGCAGTTCTTTGGGGTCCAAAGTGACCACCACAGGCAGAAGCATGGCAAAAATATAAAATGGAATGAAACTCATTATCAGGCACATATCTCCTAATTACTTGGTCATTAATAAAATCTCCACAAAATAAGGGTCATCCCAAACATAGTATTTAGATTCACTTTTCAATTTCAGAGTCTGGGCCCTAGTGGAATCAGTAGGTAAAACACTAGCAACCAAATAATTTACCAAGTCAGCATACCATGGAAGCTTACCTTGCAGCTGTAAAAGCTGCTCATCAGGAAAATCATCCCGAATGGGAGAGAGGTCAGAAGGATGGTGAGTGATCTATAACTCAAGTGATTAGCTACCTAGTTCTCTGCTCCACTTCTATCCTTAATCTCAATGTCGAATTCTTGGAGCAACAACATCCACCGAATAAGTCGACGCTTAGCATCTGCCTTTTCAAAAGAAACTTCAAGGCTGCATGGTCAGAAAAGACAATCACCCTAGTATCTAGCAGATATGACCTAAACTTATCAAGTGCGAAAACTACAGCCAAAAGTTCTTTCTCAGTGGTTGTGTAATTAGACCAAAAATCATTAATAACACACTAAACAGCCCTAAAATCATTAATCAAATACAACAATTAAGTGTGATAAAATTCAATTATCAGGAGGCCAATTATTATCTGCAGTAGGTCAAGATGCAAACAATCACGTAATTGATTGCATACGCTATTGTTGACTGTGAGAACAAAGACAACTAGAAATGGTTCCTAACACTACTGCATGAAGACCTGGGAGACTTTAGGGAACATGGATGGAACTTTGTATCAGACTAGTAGAAGGTACTTTTTCACTTAGCTAACACATGTCAATGATAAGGACTAATATGACTTGCTCATACAATGTTTCAGGGAGTTATATGACCTAATTTATAATATTAAAAGGACTAATATGACTTACTTATGAATATGTTGGGGGCCAATATGACTTACCCACATAAGTTTTATTTCAAGAACTTTTACCTGCAGTACAGGAAGTTATGCTTGGTGCGCACACCATAGGTTTTGTGTAATGCACATGTGGAAAAATTTCCCAAGCAGTGGAAGGAAAAGGAGTTAAAGGACCTTGTATGGGAATGTCATGGAGCCATGACCTTGGTGCTATTTAATGCTGCTATGGCTAGGTTGAAGAACTTGAATGAGAGAGCATAGGCTTACTTGAATAAATTCGCACCAGCTACATGGACCAAGGAACATTTTAGAGAATTGCCTAAGATAGATAACCTACGCAACAACAATTGTGAGATGTTCAACTCAAAAATCCTAAAGTATAGAGGGAAGCCCATACTCACCATGGTTGAGGAGGTCAGATCTACATCATGAGGACCATGGCTTCCCATAAGAGGCAGAAGGCTGATTACACTGGTCCATAGCACCTGTACAACAGAGTAGACTAGAGAAGGAGAAGATTCAGAGTAATTGGTGGACACTAGTCTGGTAAGGTAATTCAGAGGCTAATAGGTATGAAGTTCAGAGATAGCCTAGCAAAGTTGATGTCAACTTGCATACACACACATGTAGTTGTAGGTTCTAGCAACTCACTAGACTACCATGTATGCATGCAATTCCTGTAATAGCATACAAAATTTATAAACCTAAGGACTATGTCCATCCATGGCTGAAAATGACTTCCTTTAATGCTATTTATTAGCTCTTCATCCAACCAACTCAAGGTCAATAATATTGGGTGCAGACACCTCAAATAGGACTAACTCTACCTCCTATTAAGAGGCCTACAGGAATGCCAAAGAAACAAAGAAAAAATATGGCAAAGAGACACCTGTCAATCCTTACAAGATGAAAGAGCTTATTTTGATATGAAATGCTCCAAGTGTGATGGCTCAGGCTATAACATAAGAACTTGCAAAGGCCAACTTGCACAAAAACATAATAAAAGAAAGAAGAATGGCACTGCCTTTATAGGGACAGAGCAAAGTAATCCTCATGATGCTCCATGTGTGATGGATCTTACACAATCACACCCACCTTCTGAAGATGCTGTCCATTAGTTGCTCAGGTTCTGAACCTCAATTTTGTCCTTCATTTTTGATTTATTTTGCTTCACATGTTAAGTTTAGCATAGTTTCACATTTTCCATTGTGCAGGCACCCACTACCTCCACCTACTATTGCACTTGTTAGGCCTATTGCAGTGAGGCCTCCACCTATCAGGATTGCTAGTAAAAGATTCCATCCGCCTGAAGCTTTAAGGCCTCCACCTGCTGCTGCTACACCTGCTAGTCCTATTGCAGTAAGACCTCCACCTGTTAGTTCTCCAACTCCACAAGGTCTAATATTTATTGAAGAAACCATGCAAGTAGCAAGTAGGGGTATTGCAGAAAGGTTCATGGGATTTATGCCCACTTCAAGTCTAAAAAGACCACCTTTACCAAACTAACAGTGAAGTAACTTGGATCATATTGTAATGCATAATGTTTTTTGGACTAACTTAATTAGTCTTGGGGATAAATGGCATTTTTGAGTTCATTGTGCATTTTGGGGACAATGTAACTTTAGTGGTACACTACTTATAGATTAAGTGTAGGAAATGTTAATAGTGTAATTAGGGATGTTGGTTTGTTTTTGTTAGGACTTTGTGTCCACAATACACCTTTTGCAACACCAATGACATTATACAATGGTTCAATGAATATTAAGTTTAATACAAATCTTGTGTGCAACCTATTATTCAGTTTTATGTCTTCAACATTTTATTTCCATTCATGTATAATTATATTGCTCATATGTTGATTTTGTTCCATTTAACCATGACCATTAACCATAAAAGAACAAAATCAAGCAAATGTCATATACCACAATGTTAACATTTTCATTAAAGTGTAGGTAGGTACAAAATGATATGATTGTCAGGTTATAAATGCTTTCATCCTACTGCCTACACTACGAAAAAATCATTGTCACTCATCTACTTCCATTCGAATCTAAATACATTACATCAACCATCTACTTCCAAGAACACGCTACTACCATACAAAACACCAACACCAAACTAAGGATAATTACACAAACTTTAACTGTCCTAATTTCCCTCTCCAACTTCATAATCCTTTTACTAAGTTTACAATTAGAAGATAACCCCATTTCATAATTTGTCTTGGCTGCATAATCCTCATTTGCATGATCCAACCAAAAGAAATATCCATATGCTAATTCCTTGTGTTGCATTCAAATCAAGTTAGCATACAAAATCAGGTCAATATTAGTCATATTGAACAAAGCCTTACATTCATTATTAGTTTACAATATCATCTTGTACAGTGGGCATATGAAGAACCTTCTACTGGGGTTTTGAATCGTTTTTGAGGTTAGACAAATGGTTGCATTCCCATAAAAGCATAACCTCCGTTATGGTACCCTCTAATGGCGTCCATTGACTATCCACCCCGTAGAATCACACCACTCCATCTCTGACGATGACCTTTAGTTTGGGATGCTCCAATCGATGTGCTCATATATCCACCACTCATCATTTTACTTACAAATGCTTCCACGGTTGATGGACAAGAAGAAAAGGAGATTTGGTAATTTCAGAAATTAGGGATTTAGGGGAGCTTGGGAAAATAGGGATTTGGGGTTAGTTGGGAAATTAGGAATTTGGGGTCAGTTTTTTTGCCCCAATGGCATTTTCCAATGACCACGTCAAGCAAAATTAGTGGGATATAGGCAGTTAACGTGTCAAATAAGCATATCTGTTAAGCCAGATGGAGGAATTTTAATGCTTAGACCATGTGAATTACGAATTAATTTTTCAAGGATTACATAAGGGATTTTAATTTCCTAGGGACTAATATGATGAGTCGTGTATCTTTCAGAGATGAAAATGGTGATTTAGTCATTTGTCAACAGCATACAGCATACCTTTAAGTTACCAAAAGTAATTGTAAACATTGTATTTTGATTCCACTAATATAAAAATTTTCAAAAATATTAAAAAACTATAAATTCATAGCTCAAATTTTAAGCTATTTTATGCTAATTTCCTTAATAATCAAAATTTCTATGAAGAAAAAACACAAAAACCATAGAAAATAAAATGTCAAAAATTAATTATTAAAATGATTGAAAATTAGAAAAAAAAAAGAAAGCTAAAGATTTCAAATCAAGAAGAAAAACATAAAAAGTTGAAAAGTTAAAGAACATGGTAAAAAAATAAATCAAAAAACAAAAAAGCAACACCAAAAACAAGAAAAAAACAAAAAAGCCCAACCACTCATTCACCCTTCATGTTTCAACGGACCCACTTTCATCGCATAGGACGGACACGATTCGTGCAGCCATCATCAGAGGACACTGCACTCACGCACAAGGCAGGGCACTCACCCTCTCCCTTGAGCACTCACGCACAGAACATGATTTCACGGCACCAGCATCTTTTTTTTTTTTTGTGTTTTTTGGTATAAACGGCACCAGCATCTTTTTTTTTTTTTTGTGTTTTTTGGTATAAACGGCACCAGCATCTTACCTCACCTCTGGCACACCATAACAGACTCACCCATTTTTAGCACCAACACCCACCGACATGCATCATCTTCTCTCAGAGAGACCCATTTTAGCACACAGACGGGAGCGCCTTCACAAATTTTTTCACTCCAGACCTTAGCAGACACTCTCACCTCACTCTCTAGTCTCTACACTTCACCCTCACCGTCACCCACTGCAACGTCAGAATCACCCCAAGTCCCACACATTCCTTTAGCAGAACAGGAAGAGAGCTATTAAAGAGAAAGGAAGCATAACGCAGAATGGGAGAAAGAAAGAGGAGTAGTGGAGGCAGGAGTGAAAATGGAGAATCAGAAAACAGAGGATTTTCCTTGGAGGATCTGCATCTTAGTAGGAGAGGTAACACTTGAATTCTCTGGTGCTCTTTTGGATTCGTAGCTGTTTCGTAAATATTTTTCCATTCAAAATTCTAGCTTTGCACTCCCCCACAGATCCACACCGACACCTCAGGTCACTCCAACACCACTCCCACTCTCAAACAGCCCCTGCACTGCACCCTCACAAGGCACCAACTCACTGCACTGGCTCTCCTGTCACCCACTCCACAGCGAGCACCCACTGCACCAAAACAGGCACACTCCTCACGGTCCCAAAAACAGAGCACACGCAGCTTCCTCCCTCCACTCACGGCACACACCCACTCCACCATACACGAAACACAGAGCATTCCTCACACAGACCTCACCTTCACTTATCTCACCCATAGCACCTTCCTTTAACGACACCCAAGCACCACAAGCACCCCTCTGCACGCACTCTTGGAACGACGCTCCATCCACAAATAACGCTCCCAGTTTTTATTCAATTTCTTTTTTCTTTCTTACAACAGTTTTTAATTTAACTCTTGGGACCATGAACTATATTGGGCTATATATTTTGAGGGAGGATATGTGTTGCTTAATTTCATTGGCTAGTGATGGTGCTTAATCTCATTTGTTAAAGTATTGGAATAATTTCCTTATTTGGGCTTATTACTGTTTTGGGAATAAATTTTATTTAACTTTATAGTCTTTATTAAATAAATGATTTCATGATTTTTATTGGGCTAAGTTTTGTTCTATTTTTATGTGAATATCAGGTTTTGGCTAAAATTTTATTTATGTTTATTAACTTTAGTTTTAGGTTGGGTTGAAAATTAAATAAAAATAATAATTGTTTAATCAGTATAGTTAGTTTGAATTGTTATTATGGTTTAATACTTTATCTCAATTTGAACTTTTTTTATCTCATTTAATTATTGGTTATTTTATCATTATTTAAATATTTAAAAAAATTAATTTTCAAAATTTAAATAATTAACCAACTCATTGATTTAGAAAATAATTCTTTTGAAAAATCTGCTAACTGCTTCTTATCAAATCCACTTGTTGTCTTATTGTTTGACAAAGCTTAATAGTTAAATGTGACGTCAGTCCCAAGCTGCATGTCGTCGTCGAATCATTTTTGTAGACAAGCATTTGACAAGGTCTTGCAATTCCTCTAATTTTCAAAGTCAGCCTTTCACAAGTCCCCTTTTGTCGAAAAGATTTGTTTTCGATATCAATAGTATCCTAACTGTATTATGCCCAATAATTTTTAAAATTCACTGTATCCTTATATCCATGTGACGTGATATCTCTGTGTTCAATATCGTATCCATGTTTCTGCACATATACACATCCACGTCTCCCACGCACCATTCCCTCCATAATCACGGCCCAAGCAGACCCACAAGCACCGAACCACTAACGGGCAGCTCACAGCCCAAGACTCCACCTTTCTCCATTTTCATGGCCAAGTCTACTTCAACCTAAAAGGGACCATGCACATTTCACACCTTGCTCTATCCGTTCGTCACACACCTTGCGCTCAAACACCTTCTCACAGTTTTCTCGCGCTTCTACACTGCCCAAACCTTCATTGGGTCTCACTGCAGCAGTAAACTGTTGGACAAGTAATTTGCAAAATTAGTTTTGGAAGAAAGTTAGATAATCAATGTAATTTACAAAGAGAAATTAAAAACTGAGTCTCCACGGAATAATGTAATTATTCTCATGTATCATCCATTCATGATCCCAAAACTTTTCTTTGCTGCCCAACATATTTGACCATAAAATTTTTATTATATAATGGAATTTTCTTATTACATAAAGATACATATTTAATAAATTTATAAAATACATAGATAAGAGTAAATATTTAATTAACACTAACTCATTAACATCAAATGATGTTTGAGTGCATCGTGTAGGTGTATGTTTGGATTAAATTTTACAAGTTTAATTTTGAATGAACTTGATTTTAGTCAGAAGTGAGTTTGAAGTGAAGTGATATATCCTTAAAAATTTTATCTAAAAATTGATTTTAACAAAATAAATGTTGTTTGGATAGTATTGATTCAAATTATTTTTGAATATATAATTATCAAAAATGATATAAGTTAAGATGTAGTGAAAAAAGACAAAATAAATTGTAAGAAAAAAATATCAAAGTTGAAAATATTAAAGTTTTTCTAACTAACTTTTGTTGTAATGCAGGAGCAATAAAATCTAGTTTCAACTATTTTTGCATCAAATGTGCTTCTAGGGGTTATAACAGTTTCGCCAAGACTTTCTGTAGTTGGTTGGCCATAAACCATGAATTGAGAAAGTTTTTGGATATTCAGGCATTGCGTATTGATCACCTTGATTGCACAATCTTAAAAAACTAGTCGATGACAAGGGATGGTGCACTAAACAAAACAATTAACGACCTGAGTGTGAAGATGAGGCTTTTTATGATTTGTAAATTAGTGGTAGTAAGAGGAGAATAAGAAAAGAGCAGTGACAAATTCCAAGAGAAAAGAGAAAGAAGTGTGAGATTAGATTAAAATTTTCACACATTCACTTCTTAAATACAATTCAGTTTATTTATGAAGTCATTACTTTTTACTAGACGCATATATTCTTATTTTATAAAAAATATATTTTATATAATTTTGTATAAAATTTATAATATATATTCCTATGCATAAAATATATTCTTATATTATATATAACATATGTCAATTTTAAAATTAGGAAATGTAATAATAGTTGTGATAACTTTCTGACAAGAACACGTAAGATTTTTCTAACTTATTTGTGGCTTTTCCTCATGATTTTAGGTTAAACTAACAAATGGACTGGGCTGCTATTTTGAGTTGTTATTTTTTTTTTAAAGTTTTGAACTCTTATATTTATTTTCTTGATGCTATATAAAATATTATACATACTCCAAGTACTTATTGATAAAAGTAAAAAACTTTTCGTTTTCTTTCTTTTTAAAGACATGTGACACTGACAACCTGACGTTATCCTTAAGAATCAATTGATTTTATTAATTTTTTTAAAGTAAATATTGAGTTACTAAAAAATTTTAATTTATGTAATAAATAAAGAAGTTGATTTTTTTTTCAAAAGAAATACATGAGGACTGTTAATTTCCTCTTTCTTTTTTTCCTTCTTGGCGGAGGTTGGTAGATGGTTTTTTTTTTTTGCTTTCATTAATTGGTACATAGATAAGTATGTTAATTTATTTTTATGTAATAACATTCATTAAAAAGGAAGGAAAATAGTTCAAAAGTTATAAAAAAAATAAAAAAAATCAGCTTAAAATTGCAACTCAATCCGTTTTGCAAGTTTTGACTAAAATCACTCTTAAAAAACCCATGAGTCAAAACTCACGAAAAGATTAAAAAAGCCATACATTAGAATATACTAATAAGATATTATATGGATTAAGAAAGTTATAAAGTTATTACAATTATTATTGCATTTCTTAATTTAAAAAAATATATCTTATATATATCCTCAGAATATTTTATATGCAAAGAAAAAAAAAAAATATATATATATATATATATATGTATATAATACAAAGTTATATAAAATTTATTTTTATGAAATAAAAGCATAAGGTAATGACTTGAGTAAGTAGAGTAAAGTATATTTAAAGTGCCAAGATGTGAAATAGACTCTTTTCTCTTCACTTTTAAATCAGCTACTGCTTGGCACCATTATACAAATCATGAATGGTCCCATCCTCACACTCATGTCTTTGCTAGTTGTTTTGTTTAGTGTACTGTCCCATGCCACCTATCGGCTTTGTAAGTTTGTGCGACAGTGGCCATCGTCCGTACGTAAGAGTAATACACAATGCCTGAATATTTCAAAAACCTTTCTCAATTCATGTTTTATGATCAACCAACTATACCAAGCCTTGGCCAAACTGTTGCAGTGAAGCACCCTAAGATGTTGACTTGGCTGTTAATTTTAATTAATCATTTATTCTTTATTTTATAAATTTATTAATTATGTATATTCATGTGATAAATAAATTATATTATGTTGTACTCTTGGAGCTCAAAACTTGATCCTTGGATAAATTATTTGTAGCCGAATATGTTGGATAATAATGAGAAGTTTTAGGTTATGAATAGATTACACACGACACTTGTTAACATGTAGGTGGCTCCATGTAGCCAATACTTTTTCCAAGATTTTTGAGTTTGGAACTCATGCTGGAACCCAGAGCAATACAAGTATTGGGTTAGACAATAACTGTGAGACCATCTTGTTTAGATGCGTAATGGAAACCTGTGGTTATGACCAGGCCATTGGGTGCTTACTATATATAAGCACAGAGATTTAAGGTTCTTGTGAAGTACCTTGAAATTCAAGCATAGAGAGCATAAATCACACCTTTTCAACTAAGAACAATAAATAAGCAAATACTTTTGCCACATAGAATTTAATCATGTATCTTTGTTAACAAAATCTATAAAGATGTAAGGAGTTTCTTAAATGGTGCGATGATCCCATCGATGAGAGGGATTTGCATCCTCCCCTATTTTAAGTATCCTGAGTGTGAATGCAGTGCAGGAGTGTGTCGAAAGATGAAGGAAATGCAAAGCATTGGCATGGATTATTAGCTTTCCCTGTTGAAGAGATAGGATGTTTGTTTTCCTTTTTTTTTTCTTTAGTTTTTGAGCTGAACGCTTGCCCTACATTGACTGCCTTTTCTTCATGAGAATGGCTAGTTGCTGGTTGATTTGATACCATTGTTGAGTTGAGGACTCTTTCCATTGTGAAACAACCACATTTTCCATCAATGCAAATTTACGTGGATGGTATTGAAAATGTCCAAAAAAAACAACTAGTAGGTATTCTCCTCATCATCCAAAAGGTTCTCTTTGTTCCAAACCCCTGCTTCGCACAGGTTACAAAACAAGTAGCATATAAACGGTACTTAACCTATGGCTCTTCCAACTCTTTCATTGTATAAAAGCAACAGGTTACCCCTATTCATTCTGTCCCTTCCCTCTCAAATTAAGCACCAGGTTACCCATATTCACCCTATCCCTTCCCCTTCAAATTCTTTGCCCGTGCAACATGGCAGCTGCATTAGCCTCAGATTTGACTTTTTGTTTGAATTCCTCATATTCATCTATGTCTGAGTCTTTCACTTGCTTGTATTCATATTCATATTTGTCTTCCACTTTGGCTTCTTCGTCTTTCCACAAATCCATTTCAGTCAGACAATTAGAGAATGATGGTTTTTGGTCAAGTTCTTTGTCTTTCTAGGAGAATGATGGTCCTTGGTCAAGCTCTTTATCTTCTTCGTCTTCCTCAAATCTTGGTCAAGCTCTTTATCTTCTTCGTCTTCCTCAAATCTCATTTCAGGATGGCAATCAGAGAGTGGTGTCCTTGGACAAGTTGATTCCAGTGTCTCTAACAACAACTGCCAGCTGCTCGCCAGCAAGAGCCTTCAAGTGGGGTAGCGTGAATTGCTATGTTAATACTATACGTCTGCAATACCCAATCGTGGATATTGAGGTAACATTAGTTAAACATTTTTTTTTCTTAAAAAATTTACTAATCTTGGTGAGTATAACATGGGGAGCATATTCTAAAACTTGATTATGAAACAATTGGATTCTTGGATTCTTTTCCTTTCTTTTTTTTTTCTTTTTTTGTGTGATTATATTATGATGGTTTTTGTGGTCAATCTTAATCAAACTCATGATCGACCTTTGGATGTCAACAAAAGGAGTGGCGTTGCCGAGGGTGTTTGTGAATTAAGGATTTGGTTCCTTTATTAATAGTTAACCAAATTCAATATCATTTGGAATTAACTGCACTGATCTGAAATCAAAAAACTTGATTAGTTTATAAACAAGCTTAAACAATTCAGTTTTCTTTTAATTCAGTTTGGTTTAGTTTTGTAGTTCAATTTGGTTAGTAATTCTTTTTGCCCATCCGTATTTATAACAAGGTTCTGAATAACATATATGCAAGAAAAATAGATTGCACTAGTTCATTATGAGAAGCAAATAGTACTAGTATAAATAAAAGAAAGAAAACATAATAACAGAATCATAGAAAAAAGTAAAAAATATATCCCTAACCCCAAGTAAGTGGGAGTGTGACTATCACCTAACATAGAGTAATAATAAATTTGTAATTACAAGAAACGAGAAGAATTATAATTTTCCCCAAAAGAAGGACCTTTTGGTTTTGGATCTATCTTGTGTGGCCACGGCCTCTCTTGGAACTATTCCTTCTTGCTTGAACCATTGTAACACAAACAGCATTATGATCACTTAGAGTAAGGATGCGTTGTTGACCAGCATTATTAGGCCTCTGGTTCACATCCAAAGATTGATCATCAGCTTGATTAGGATTGATCACTATCTGATAGTTATCCACATACAGAATCATATAGAAAAAGAATTGAAAAGAAAAGAAAAGAAAACTATTGATATTACAAAATCCAAGAATTCAATTGTTTCATAATGAAGTTTTAGAATATGCACCCCATGTTATATTCACCTAGATTAGTAATTTTTCAAATAAAAAAAGAGAATTTTTTTCATCTAATCTTACCTCAATATTCATGATTGGTGCTTGTATATCTATATTAACAGTGATAGCAATTTGTGCTACCCCACTTGTAGGTTTTTATTGGCGGGCAGCTAGCAATTGTTGTTAGAGACGCTAGAATCCACTTGACCAAGAACCATCACTATCTGATTACTTTCTTAAAATGGAATTTAAGGAAGAAGAAGAAGATGAAGAGCTTGACTAAGAGCCATCACTCTTGGAGGAAGACAAATAGCTTGAACAAGAACCATCATTCTCTTATTGCTTTCCTAAAATGGGAATTAAGGAAGACGAAGAAGACAAATATGAACACGAATATGTGGAAGAGGAAGACGCAGACTCAGATGAATATGAGGAATTCAAACAAGAAGACAAATTTGAGGTTGATGCAGTTGCAATGGTGCAAGGGCCAAGAATTTGAGAGGGACAGAATCGGGTGTATATGGGAAACTTGGTGCTTAATTTGAGAAGGAAAGGACAGGGTGAATATAGGTAACCTGGTGCTTTCATATAATCAAAGAGTTGAAACAGCCTTGGCCGTACATAAAGAATTTGGATTCTCTCCTATGACAGAACCTTCTTAATGGAAAGAGATAAATACAAATTATAATATATTGATACCCACCATGATGGATTATAAATTTTACTTTTTATATTTGAAACCTTTTGTTTCTTTCCCTATCTAACATGACACTCTCCTGTTATTTCATTAATAGAAGAGAATACTAATTCGCACGTAAATTTTATTGCTACTTTGATTTGATGTTCACATGAACCTGACAGACACATTAAATGGCTCACATTTATATTACATGTAATATAACCTTCATGTAATAAATAATGGGTTTCTACACTATTTTACATATAGAATACTAACTAGACTTTTATTAATAAACAAGTGTATTTTCACTAATTAAATAAGTAAAGAAATAAATATCCACCCAAAATTAAAATCTCAAAGAGATAGATATAAAAAAATGTTTTAGATGCATATAACTACAAGTGATTTACAAAAGTAAAATTTAGGGATTTTTGGTGAAAAGTGAAATTTAAAAGAAGGGATCAAAACCAAAAGACTCTCAATTCTCATATTACAAGTGATTTTGCTTTGTTTTGTATGCTTTACTTTGTGAAAATCAACTTCCATAATAATATATTTAAATTTCAAATTATGAAACTTTTATTTATATATTTCAATTTTTATAATTTTATAATTTCTTAATTTTTATAATTTTTCCACTCAATAGTTAATTCTTGGATCCATCACTTGATGGTTTTGCACCTTACTAACTATAATGAGTAAAAATTTAAATGAAGCTCTGAATTCAAGTTTTAGTAATAACATTTTAATCTATATATAAAAAACAAATGTTAAATATATATGGAAAACTTAACAGTAGAAGAAACTGGTTTGGGGCTTTGTTGCTAATTAAATTACATTTATAATACCTAGAATGAATAATTTTATTTTACCTTGCAGTTGTTGCCATACCATTTCAAGAGCCACTGTCAATATTGGCAACACCGAGTTGAGTAGTTCCTCTGTTACCAATTTGAGAGCTTCAACCACTTGTATTACCATTCCCAGAGCTCGAACTATTTCTATTACCATCCCTAGATCTCCAAACAGTTCTATTCGCAAGTGGTTCCGTGTAGCCTATACTTTTCCTAAGATTTTTGGGCTTGGAAATCATGTTGGAACCTAGAGCAATACAAGTATTGGGTTAGACTATAAGTGTGAGACCATCTTGTTTTGATGTGTATTGGAAACCTATGGTTATTACCAGGCCATTAGGTGCTTGCTATTTATAAGCATAAAGATTTAAGGTTCATGAGAAGTGCCTTGAAATTCAAACATAGAGAGCGTAAAAAAATTTCACACCTTTTCAACTAAGAACAATAAAGAAGCAAATACTTTTGCCACATAGAACTTAATTGTGTATCTTTATCAACAAAATCTATAAAGATGTAAGGAGTTTCTTGAATGTTGCGATGATCCTATCGATGAGAGGTATTTGCGTCCTCCCCTATTTTATGTACCCTGAGTGTGAATGTGGTGCAGGAGTGCGTTGAAGGATGAAGGAAATGCAAAGCTTTGGCGTGGATAAATACTATTTTGCTTGCCCTATTAAAGAGATAGGATGTTTGTTTTTTTTTTTTTTTGGGTTGAATGCTTGCCCTACATTGAATGCCTTTGCTTCATGAGAATGGCTAGTTGCTGGTTGATTTGATAACATTACTAAGTTGAGGACTCTTTTCACTGTGAAACAACTACATTTTCCATCAATGCAAATTTACATGGATATTTTTTAAAATGTCCATGAAAACAACTAGTTATTTGTTCTCCTCATCTTCCAAAGGGTTCTCTTTGTTCCAAACCCATGTGTTGCATGGGTTATAAAATAAGCAATATATAAATAGTACTTAACCCAAGGTTCTTTCAACTCTTTCATTATATAAAAGCACCAGGTTACTCATATTAATCCTATCACTTCCCTCTTAAATTAAGCACTAGGTTACCCATATTCACCTTGTCCCTTCCCTCTCAAATTCTTTGCCCATGCAACATGGCAGCTGCATCAGCCTCAGATTTGTCTTCTTGTTTGAATTCCTCAAATTCATCTTAGTCTAAGTCTTCCACTTTCTTGTATTCATATTCATATTTGTCTTCCGCTTTGTCTTCTTCATCTTCCTTAAATCCCATTTCAAAAAGGCAATTAGAGAATGATGGTTCTTGGTTAAGCTCTTCTACTTCCTCTGAAAATGATGGTTATTGATCAAGCTCTTTATCTTCTTCATCTTCTTGAAATTCCATTTCAGGAAGGCAATAAGAGAATCATGGTTCTTGGACAAATGGGTTCCAGCGTTTCCAACAACAACTGCCAGCTGCTTGCCAGCAAGAACCTCCAAGTGGGGTAGCGTGAATTGATGTCACTATTACTATAGATCTGCAAGCACCAATCATGGATATTAAGGTAATAGTAGATGAAACAATTTTCTTTTTTCTTGAAAAATTTACTAATCTTGGTGAGTATTACGTGGGGTACATTTTCTTGAAAAATTTTCTTTTCTTTCCTTTTTTTTTGTTCTTTTTTTGTATCATTATGTTATGATGGTTTTGTATGAATAACTGTCCGATAGTGGTCAATACTGATCACACTCGTGATCGACCTTTGAATGTCAACCAGAGGAGTGGCATTATCGAGGGTGTTTGTGACTCAAGGATTTATTTCAGTTATTAATAGTTAACTAGATTATATATCATTAAGAATTAACTGCACTAATCTGACACCACAAAACTTAGTTGGTTTATAAAAAAGCTTAAACAATTCAGCTTTTTTTTTTTTAATTCTGTCTGGTTTAGTTTTGCAGTTCAATTAGGTTAGAAATTCTTTTTGCCCATCTGTATTTGTCACAAGGTTCTGAACAACATAAATGTTAGAACAATAGGTTGCACTAGTTCTTTCTGAGAAGCAAATAGTACTAGTATAAACAAAAGATAGAAAACATAATAACAAAATCATAGAGGAGAACAAAAAAATATATCCCCAACCCTAAGTAAGCGACAGCTTGACTATCACCCAACACCGAATAATGATAAATTTGTAATTACAAGAAACGAGAAAAATTATAGTTTTGCCAGAAAGAGGGACCTTTTGTGAGTAGATCTATTTTGTGTGGCCAAGGCTTCTGTTGGAACCAAGGTTCTGAAAATCGAACCGGTCATTGAACCGGTTAAGCTACTGATTTAAGGTTTAATGGTTCAACCGTGGTCGAACCGTGGTCGGACCGGAATATAATTGAATATCTATATATATATATAAGAAATATTAATAAAATAAATAAAAATTATAAAAATATAATATAAATTAATAATAAAATTATTTAAAACATAAAAAAATAGTGTTATAAAGTAAAAAAATATTATATTCATACAAACAATATAATATTAATTTACATATCATACAAATTAACTAAAATAAACATAATTCATAACTTACAGTCTTATACCAACATAATAGTAATCAATCATACTAACAATAACAATCCTAAACAAGTAAATAACATAAGTTCAACAATATTCCATCAAAAGACTTGTAAAGTAAGTAAATTAAATAAATTTTCAATTTGTATATCGTTAACAAAGTTCTGAAAATCGAACTGGTCATTAAATTAGTGAATGAGCTGATTCATGATTCAATAGTTTTACTGTGGTGGAACCAGTAATATAATTAAATATATATTTATATTTATATATATTAAAATATATATATATATATATATATATATGTAGACACACCACACACTCTCTTGCACATTTTATATATTTTATAAATATATTACTCACGAAAGATCATATTAAGAAAGTCATGTATCTTCTATTCACACTAAAGGTCAAAAAAAATAGAGTTTTGATTGACAAATGATGTTGAAGTATTTTGGCTTTTTCTCATAGTATATAAAAAGAAAAGGACTAATATAAATAGAAGACCATCGTGGCTTGGTGGTTGGCTTCTTGGACATCAATCCAAGAGGCCTGTGTTCGATTCCTGATTTTGACGAAAACTTGATTTTGAACCGGAAACTAGCCAAACCGTGACCGGTTCACACGGTTTGGCCGGTTTAGCTCCGGTTCAGCGGTTGGTTACCGATTTTTAAGTATTCCGGTCCTGTGAGCCTGACTGAACCGGCCAAATGACCGGACCGGTTCACAGTTGAACCGGCCGGTTCGGTCCGGTTTTCAGAACCCTGGTTGGAAATGCCCCTTCTTGCTCGAACCACTGTAGCATAAATTGCATTACGATCACTTGGAGTAGGGATGCATTGTTGACTAGCATTATTAGGCCTCCGATTCACATCCAAAAGTCAATCATGAGCTTGATCAGGATTGGCCACTATTTGATAGTTGTCCATACAAAACCATCAGAACAATATCATATAGAAAAAGAATAAAAAAGAAAAGAAAAGAAGAGAAAACTATTGATGATGCAGAATCCAGGAATCCAACTGTTTCATAATGAAGTTTTAGATCCATGTTATATTCATGAAGATTAATAAATTTCTTTTTTTAAAAATGAAAAATTGTTTCATCTAATCTTACTTCAATATCCACAATTGGTACTTGCAAACCTATATTAATAGTGACAGGATTTCGCGCTACCCTATTTGCAAGTTTTTACTGGCGGGCAACTGGTAGTTGTTGGAGACACTGAAATCCACTTGATCAAGAACCATCATTCTTTGGTTGCCTTCCTGAAATAGGATTTGAGGAAGACCAAGAAGACGAAGAACTTGATCAAGAACCATCATTCTCTAATCGTTTTCCTAAAATGGGATTTGAAGAAGATGAAGAAGAAGATAAATATGAATACGAATACAAGGATGAGGAAGATGTAGACTCAGATGAATTTCAGGAATTCAAACAAGAAGACAAATCTGAGGCTGATGTAGCTGCCACATGGAATTATTTAGAATTTAGGCATTAAATTAGGTAAATTAATTGTCTATGACTGATATAAAAATTATTAGTCCCACGTCTGAGAAAAAAAGTTCTATATTATTTAAGTTTTAAGTCTCATAATGAAAAAATAGAAAACCCTTTCCCCTATGAATGGTTATATATAGACTACAACGTAAACAAGTTTAATTGTCTCTTTCCTCTACATTCTATATAAAAAAAAGTAAGAGGTCATAGTAAATTTTATGAGAAGGACCTAACGTCGATTAAGATTACGGATTATCCTAGCTTAAGCTAGGTAAGTGGATACTTTATAGAATGGCATTTTTATGTTTTTCATTGGGCAATTTTGGCTTGAGAATTTAGGCTTTGGTATATGGAATTATTTAGAATTTAGACATTAAATTAGGTAATTTAATTTTCTATGATTGATATATAGATTATTGGTATTTTCCATGGTTACAAAGCAGTACAGCAAACTTCCAATTCAGCAAGGTGAATTGTTAGAGTAAGATGCAACTATAAATTGCTAAGTACTATGAGTCGTTTCTATCTATTATACGTCTATTTCATTTTCTTTTGAAATTCTTGAAATAGGCTTTCATAATTGGATTTTGAATATAGCAGAGCCCTAGTACATGTTTGGTGTCCTGGAAAGAAAGGGAAAGGAGCTTACAAAATCTTCGAGGTCAAAGGAAAAAAAAACCTCTCATTCCCATTCCATTCCTTTCTTCTCCCTCTTACCAAGCATGTTCACAAGTGTAGTAGATGTTAAATGCTCTCTGAGTTATAAACTCAAATGATATTGCATAACTTTCATATACAAGTAATGACATAACTACTGGTTTAACTACTTTGGTTGATCAAGTGAGTTTCTAGCTATTTTGTGAGCTCATCGCATTGTTCATGTGGGGAAGTTCAAAAATTAGTTGTTTTTACAATTTTGAATTTGGAAGCCTTGTGGGCTGACTCTTAGATGTTCTTCGTATTTCTACAAGTAGGATCTATGTCAGTTTGTTATGTGTTAATTACTGTTTGAATTATTTCGTGGTGTTTTATTTTGAAATAAATTTTTGCAATGTATAATTTTTAAAAAATTACACATGAGATTCTTCTAACAATACGGATATATATATTGTAAAAAAAAAGATAGGGATAATTTTTAAAAAAATAAGGATAAGTCTTAACCAAAAAGAGGAAGAAAAAAAGAGAAGCTTATTATTTAAGTCCCATGTCTGAGAAAAAAAGTTCCATATTATTTTAGTTTTATGTCTGACATTGCAGAAACAGTAAACCCTTTCCCCTATGAATGGTTATATATAGGCTATAAGGTAAATAAGTTTAATTGTCTGTCTCCTCTAAATTCTGTATAAAAAAATAAGAGGTCATAGTAAATTTTACGAGCAGGACCTGACATCGACTTAAGTTAGGTGAGTGGATACTTTATGTAATAAATTTTTTTATGTTTTTCATTGGGCAATTTTGGATAGTGAATTTAGGCTTTTTGGCATATTAAATTATTTAGAATTTAGGCATTAGATTAAGTAATTTAATTGTCTATGACTGATATAAAGATTATTGGTATTTTCTATGATTAAAGAGTAATATAGGAAATTTTCAGTTTAATAAGGCGAATTGTTGGAGTAAGACACAACTCTAAATTGCTAAGTATTGTGAGTGCTTTCTATTTGTTATACGTCTACTTCTAATTTCTTTTGAAAATCTTGAAATAGATTTTTATAATTGCATTTTGAATATAATAGACCTCTAGTGCATGTTTGGTGTCCTGGATAGAAAAGGAATGAACTTACAAAATTTTCAAGGTCAAAGCAAATAAAAACCTCTCATTGTCATTCCAATCTATCCCTTTCACTCTTACCAAACATGTTCACAAGTGTAATAGAAATTAAATGCTCTCTTACTTGTAAACTTATACGAAATTGCATATTTTTCATATACAAGTAATGAGAATGCTTCTAGTTTAACTATTTTGGTTGATCAAGTGAGGTTCCAGTTATATATGAATTGTTAGGTAAGTGGATTTCCCTATGAGGTTCCAGTTATTTTGCAAAAATAGTAAACCATTTTCCCTATGAATTGTTATATATAAACCGTAAGGTAAATAAGTTTAATTTCCCTATGACATTGATTTAGATTACGGATTATCCTATTATAAGTTAGGTAAGTGGATACTTTTCGTAGTGGATTTTTTGTGTGTTTTTCATTGGGCAATTTTGGGTAGTAAATTTAGGCTTTGGTATATGGAATAATTTAGAATTTAGATATTAAATTAGATAATTTAATTGTCTATGAATGATATATAGATTATCAGTATTTTCTATGGTTATAAAACGGTAGAGGGAACTTCTAGTTCATGAAGATGAATTGTTGGAGCAAGACGCAACTGTAAATTATAAAGAACTGTGTGTGGTTTCTATCTATTATACATCAATTTCAAATTTCTATTGAAATTCTTGAAACATAATTTTATAATTGAATTTTGAATATAGTAGAGTCCTAGTACATGTTTGGTGTCTTGGAAAGAAAAGGAATAGAACATACAAATTATCTATGGTCAAAGTATAAAAAACCTCTCATTCCCATTCCATTCCTTTACTCTCCCTCTTTCCAAACACGTTCACTGGTATTGTAGATATTAACTACTCATCAAGTTGTAAACTCATAAGAAATTGCTTATTTTTTATATATAGGTAATGAGATTGCTTTTGATTTAACTACTTTGGTTGATCAAGTGAGTTTCCAGTTATTTGGTGAGCTCATCGCAATGTTCATGTGGGTAAATTTAAATATTAGTTTTATTTATGTTTTTGAATTTGGAAACCTTGTGAGCTGACTCTTAGATGTTTTTTGTATTTCTACCAGTAGGATTCATATTAGTTTGTTATGTGTTAATTATTGTTTGAATTATATTATGGTGTTTTATTTTGAAATTAATTTTATCAATATGAAATTTTTGAAAATTACACATGAGATTCTTGTAACGATATAGATATATATATTAAAAAAAGAAGATAGGATACTTTTTAAAAAAGTAAGGATAATGCTTAACCAAAAAAAGAAAGAAAAAAAGATAGGCTTGTAATTTAAGTGCCACATTTGAGAAAAAAGTTTTACATTATTTTAGTTTTAAGTCTCACATTAAAAAATTAGTAAACTCATTCCCCTATGAATGGTTATATATATATCGTAAGGTAAACAAGGTTAATTGTCTCTCTTTTCAAGATTTTTTTATTAAAAAAAAAGATGTGACAGTAAATTTTGCGAGCAGAATCTGACATTGATTCAAATTTTGGATTATCCTATCTTAAATTAGGTAAGTGGATACTTTATGTAGTGGATTTTTTTATGTTTTTCATTGGACAAATTTTGGTAGTGAATTTAGGTTATGGTATTTGGAATTATTTATAATTTAGGCAATAAATTAGGTAATTTAATTGTCCATAACTGATATATATATTATTAGTATTTTCTACGGTTACAGAGCAGTATAAGGAACTTCCAGTTCAGCAAGGCGAATTCTTGGAGTTAGATGCAATTGTAAATTATTAAGTACTGTGGATGGTTCTATCTATTATATGTCTATTTCAAATTTCTTTGAAATTTTTGAAACAGATTTTTATAATTGAAATTTGAATATACTAAAGCCATAGTGCATGTTTAGTGTCCTGGAAAGCAAAGGAATGGAACTTACAAAATCTCTATAGTCAAAGCATAAAACACTTCTCATTCTCATTCCATTCCTTTGCTCTCCCTCTTACCAAACATGATCACAAGTGTAGAAGATATTAAATGCTCTCTAAGTTGTAAAGTCTTACGAAATTTCATGTTTTTCAAATACAGATAATGAGATATCTTTTTGGTTTAACTACTTTGGTTGATCAAGTGAGTTTCTAGCTATTTGGTGAACTCAATCGCACTGTTCATGTAGCCAAGTTTAAAAATTAGATGTTTATGATTTTGAATTTGGAAGCCTTATAGGCTAACTCCTAAATGTTCTTTGTATTTCTACAAGTAGGATCCATGTGACTTTGTTATGTGTTAATTACTGTTTGAATTATTCTATGGTATTTTTTTTTAAATACATTTTAGCAATATATATTTTTTGAAAATTACACGTGAGATTCTTGTAACGATACAAATATATATATTAAAAAAGAAGAAGATAGAGTTAATTTTTTTAAAAAATAAGGATAAGTCTTATCCCAAAAATGAAAGAAAAAAAGAGAGGCTTGTTACTGAAGTCCCATATCTAAGAAAAAGAGTTCTATATTATTTTAGTTTTCAGTCTCACATTAAAAAATAGTAAACCCTTTCTCCTATGAATGGTTATATATAAACTGTAAGGTAAACAAGTTTAATTGTCTCTCTCCTCTAGATTATATATTAAAAAGTAAGAGATCATAGTAAATTTTGCGAGGAGGACCTAACATCGATTCACATTACTAATTATCTTAGCTGAAGTTAGGTAAGTTACGTAGTATTTTTTTTTTTATGTTTGTCATTGAAAAATTTTGGGTAGTGAATTTAGCCTATTTGATATATAAAATTATTTATGGTTTAGGCATTAAATTAGGTAATTTAATTGTCTATGACTGATATATAGATTATTGGTATTTTCTACGTTTATAAAGCGATATAGGGAACTTGCAGTTCAGTAAAGCGAATTGTTCGAGTAAGACGCAACTGTAAATTGTTAAGTACTGTAAGTGGTTTCTATCTATTATACAACTATTTCAAATTCAAATTTCTTTTGAAAATCTTGAAACAAATTTTTATTATTGAATTTTGAATATAGTAAAGCTCTAGTGCATGTTTGGTGTCTTGGAAAGAAAAGCAATGAAACTTACAAAATTTCAAAGGTCATAGCAAGAAAAACCTCTCATTGCCATTGCAATCCTTTCCTCTCATTCTTACCAAACATATTCAGAAATGAAGTAAATATTAAATGCTCTCTGAGCTGTAAACTCATGCGAAAATTATATATTTTTCATATACAGATAATGAGATTGCGTCTGGTTTAACTACTTTGATTGATCACGTGAGTTTTCAGTTATTTGGTGAGCTTGTCACAGTGTTCCTGTGGGCAAGTTTAAAAATTAGTTTTGTTTATGATTTTGAATTTGGAAGCTTTGTGGCTAACTCGTAGATGTTCTTCGTATTTCTATAAATAGGATCTATGTCAGCTTGTTATGTGTTAATTACTATTTAAATTATTTTGTGTTGTTTTGTTTTGGAATAAATTTTAGCAATATATAATTTTTAAAAGTTACACATGAGATTCTTGTAACGATATAGATATATATATTAAAAAAAGAAGATAGGGATAATTTTAAAAAAATAAGAATAAGATTTAACCAAAAGAAGAAAGAAAAAAAGAGATGCTTGTTATTTATATCCCACATCTAAGGAAAAAAGTTCTATATTATTTTAGTTTTAAGTCTTGTAAAAATAGTAAACTCTTTCCCCTATGAATGGTTATATATAGACCATAAGGTAAACATGTTTAATTATCTCTCTCCTCTAGATTCTTTATGAAAAAGGAAAAGGTCATAGTAAATTTTGTGAACAGGACTTGACATCGATTCAGATTGTTGATTATTCTAGTATAAGTTAGGTAAGTGAATACTTTTTGTAGTGGAATTTCTTTTTATGTTTTTCATTGAACAACTTTGGGTGGTGAATATAGGCTTTGGTATATGGAATAATTTAGAATTTAGCCATTATATTAGGTAATTTAATTGTCTATGACTGATATATATATATATATATATATATATATATATATATATATATATATATATATATATGTATGTATGTATGTATATATATATATTATTGATATTTTTCATGGTTACGGAACGATATAGAGAACTTCCAGTTTACCAAGGCAAATTGTTTGAATAAGACGCAACTATAAATTACAAAATACATTGAGTGGTTTCTATATATTATATGTCAATTTCAAATTTCTTTTGAAAATCTTGAAACAGATTTTTATAATTGAATTTTGAATATAGTAGAGCCCAAGTGTGTGTTTGGTGTCCCAGAAAGAAAAGAAATGAAACATACAAATTCTTCATGGTCAGAACATACAAAACCTCTCATTCCCATTCTATTCCTTTCCTCTCCCTCTTACCAAACACATTTACTAGTGTTGTAGATATTTACTATTCACTCAGTTTCGAACTCATATGACATTGCATATTTTTCACATACCGGTAATGATATTGCTTCTGGTTTACAGTTTAGTTGATCAATTGAGTTTCCAATTATTTAGTGAGCACATTGCATTTTTCATGTTGGTAAGTTTAAAAATTAGTTTTGTTTATGATTTTGAATCTGGAAACCTTTTGGACTAACTCTTAGATATTTTTCGTATTTTTATAAGTAAGATCCATGTCAGTTTATTATGTGTTAATTACTTTTAAAATTATTTTATGGTGTTTTATTTTGAAATTTTTTGTAGCAATATGTCATTTTTGAAAATTACACATGAGAGTCTCGTAGCAATATAGATATATATATATATATATATATGTTAAAAAAAAAGTAGACAAGGATAATTTTTAAAAAAGTAAGGATAATTCTTAGCTAGAAAAGGAAAGAAAAAAAGAGAGGCTTGTTATTTAAGTGTCACATCTAAGAAAAAAGTTTTATATTATCTTAGTTTTAAGTCTCACTTGTAAACCTATTCCCCTATGAATGGTTATAATAGGTCGTAAGGTAAACAAGTTAATTGTCTCTCTCCACAAGATTCTTTACAAAAAAGTAAGAGGTGAGAGCAAATTTTACAAGCAAGATTTGACGTCGATTCAAATTTCAAATTATCATAACTTAAGTTATGTGAGTGAATACTTTATGTAGTCAATTTTTTTATGTTTTTCATTGGACAATTTTTGGTAGTGGATTCGGGCTTCGATATATGGAATTATTTAGATTATTGTTATTTTCTATAGTTACAGAATGATATAGGAAACTTCCAGTTCACTAAGACGAATTGTTAGAGAAGACGCAACAATAAATTGCTAAATATTGTAAGTAATTTCTATCTATTATACGTCTATTTTAAATTTCTTTTGAATATCTTGAAACAGATTTTTATAATTGAATTTTGAATATAGTAGAGCCCAAATGTATGTTGGGTGTCCTAACAAGAAAAGAAATGGAACATTCAAAATCACAAGTGTTCACAAGGTCAAAGCATCAAAAACCTCTTATTCCCAGCACATTCCTTTCCTCTCCCTCTTACCAAACATTTTGACAAGTTTAGTAGATATTAACTGCTCACTGAGTTGTAAACTCATACGAAATTGCATATTTTTTATACAGTTATGAAATTACTTCTGTTTTAGCTACTTTCGTTGATTGAGTTTCCACTTGTTTGGTGACCTCACCGCATTGTTCGTGTTGGCAAGTTCAAAAATTAGTTCTGTTTATGATTTTAAATTTGAAAGTCTGATTGGCTGACTCTTAGATGTTCTCCGTATTTCTACAAATAAGATCCATGTCAGTTTGTTATGTGTTAATTACTATTTGAATTATTTTATGGTGTTCTATTGTGAAATAAATTTTAACAATACATAATTTTTGAAAATTATACATGAGATTATTGTAACAATATGGATATATATATTAAAAAAAAGAAAATAGGGATAATTTTTAAAAAAAGTAAGGATAATTCTTAGCTAGAAAAAGGAAAAAAAAAAGAGAGGCTTGTTATTTAAGTGTCACATTTAAGAAAATGGTTTTATATTATTTTAGTTTCAAGTCTCACATTGAAAATTTTGAAAACCCATTCCCCTATGAATGATTATAATAGACCATAAGGTAAACAAGTTAATTGTCTCTCTCCATAAGATTCCTTACAAAAAAGAAGGAGGTGAAAGTAAATTTTGCGAGTAGGATCTGATATTGATTCAAATTTTAAATTATGTTAACTTAAATTAGGTGAGTGGATACTTTACGTAATGGATTTCTTTTTGTTTTTCATTGGACAGTTTTGGATAGTGAATTCAAGCTTCGATATATGGAATTATTTAAAACTTAGGCTTTAAATTAGTAATTTAATTATCTATGATTGATATATAGATTAATAGTATTTTTTATGGTTACAAAATGGTATAGGAAACTTCCAGTTCACCGTGATAAATTGTTGGAGTAAGACACAATAGTAAATTATTAGGTACTATGAGTAGTTTCTATCTATTATACGACTATTTCAAATTTTTTTTTTGTAAATCTAGAAACAGATTTTTATAATTGAATTTTGAATATAGTAAAGCCTTAGTGCTTGTTTGGTATCCTAGAAAGAAAAGGAATGGAATATACAAAAACTCTAAGGTCAAAGTAAGAAAAGCCTCTCACTCCCATTCGATTCCTTTCCTTTCCCTCTTACCAAACATGTTCACAAGTGTAATAGATATTAACTACTCACTGAGTTATAAATCCATACAAAATTGCATATTCTTCACATACAAGTTATGAGATTGCTTCTGGTTTAACTACTTTAGTTGATCAAGTGAGTTTACAGTTATTTGGTGAGTTCATTGCATTGTTTATGTGTGTAAGTTTAAAAATTAGTTTTGTTTATAAGTTTGAATTTGGAAGCCTTGTGGGTCGACTCTTAGAGGTTCTCTGTGTTTCTACAAGTATGATTCATGTCAGTTTGTTATGTGTTAATTACAGTTTAAAATATTTTGTGGTGTTTTATTTTGAAAAAAATTTTAGCATTATGTAATTTTTGAAATTTACCAATGAGATTCTTCTAACGAAACGGATATATATATTAAAAAAAAGAAGATAGGGATAATTTTTTAAAAAATAAGGACAAGTCATAACCCAAAAAAGAAAGAAAAAAAGAGAGGCTTGTTATTTATGTCATATATTAGAGAAAAAAGTTTTATATTATTTTAGTTTTAAGTCTCACATTAGAAAAATAGCAAACCCTTTCTCTTATGAATGCTTATATAAAGACCGTAAAATAAACAAGTTTAATTGTCTTTATTCTCTAGATTTATTATAAAAATGTAAGAGGTGATAGTAATTTTTGCAATCATGATTTGACGTTGATTCAGATTTTGCATAATCCTATCTTAAGTTAGGAAAGTGGATACTTTACACAGTGGTTATTTAGGCATTGAAATATGAAATTATTTAGAATTTAGGCATTAACTTCGTTAATTCCATAGTCTATGATTGATATATAGATTATTGTTATTTTTTTTTGTTACAGAATGATACAGGAAACTTTCAGTTCATCAAGGCAAATTGTTGGAGTAAGACGCAACTGAAAATTGCTAAGTATTGCGAGTAGTTTCTATCTATTATACATCTATTTCAAATTTCTTTTGAAAATCTTGAAATAGATTTTTATAATATAATTTTGAATATAGTAGAGCTTCAATGCATATTGGGTGTCCTAGAAAGAAAAGGAATTGAACATTGAAAATCACAAGTGTTCATAAGGTCAAAGGATCAAAAGCCTCTCATTCCCAGTCCATTCCTTTCCTCTCCCTCTTACAAAACATGTTCACAAGTTTAGTAGATATTAACTACTTATTGAGTTGTAAACTCATACGAAATTACATATTCTTCACATACAGGTAATGAGATTGCTTTTGGTTTAACTACTTTGGCTGATCAGGTGACTTTCCAGTTATTTGGTGAGCTCATCTAATTGTTCATGTGGGCAAGTGAAAAAATTAGTTTAGTTTAAAATTTTAAATTTGGAAGTCTTTGGCCTGGCTCTTAGATGTTCTCCGTATTTTTACGAGTAGGATCCATGTCAGTTTGTTATGTGTTAATTAATGTTTGAATTATTTTCTTAAGTTTTATTTTGAAATAAATTTTTGAAAATTACACATGTGATTTTTCTAACGAAACATATATATATATATATATATATATATATATATATATATTAAAAAAAGAAGATAAGGATAATTTTTTAAAAAATAAGCATAAGTCTTAACCAAAAAAAGAAAGAAAAAAAGAGAGTTTTGTTATTTAAATCCCACATATGACAAAAAAGTTTATATTATTTTAGTTTTAAGTCACACAATAGAAAAATAGTAAATCCTATCCCCTATGAATGGCTATATATAGACTGTATGATAAACAAGTTTAATTCTCTTTCCTCTAAATTTTTTTTAAAAAAGTAAGAGGTGATAGTAAATTTTGTGAGCAGGATAGGATGTCAATTCAGATTTCGAATTATCCTAGCTTAAGTTTGGTGAGTGGATACTTTACGTCATAGGTTTTCTATGTTTTTTATTAGACAATTTTGGGTAGTGAATTTAGGCTTTGGCATATAGAATTATTTAAAATTTAGGCATTAACTTATGTAATTTATTTTCTATGTCTGATATATAGATTATTGGTATTTTTTGGTTACAGAATGGTGCAGGAAACTTATAGTTCACCAAGGGAAATTATTGGACTAAGACACAACTGTAAATAGCTAAGTACTATGAGTAGTTTCTATTTATTATATGTCTATTTCAAATTTCTTTTGAAAATTTTGAAACAGATTTTTATAATTAAATTTTCAATATAGTAAAGCCCTAGTGTTTGTTTCGTATCTTGGAAAGAAACAGAATGAAACATACAAAATTTCCAAGGTCAAACCATAAAAAGCCTCCAATTTCCATTCCTTTTCTTCCCTATTCATTTTACTAAACATGCTCACAAGTTTTGTAGATATTAACTTTTCACTGAGTTGTAATCTCATATAAAATTGTCTATTTTTCACATATAAGTTATGAGATTACTTCTGGTTTAACTACTTTAGTTGATCAAGTGAGTTTTTAGTTGTTTAGTGACCTTACCACATTGTTCATGTGAGCAAGTTTAAAAATTATTTTGTTTATGATTTTAAATTTGAAAGCCTTATGGGTTGACTTTTAGATATTTTTCGTATTTTACAAATAAGATCCATGTCAGTTCGTTATATGTTAATTACTGTTTGAATTATTTTACGGTGTTTTATTGTGAAATAAATTTTTGCAATATGCAATTTTTGAAAATTACACAAGAGTTATTGTAACAATATGGATAAATATTATATATATATATATATATAATAATAAGTTATAATATATATATATATATATATATATATATAATATATATATATATAATATATATTAAAAAAAAGAAGATAGGGATAATTTTTAGAAAAAAAAAGGATAAATCTAAACCAAAAAAAGATATAAAAAAAGAGAGGCTTGTTATTTAAGTCTCACATCTAAGAAAAAAGTTTTATATTATTTTTGTTTAAAATTTCACATTAGAAAAATAGTAAACCTTTTCCGATATGAATGGTTATATATAGACCGTAAGGTAAATAAGTTTAATTGTCTCTTTGCACTAGATTCTTTATAAAAAAGTAAGAGGTGATTAAAAATTTTGCGAGTATGATCTGACGTCAATTTTGATTTCATATTATCCTAACAGAAGTTAAGTGAGTGGACACTTTACATAATGGATTTTTTTTATGTTTTTCATTAGACAATTTTGGGTAGTAAACTTAGGCTTTGATATATAGGGTTATTTAGAATTTAGGCACTTAATTAAGTAATTTAATTGTCTATGATTGATATATAGATTATTGGTATTTTCTAGGATTACATAATGGTACAGGAAACTTACAGTTTACTAAGGCAAATTGTTAGAGTAAGACGCAACTATAAATTGCTAAATACTGTAAGTGGTTTCTATCTATTAAACACTTATTTCAAATTTCTTTTGAAAATCTTGAAACATATTTTTATAATTAAATTTTAAATAAAAAACCTCTCATTCCCATTTTATTGCTTTCCTCTCCCTCTTACCAAACATGCTAACTAGTGTCATAAATATTTATTGCTCACTGAGTTGTAAACTCAAACAAAATTTCATATTTTTCATATACAGGTAATGAGATTGCTTCTAATTTAATTACTTTAGTTGATCAATTTAAGTTTCTAATTATCTAGTGAGCTCATCGTATTGGTTATGTGATATGAACACCCCGTTTTGTCCAGTACAGTAAAATTGAGATTAAAAATATCAAAAAATGAAAGTTAAACAGAAAAATGAACAAAAAAAAAGAATTTCTAAGAAAAAACAGATGAAAAAGTGCCCAATTCTTTGTCATTTTCTTCTGGCTCAAGTTTCAATTTTACTTTTTTTATTTTTATTTTGTTTTATTTTTTGTTTTGTCTAATCAAAATCAAGATCAAATCCTAATTCAAAAATATATTCTATTGGATTAATTGTGAAAGCCAAAATCTAATAATATTCCAGAGCAAAAATAACAATCACAACAACAAAAAAATATTTAGAAAAAAATCAAAATATGAAAAAAAAACAACAAAAAAGTAAAATCCAAAAAAGACTATAAAAATGCAAAAAGAAAAACAAAAAAACCAAGTGGCAGGCTCTGCCACTCTCACGATCTCATCTATCCCTTTTGCTTTCTTCCCACAATCCAGACTCTGCAGCGGCAACAATGCTGGGATGCTAAAGTTTTTGCTCCCCACTTCCCATGCTATGCCAAAGGCTCTCCATCACAGCACACACATACTTCCCACCACATATAAGGTCCATGGCAGATGCAAGGGGACAAGAGAAGGTAGCAGAGAGGCACTAGGTGAGGAGGAAAAGATCAAGCCTTTTGGCCTTATCAAGAAGATGTTAGAAATGTATCTTATGTTTAATTGAAATTAAGCATGATTTAATTAAAAGATGTTAAGGGGCTAAAAGGTAAATTTAGTTGTAAGTTAAGGGGGGTTATGAAAAGGGTAATTAAGTAATTGCTTGACGGGAGCAGTTATCTGATGGTTGTGGGAAGTTATTCTGGTGATAACTGATAGTTTTGAAATTCGAAAGAAACCGATAGTTGATGGTGCTATCTAATGGTTTTGAATTTCATATTAAACCTTTATATATTCAATCCTACTCATAAGGATACGCTGAGATTTATTTTTTTTTATCAAGAAGAGAAAAGCGTAAGCAAGAAAGGGGAAGGGACCGATAAAGATTTAATAATCAAAAAGGTTTCGCAGATTTGAAGTTTATTTTACATCATGGACAAATGTCACTACCATTTATTGATTTAACTTTAATGTATATGAAAATTATGAATTCTCAATATCCCAATTGTTTCTTGTATGATGAACCCAAAGGTTAAGATACAAATTTATGTTTACATGTGGTATCAAAATAAGGTTTCGAGAATTTATCATTTTTCATATATAGTAATTTATGTTTACACCTACTGCCCTGTCCTGACCCAATCTCTTTGTCAAAGCTCAATTCCTCTGCTTCTGTAACTTCTTTAAGATATTTGCAATTTATCCTCTGGTGTGCGGTAAAATCCCTTTTTGGTAATTCTGAGAGGCAAATTCATGTTGTCTTTTTCCCCTTGTTTCTGCAACCTTGAGTTTTGGCAAGAAAATAAAGTAAAAGGGATGAGGGTGGGTGGCAGTAGCAGGTGTACGTATGTAACATAAACCCATCACAAGCCCCTTTCTCTCTCTCTCCCCTTCTCTCTCTGCACCTGCACGTAGTTCACGACACGTTCATACGTCACAGCAACAATAACAGCACACGCCACCTGCTGGCATGGTAACGGAGGTGAGAGAGAGAGGCAAGGGTCCGAAAGTGTTAAAAAAAATAAATTTATATTATATTCTCTAATTATTTATGAAATGTTTGAATTTTAAAATTAATGTATAATAGATTTGTTAATTATCAAAGTGGTCAAATTATTATGAGTTAATTTAATTCTAAATAGTATGATGATATTTTAATTACCCATGATTTTGATGCTATAAATAAAATGAAAAGTATTATTTTATATGGGTGAATTGAAGTTCATTATTATAAGATAGTTAAGGATCAACCCAAAGGTTAATTACTTATCTTTATAATAAATGAGCATGAATGTTGGTGATGTAAATATATTATTAGTTATATTTATGTATCTAAAGATAATAAATATTTATAGTTAGTGTATACATCATTGCCAAATTATGTAAAATTTATATTAGCATCATTATGTTGAATGATGTGTATTGATGGATTGCCCAAAGGTGAACATCAAATATGCATTGTATGAAATGTATCTGAATCTGTGAAGCATGTTGATGTGTATGTATATATAACTCAAAGTATTAATGTTTTCAAATTTTTATTCCTTACAGTACCAATTGCTACACATACGTTGTTCTCAACTGTTGCAGTTTTTAATGGACTCAACTTCTCTGAATGGAGTGAGCAAATCCAATCTTTACCTTGGGGTAATGGATCTGGATTTGGCTCTTAGAGAAGAGAACCTGGTGCTATTACTGCTACAAGCATTGAAGAGGAAAAGGTCCATTATAGAAACTTTGGAAAGATCCAATAGGCTGAGTCTGATGTACATACGAATGAGCATTGCTAGCAACATTAAGTCAGCTCTTCCACAGACTAAAAGTGCCAAAGAAATGATGAAACTTGTGGAAGAGCGCTCCTAAACGAATAACAAGTCTCTTGCTGGGACACTAATGAGTACACTGACCACTATGAAATTTGATGGTTCATGTTATTGAGATAACAAACATTGCAGCAAGACTGAAGTCATTGGGGATGGAAGTGCATGAAAATTTTCTAGTGCAGTTCTTCCTGAACTTATTACCGGCTGAGTATGTACTTTCCAAATGAACTATAATACCATGAAAGACAAATAGAATGTGCATGAATTGCACAGTATGCTAGTTCACGAGGAAATCGACTCATGAACCAGGAAATTCATTCCATCAATTATGTTAAGCATCAAGGAGCTGAAAGAAAAGCAGTAAGAAACTTGAGAAGAAGGGAAGAGGACCCCTAAAGATCAATGAGTCCTCCTTTCTCAATTCACAAGAAGAAATCTTATGGAAATAGATGCTATTTCTGTAGAAAGACTGGGCATTTCAAAAGGATTGCCCGAAACGTAAAGCTTGGTTTGAAAGAAAGGTAAGCCTAGTGCTTATGTACTGTTTTTGAATCAAACTTAGCTGAGGTTCCTTATAATACTTGGTAGATTATTCTGGATGTCAAACTCATGTTTCTAATACGATGCAGGATTCCTTACAACCCATACCACAAGGCCAAATGAAAAGTTTGTCTTTATGGGCAATAGAGTGAAAGCTCCAGTGGAAGCTGTTGGGACGTACCGTTTGATTCTTGACAGTGGATATCATTTGAACTTATATGAAATTCTTTATGTACCTAGTATATCTAGGAATTTAGTTTTAATATCCAAACTTGATAAAGCTAGATACATTTTTAAATTTGGTAGTGGTAGTTTCAGTTTGTACAAACATAATCATTTGATTGGTAATGGTACATTATGTGATGGATTATATAAGTTGAGTCTTGATAATCTTTATGCTAAAACACTTATGACCTTGCATCATAATGTTAGTATTAAATGTAGTTTGATGAATGAACATTCTGCTTACTTGTGGCATAAACGTTTGGAACATATTTCCAAAGAAAGAATGGAAAGAATTGGTAAAGAATGAAAATCCTTCCAGATTTAGATTTTACTGATCTGAATGTATGTGTGAATTGTATTAAAGATAAACAAACAAAACACACAAAGAAAAGAGCCACAAGAAGCACTCAGCTTCTTGAAATTATACACACTGATGTATGTGGGCCTTTTGATGTTAATGCTTTCAATAAAGAAAGATACTTTATCACCTTCATTGATGATTATTCACGTTATGGTTATGTCTATTTGCTACATGATAAATCTCAGGTTGTAAATGCTTTGGAGATTTACATTGATGAAGTTGAAAGGTAATTAGACAGAAAGATGAAAATTGTCAGATCTTGATAGGGGTGGAGAGTATTATAGAAAGTATGATTGAAAGTAGACAACATCCGGGTCCATTTGCTAAATTCCTTGAAAAGATAGGCAATATATGCTCAATACACAATGCTAGGTACACCACAACAAAATGGTGTGTTAGAAAGGCGTAATAAACTTTGTTAGATATGGTTAGGAGTATGTTAAGTAATTCTTCTCTACCCATTTCATTGTGGACTTATGCTCTAAAAACTACCAATTATGTGTTAAATAGGGTTCCTAGTAAGGCAGTTTCAAAGACTCCTTTTTGAACTGTGGACTGGAAGGAAACCTAGTCTAAGGTACCGGTAATGTTTGGGTTGCCAGGTAGAAATAGATGCTATAATCCCAATGAAAGGAAACTGAATGCAAGAACAATCAGTGGTTGTTTAATTGGTTATCCAGAAAAATCGAAAGGGTATAGATTTTATTGTCCTAATCATACTATAAGGATTATTGAAACTGGAAATGCTAGGTTTATGAATGATGAAGTTAGTGAGAGTGAAACACCACGTAAAGTGGAGATTCAAGAATTGAGAGTACAATCCCTTGACTTGTGTCTCTAATAAGGTTGTTATTCCTCATGTTATTGTACCGATTAATAATAATGAAGAATAACAAATAAATGATCCCACTACTCATAATGAAATCATAGTAAATGAACCGAATGAGCCCCATAGTAGAAGAACCACAACAAATAGCATTAAGAAGATCTCAAAGAGAAAGGAGATATGCTATTTCTAATGACTATGTGGTATATCTACAAGAGTCTAAATTTGACTTGGGAATGGAAGATGATCCAGTTACGTTTTCACAAGCCATGAATGGTAATAATGGTGAAAAATGGTTAGATGCCATGAAAGAAGAGTTGAAATCTACGGAACAGAATGAAGTTTGAGACCTGGTTGAGTTACCAAAAGGTTGTAAGAGAGTTAGATGTAAATGGGTTTTTAAGACCAAACATGACTCTCATGGAAATTTAGAACGTTACAAGGCTAGACTAATTGCAAAAGGATTCACTCAGAAAGATGGCATTTGACTATAAGGAAACTTTTTCACCAGTCTCCAAGAAGGATTTTTTAAAGAATCATTATGGCATTGATGGCTTATTATGATTTAGAATTACACTAAATAGATGTGAAAACTGTCTTTCTAAATGAGAATTTAGAGGAAGATGTGTACATGGACCAACCAATGGGGTTCATAGAAAAAGGAAAAGAGCACATGGTGTGTAAACTTAAGAAATCAATATTACGGACTTAAACAAGTTTCACGACAATGGTATCTTAAGTTTAACAATACCGTTATTTCTTTAGATTTAAAGAAAACACAGTTGATCGGTGTATATATATCTAAAGGTCATTGGGAGCAAGTTTTATATTTTTGATTCTATATGTTGATGACATCTTGCTTGCAACTAATAATCTTGGTCTTCTGAGTGAGACTAAGATATTTCTCTCTAGTAACTTTGAAATGAAAGATATGGTGAGGCAACCTATGTGATTGGGATAGAGATATTCCGTAACAGATCAAAAGAATTGTTAGGGTTGTCTCAGAAAGCATATATTAATAAAGTTTTAGAGAGATTTAAAATGGAAACGTGCTCATCATCTCCGGTTCCAATTTAAAAAGGAGACAAATTTAGTCTCATGCAATGTCCTAAGTATGATTTAGAACAGAACGAAATGGAAACAATTCCATATGCATCGCTTGTTGGGAGCTTAATATATGCTGAGACTTGTACGAGACCAGATATCAGTTTTGCAGTTGGAATGTTAGGAAAGATACCAGAGTAATCCTGGTATGGATCATTGGAAAAGCTGTAAAAAGTTTTAAGATATTTGTAAGGAACAAAGAATCTCATGCTTACTTATAAGAAATCCAACAACCTTGAGGTCATTCGATATTCAGATTTAGACTTTGCCGGATGTGTGGATACAAGAAAATCCACTTTTGGCTACTTATATCTTTTAGCTGGAGGAGTTATATCATGAAAAAGTGCGAAGCAGTCTATATTTGCTGTATCCACTATGGAAGCTGAATTTATGGCATGCTTTGAGGCCATGGTTCAGGCTAAATGGCTACGAAATTTTATTTCAGGGCTTGGATTGGTTGACAGTATTGATAGGCCGCTAAAAATTTATTGTGACAATTTCATAGCAGTCTTCTTTTCTAAAAACGATAAGTATTCCAAAGGTACTAAGCATATGGAGTTGAAATACTTTGCCATTCAAGAAGAGGTTCAGAAACATAGAGTGTCAATATAGCATGTTAGTACCGATCTTATGATAGCTGATCCCTTGACGAAGGAATTACCGCCCAAAACATTTACTGGTCATATGTATAGTATGGCCATTATGTCTGCTAACGAATGTTAAACATTATTGTTATTATTGGTTATCGACACTCTAAGTTCATTAATATATAAGTTTCTGAAATTTTTCCTGTTTCAAATTTATGTATACATGCATGTATGAATGATGATGTTGAAATACATAATTTGTCTCTAATAGAGACATTATTGTTGAACATAATGTGTACTTCCTATCAAAGTATCATGTTTGGGAGAAAAGCTAAATATTGTGGTACATGGAAGGAACTATGTCGATTTGATAGTTGTAGAACTGCCATGACTCTTGTTGGTTTTATTCCTAATTATGAATTATGATACAACTAATGTATGAAACCTTTAGCTGAATTTATGCACATTAAAGTTGATGTTTTATTAAATCATGGAATGACATTTACCACATGAGCCAAGTGGGAGAATGTTAGAAATGTGTCCTCATATTTAATGGAATTAAAATGATTTAATTAAAACATGTTAAAGGGCTAAAGGTAAATTTAGTATAAAAAGGGCAATTAAGTAATTGTTTGATGGGAGTAGTTATAATGATGGTTGTAGACAGTTATCCCGATAATACTGATGGTTTTGAAATTCAAAAGAAACCGATAACTGATGGTGCTATTTTAATGGTTTTGAATTTCAAATTAAACTCCCATATATTCAGTCTCTACCCATAAGGATACGCTGAGAATTTTTTTTTTCCATCAAGAAGAGAAAAACGTAAGCAAGAAAGGAGAAGGGACCGATAAAGATTCAACAATCAAGAAGGTTTCGCAGATTTGAAGTTTATTCCGCATCATGGACAAAGATTAGTACTATTTATTGATTTAACATTTATGTACGTGAAAATCATGAATTCATAAGATTCCAATTGTGTTCTTGTATGATAACCCAAAGGTTGAGGACTCAAAATTTATGTTTACAGAAGAGGCATAGCGCAGGAAGAGAAAAAAGGAGCGTTGACCAGTGAGGGAGAAAGGAGGTAAGTTCCTGAGGAGAAAATGTGGGAGCAGAAACTTGAGAGAGCAAGAGGTATCATTTGAGGAGAAAATAAGAGGAAGAAGCAGCTCATAACACAGAGAGAGAAAAGGGAGGGGAGTGTTCTCCTTGATTCTGCAGGAAGGCAACTGGAAGAGGAGGGTCAAAAACATCAAGACACAAGAGGACATGGGGGGAAGAGAGGGCCAGCACTGTGAGTTTGTTCCTTCTCTTTGGCCTGCGATAATGCTATACCGTATGATTTTCCTGGATTTTGGCATTATTTTTATTGAGATTCATTCCTCACAGCACCCAAGCACCTGCACTCCACTCTGTTCATTCATTCATTGAACCTCGCAAAACACAAACGCACAGCACCTAGCACTTGCACAGCCCTGTTCTCGGCCAAGCAGAGCACCCCTCACTCATCCTTCCAACCACACAAAACACCCACGGTTCATCACCTCTGTACCAGCACTACACCTTCACACACTCACCTCCCCTGCACTGCACAACACCTTCCCCACAGCACCAGCACTTCACCAACAGCAATAGCCCCTGTCACAGCACCGAATCACCCACCGGCAACCCACGGCCAAAACACCCACATTTCCCTTTGTTTTAGAATATCCAAACCAGAACACACTCCCTCACCTCACAAGCTCTCGCAACCCTCGGACAAAACCCATAGCAAAGCCAATGTCTGCCATGCACCACAGCCCCTGTTCATAGCACTAAAACAGAGCACCACTTCATCCACGCACAGCACCGCACCAAACTGCACACCTCACCTCCTGCCGCTGCACACGCCTCTGCACCCCTGCACTTTTTTTTTTTTAAATTCATTTTTGTTTTATTTATTTTATTTTGTTGTGCTTTTGGGTAAGATTAATTATTGGGCTTATCAAGGAAGTGTATGTTTTGGTTTGACTCTGATATTGTATTGTGCTTGTTGATATATTTGGACTCATGCTATCTTGGGAATAAATTTGATTTAATTTTCATGATTGTTAGTGTTAAGTTCTATTTTATTTTTATGAGAATATTGGGTCTGGTTTATTTTTTTGAAATTATTGAGCTAAAATTTTATATATGTTTATTAGTTTCGGTTTTAGGTTGGGTTAATAAAAATAGAAATTGAACAAAAATGGTGATTGTTTAGTTTGTGTCTTTTTATTTTATCCGTTTAGTTCCACTTTTTATTTTTTCTCAGTGTAGACATTTATTTTTATCTCAAATTTTAAAAGGTCAATCTGTGTCATTTGAGTTAGGACAACTCATTGATTTAGAAAATAACCTAATTAGGGCCCTCTTGTTGTACGCTTCGGTTCCAAAATTAAATAAAAAATCATTTCAAAACTCCTCAATAAATTAATCCTTAATTAACTAGAGAAGCTTTGCCTCATGAAACTTTATTTTTATATCAATTTTTTTTAATTTTAACAACCAATTATCAAACTCTAAATGTCTTAACTATAATTTTCAAATCATTACAAAATCAATTTCTTTTGAATTTTAAATAATTAAAAGTCATTTGAGCTATGACGGCTTGGTGACCTGCAAATTGAGAGTGACGTCTCTGGCCTTGCACTAAGCTTCATTTTTAAACTCAATTTGATCTGAGTTAGCTGAGTCGTGACGACTTGTTGAGTTGAAAAACAAATCTAATAAGGACCATGTTGTTGTGACGACTCTTCGATTTCGAAATTAAATTTAAAATCAAATAAAAAAAATAATCCAATCAAGACCTTGTTGTTGGGACGATGTTTTGATCCCAAAATATTAAAAAAATTCTCAAAACTCTTTAATCATTAATTTAAAATTATTAATCGAAGAACGATGTTGCCACAATGGCTCTTTAGTCCTAAAAATGCTTTACGATCACTAACGGTCAGTGTTACTATGACAGCCCTATGACTCGTAAATATTATAAGAATTTAATCCTTATTCTTTTTATCAGTTGACAAAATTTTTCTTTATTTTAGTCTACCATTTAAAATTGATCCTTAATCAACTAGGGACGACGTTATCATGATGGCTCTTTCGTCTCGAAAATAATTTAGACACATTAATGGTCAATGTTACCATGACAGCTCTTTAATTTGAAAGTGATATAGCTATTAATCAATTTTTAAAAAATCAACCAATCATTAAAGCACTTTTAATTTGATCAATCCTTAATCTTAATTTTCCAACACAAACATTTTTATATGAACCAATCAACAAAGCATGTTACATTTAATTAATATTTAACTTTTAATTAAAAATCATTTAACACATAATTATTTTTTACAAGAATTACGTGGTTTTAACTTCTCATTGTACCTGGAGATATGTAGGCACGCAAGGCAAGCCAAAATTATAAATATTTTATTTAATTCTTGGTTTTTGTTATGATTAAAATTGCAAATATTTTCATTTATATATTTAATATTATTCTTGTTATTGTTTTAATTTTTATTTTTGTTTAAAGGGGTAATTTAAATATTTTTAGGCTATTAATATTTTGCACAATTAACAAAGGGTAACCGCCTTAAGACGGAAGTATCAGGGGTGCAATAGGATTAAGTTCTTATCATTTACTGTGCATAAATAGACTCTTGAACTCTACCTAATTTCATAGACCATTCTTCTTTTATCTTCAATAAAATGGTTTTTCTAATAATTTTTCTATCAAATAATTATTGGTGGTGACTTCATTTTTTTTTTTCAAATTCTCTCGCCACCCTGTCACGGTAGCCCTCTAGGTACGATTGTGACATGTGAGCAGGTTTAAAAATTAGTTTTAGCTATGATTTTGAATTTGGAATCCTTGTGGGTTGGCTCTTAGAAGTTCTTCGTATTTCTACCAATAGGAACCAAGTCAGTTTTTATGTGTTAATTATTATTTGAATTAATTTATGGTATTTTACTTTGAAATAAATTTTAGCAATATGTAATTTTTGAAAATTACACATGAGATTCTTGTAACGATATAGATATATACATTAGAAAGAAGAAGATAGGGATAATTTTTTTAAAAATAAGGATAAGTCTTAACCAAAAAAAGAAAGAAAAAAATAGAGGCTTGTTATTTAAGTCTCACATCTGAGAAAAAAAGTTCAATATTATTGTAGTTTTAAGTCTTACATTCGAAAAATAGTAAACAACCCTATGAATGGTTATATATAGACCATGCGGTAAACAAGTTTAATTGTCTCTCTCCTCTAGATTTTTTATAAAAAGTTAAGTGGTGATAGTAAAGTTTACCAACAAGATCTGACATTGATTCAGATTATGAATTATCCTATCTTAAGTTAGATGAGTGGATACTTTACGTAGTGAATTTTTTTATATTTTTCATTGAGAAATTTTGGATAGTGAATTTTGACATTGGTACATGGAAATATTTTGAATATAGGTGTTAAATTTGGTAATTTACTTGTTTATGACTGATATATAGATTATCGGTATCTTCTAGGGTTCCAAAATGGCACAGGGAACTTTCAGTTTACCAAGGCGAATTATTGGAGTAAGACGCAACTGTAAATTGCTAAGTACTGTGAGTGATTTTTTTCTATTATATCTCTATTTCAAATTTCTTTTAAAAATCATGAAACATATTTTGATAATTGAATTTTGAATATATTATTGTCTTAGTGCATGTTTGGTGTCCTGGAAAGAAAAGGAATAGAACATACAAATTCTACAAGGTCAAAGCATAAAAAACCTCTCATTCCCATTTCATTCCTTTCCTCTCCCTCTTACCAAATATGTTCATTAGTGTAGTAGATATTAACAGTTCACTGAATTGTAAACGCAAACAAAATTGCATATTTTTCATATACAGGTAATGAGATTGCTTTCGATTTAACTATTTTGGGTAATCAAGTGAGTTTCCAGTTATTCAGTGAACTCATTGCATTGTTCTTGTGGGGAAGTTTAAAAATTAGTTTTGTTTATGATTTTGAATTTGGGAAGCCTTGTGCGTTGGCTCTTAGATGTTCTTTGCATTTCTACAAGTAAGAATCATGTCGCTTTGTTATGTGCTAATTTCTGTTTGAATTATTTTATGGTGTTTTAAATTGAAATAAATTTTTCCAGTATGTAATTTTTGAAAATTAAATATGAGATTCTTGTAACGACATGGATATATATATTAAAAAAAAGAAAATAGGGATAATTTTTTTAAAAATAAGGACAAGTCTTAACTAAAAAAAGAAAAAAAAAAGAGGCTTGTTATTCAAGTTCCACATCTGAAAAAAAGTACTATATTGTTTTAGTTTTAAGTCTTACATTAAAAAAATATTAAACCCATTACCTTGTTAAAGGTTATATATAAATCGTATGGTAAACAAGTTTAATTGTCTCTCTCCTCTAGATTAGTTATAAAAAAGTAAAAGGTGATAGTAAAATTTGTGAGCAAGATCTGACATTGATTCAGATTTTAGTTTATCCTAACTTAAGTTAGGTGAGTGGATACTTTATGTAGTAGTTTTTTTTATGTTTTTCATTGGGTAATTTTGGATAGTGAATTTAGGTCTAGACATATGGAATTATTTAGAATTTAGGTTTTAAATTACGTAATTTAATTGTCTACAACTGATAAATAGATTACTGGTATCTTCTATGGTTCCAATATAATACAGGAAACTTCCAATTCACCAAGGCGAATTGTTGGAGTAACACACAACTGTAAATTACTAAATACTGTGAGTGGTTTCTATCAGGGTTCTGAAAACCAGACCGGACCGGCCGGTTCAACCGGTCGGACCGGGAACCGGTCCTCTCACCGGTTCGGGTGGCTTCCCAAAACCGGTGAGGTCAAAAACCGGTCAAAAACCGGTGAATCGGTCCCAAACCGGGTGAACCGGTCAAACTGGTACCGGTCCATACGGTTACCGGTTCTGAACTTTTTTTTTTTTTGAAATTCTGTAGGCAAAACGACGTCGTTTTGCTTCGAATCTTACACAAAAACCCTCGGTCGCATAGAACGGGTCTGCTCCAAGCCTCCAACCAGTTCGTAGGTGCAGAGTCTGCCGACTGCTCCAACCCATACAGCGTCACGTCGCTCGTGAGTGCTACCTCGCCGGTGGCAAACTTCTTCGTCGTCTGGGAATTCGTCGCTTCCGTTGCCAAATCATTCAACAAAACCGACAATGATTGGTTGAACCGTCCCACGTCAACGCCAGAGATGTTGCCGCGGTCCTGCAGGATCACTCTGGGGACGATGCTACCGAACTGGAAGTGCCTGTATGCTTAACGAATCATGCACTCGTCGTACAGATCACGGCCTGTTTTTGGTTGGGGCAGCGACGGAAGATCTCTTTGGCTGCGGTGACGACACACTGTTGGTATAAGGTGGCACGTCGCCGCGACAGAGAAAGAGGCCGTTGACGGCATCAGTGGTTCTGAAGCCCACGATAGTCAAGCAGTAACCATCGGGCTGGGAGATGTTACTGGCGCGAAATAGTAGAAAAGGATATTGAGATTGTTTTGACTTTTGAAAACTGCCGTTGGGTGCGTAAGTGGTGTCATTTGTACAGTAAGAGGTTGTGTAAGTGGGGACTGCTTGTGCTTGTACTTGTGCTTGGGTTGCGAAGCTCACCAACCCAAACAGGGAAACAAGAGCAAAGAACAAGGTTACCCAGTAGTATTTGAAGGTAGCCATCGATATCTTCGAAGAGCAAGAGAGAAAATATATATATATATATATATATATATATATATATATATATATTTATTATTTATTTATATATATAAATATAAATATATATTTTATTATATTCCGGTTCGACCATGGTTCGACCATTGAACCTTGAATCAGTACCTCGACCGGTTCAGTGACCGGTTCGATTTTCAGAACCTTGGTTTCTATCTATTATACATTTAATTTAGATTTCTTTTGTAATTTTTGAAACATATTTTTATATTTGAATATTGAATATAGTAGAGTTCTAGTGCATGTTTGGTGTCCTAAAAAGAAAAGGAATGGAACATACAAATTCTCTAAGGTCAAAGCATGAAAAACCTCTCATTTCCATTCCATTCCTTTTCTCTCTCTTTTACCAAATATGTTCACTAGTGTAGTAGATATGAACTACTCAGTGAGTTGTAAGCTCAAACAAAATTACATATTTTCGACAAGAGGAGAGAGAGACCGAAAGAGAGAGAGACATGAGCAAGGGAGTTCGGTTGTGGCTTTGCAGGAAGGAGGAGGTGTGAGACCTTGATTCACATTAGCAAGTACACCACGTAGAAGAGACCAAGCCTTATCACCAGCCCTCTTTTCCTTCACTTCTGTGTGAGCAGAGGTAGATTTTATAGCTCTTACCTCTCTGATTTCATATGTTTTCAGTAGGATTTATAGCTTTCTCCCCTTTGTTCTTGGAAAGATTTTTAGTGGGTTTCACTTTTCTAGTTTCTTCTCCTTCTTGAACGGAGGTTGCATGTGACAAGTTGGGTTACTATCTCTTATCTTTTTCCTTAATCGTGATTGAATGAGGATTCTTCCTCTTTATGGGCTTTCTTTCTTTTCTGCACAAAGGATGTTTTCTTTTCTGGACAGTGGCTTGATTTTTTAAAGGTCTTTTTCTTTTAGACCAGCAGTATAGTATGAAATTTTGGAGTTCTTGATTCTCTGTTTTTCTGCTCCTTTAAAAACCGTGAGTTGCACGTTCTTTTCTAGATTGAGGCCCAGGAAAACGTGCAGAATGGAAATGGAGTTTAAATCCTCTTGAAATTATTATTAAATAAACTACTAAATACATCTAACTTACATGCAACAAAAACCGTGGTCTAAGGAGATATCTCGGTACTGTTCTGTGAATTTTGAACCCCAAAGTCTTGATTCTATAACTTGAACCAGGGAAGTAAGACCCTCTGACTGTGATTCTATGGTAGAACCATGGACATTATGAATTTATAAATTTTATCATGAACCTCGGATGCAACCGTGGTCATTTATGTACTAGGAACCGTGGACTATATGTATAAATGCAAAACAGTAATTATGGACCATAGCTTTCTTATTTTGACAGAATTTCACACTATACATGGTTGGGAAACTGTGAACCGTGACTGCCCATGCTAATATGTGATTGGACTTTATGGACAGTGATCATTGGAACTCTGGACCCCTGCCACAACACATGGAGATAATGCACAAAATATCGAAGAAATTTAATCATCATGATAACATTTATCCATTTCCATTCTGCTATGTTCTATGTTTGGTTTCAAGTTGTATTTATGTGCAGAAAAATATTAGTGCAGCACGTGTTTATATGCAGAAAAACAGCAGTGCAGTTTTGTGCTTGTGTGCAGGAAATTATTAGTGCAGTCTATGTGTTTATATGGAGAAAAACAGCAATGCAGTTTTGTGCTTGTGTGCAGGAAATTATCGGCGCAGTCTTTGTGTTTATATGTTGAAAAACAGCAGTGCAGTTTTGTGGTTGTGTGCAGAAAATTATTAGTGCAGTAAATGTGTTTATATGCAGAAATACAGTAATATAATTTTGTGCTTGTGTGCAGAAAACTATTAGTGCAGCCTCTATGTTTATGTGCAGAAAACGAGAATGCAATCTAGGTAGTTATGTGGAGGAAATGTGGGTGTAGTAATTGTGATTGTGTGCAGAAAAATATTGGTATAGTAACGTGTGTAGAACAAGATTGGTGCAGAATGGTCCTTACAGCCCTGGAAACTAGTGGTGTTGTATGTGAGGTTTTGGTTGTGGTGTGGTGTGTGCAGCCGTGGGAACCAAAGGTGTTAAGGGTGTACAGCAACAATAATATTTGATAATGAGTGGTGTTTGTGCAGTCGTGTAAAGGTTTTCCCCTATGAATGGTTATATATAAATTATAAAGTAAACAAGTTTAATTGTCTCTTTTCTCTAGATTATTTATAAAAAAGAAAGAGGTGATAATAAATTTTGCGAGTAGGATTTGACGTCGATTCAGATTTTGAATTATCCTAACTTAAGTTAGCTGAATGGATACTATACGTAATGAATTTTTTTATGTTTTTCATTGGTAATATTAGGGAGTGAATTTAGGCTTTCATATATGGAATTATTTAGAATTTAGGTGTTAAATTAGGTAATTTAATTGTCTATGACTGATATATAGAGTATTGGTATTTTCTATCGTTACAGAATGGTAAAGCGAACTTCCAATTTATCAAGGCGAATTGTTGGATTAAGATGCAACTGTAAATTACTAAGTATTGTGAGTGGCTTCTATCTATTATATGTTTATTTCAAATTTCTTTTGAAAATCTTGGAATAGATATTTATAATTGAGTTTTGAATATAATAGAGCCTTAGTGCATGTTGCGTGTCCTCTAAAGAAATGTAGTGAAACATACAAATTCTCCAATGTGAAAGCACAAAAAAGTCCTCATTTCCATTCCATTCCTTTCATCTCCCTCTAACCAAATATGTTCACTAGTATAGTTGATATTTACTACTCACGGAGTTGTAAACTCATATGAAATTGCATATTTTTCATGTACAGGTAATGAGATTGCTTATGTTTTAACCACTTTCGTTGATCAAGTGAGTCTCTAGTTATTGGGTGAGCTCACTGCATTGTTCGTATGGACAAGTTTAAAAATTAGTTTTGTTTTTGATTTTGAATTTGGAAGCCTTGTAGACAAACTCTTAGATATTCTCCGTATTTCTTCAAGTAGGAATTGCATTAGTTTGTTATGTGCTAATTGCTGTTTTGGATTCTTTTATGGAGTTTTATTTTGAAAAAATTATTTAGCAATATGTAATTTTTGAAAATTACACATGAGATTCTTGTAACAATACGAATATATATATTAAAAAAAGAAGAAAGTGATAATTTTTTAAAAAATAAGGACAAGTGTTAACCAAAAAAAGAAAGAAAAAAAGATAGGCTTCTCATTTAAGTCCCACATATGAGAAAATAGTTCTTTATTATTTTAGTTTTAAGTCTAACATTGAGAAAATAGTAAACTCTTTCTCCTATGAATGGTTATATTTAAACTGTAAGGTAAATAAGTTTTATTATCTTTATCCTCTAGATTGTTTATAAAAAAGTAAGAGGTGATAGTAAATTTTGCGAGCATGATCTGACGTTGGTTTATATTTCGAATTATTTTAACTTAAGTTAAGTGAGTGGATACTTTACTTAGTGGATTTTTTTATGTTCTTCATTGCACAATTTTAGGTAGTGAATTTAGGTATTGATATATGGAGTTACTTAGAATTTAGATGTTAAATTAGGTAATTTAATTGTTTATGACTGATATATAGATTATTGGTATTTTCTATGATTACAGAACGATACAGAAAAGTTCTAATTCACCAAGGCGAATTGTTAGAGTAAGACACAATAATAGATTACTAATTACTGTGAGTGGTTTCTATGTATTATATGCCCATTTTAAATTTCTTTTAAAAATGTTAAAACATATTTTTATAATTGAATTTTAAATATTGTAGAGCCTTAGTGCATGTTTGGTGTCCTGGAAAGAAATAGAATGGAACACACAAAATCTCCAAGGTCAAACCATAAAATACCTCTCATTCCTATTCCATTCCTTTTCTCTCCCTCTTACCAAACATGTTTACTAGTGTAACAGATATTAACTGTTTACTGAGTTGTAAACTCAAACAAAATTGCATATTTTTCATATAAAAGGTAATCAAATTGCTTCTGGTTTAACAACTTTAGTTGATCAAGTGAGTTTCTATTTATTTGGTGAGCTCATCGTATTATTTGTGTGGGCAAGTTTAAAAATTAATTTTGTTTATGATTTTGTATTTGAAAGCCTTGTGGGCTGTCTCATAAATGTTCTCTATATTTTTACAACTAGGATTTATGTCAGTTTGTTATGTGTTAATTACCGTTTGAATAATTTTATGGAGTTTTATTTTGAAATAAATTTTAGAAACATGTAATTTTTGAAAATTACACATGAGATTCTTGTAACAAGACATATATATGTATTAAAAAAAGAATATAGGGATAATTTAAAAAAATAAGGATAGCTATTAACAAAAAAAAAATCAAGAAAAAAGAGCCTTGTTATTTAAGTCTCATATTTGAGAAAATAGTTTTATACTATTTTAGTTTTAAGTCTCACATTGAAAAAATAGTAAACTCTTTACCCTATGAATAGTTTTATATAGACTGTAAAATAAAGAAGTTTAATTATCTCTCTCCTCTAGATTCTTTATCAAAAAGTAATAGGTGATAATAAATTTTGCGAGTAAGATCTAACATAGATTCCAATTCAGATTCTCCTAAATTAAGTTAGGTAAGTAAATACTTTACGTAATAGATTTTTTTTTATGTCTTTTCTTGGACAATTTTGATAAGTGAATTTAGGCTTCGATATATGGAATTATTTAAAATTCAGTCATTAAATTAGATAATTTAATTATCTATGAGTGATATATAGATTATTGTTATTTTTTGTGGTTACAAAACAGAATAGGAAACTTTCAGTTCACCAAGACGAACTGTTGGAATAAGACGTAATTGTAAATTGCTAAGTACTTGAACGATTTCTATCTATTATATGTCTATTTTAAATTTCTTTTGAAAATCTTGAAACAGATTTTAAAAATTGAAATTTTAATATAGTAGAGCCTTAGTGCATATTTGGTATCCTAAAAAGAAAAGGAACGGAACATACAAATTCTTCAAAGTCAAAGCATAAAAACCTCTTATTCCCATTCTATTCCTTTCCTTTCCCTCTTACCAAACATGTTCATAAATGTAATAGATATTAACTGTTCACTGAGTTGTATACTCAAACTAAAATTGCATATTTTTCATATACAGGTAATAAAATTGCTTTTGGTTTCACTACTTTGATTAATCAAGTGAGTTTCTATTAATTTGGTGAGCTCGTCACATTATTTGTCACATTATTTGTGTGGGCATGTTTAAAAATTTGTTTTGTTTATAATTTTGTATTTGGAAATCTTATGGGCTGTCTCTTAGCTGTTCTTCATATTTTTACAACTAGAATTTATGTCAGTTTGTTATGTATTAATTATTGTTTGAATAATTTTATGGAGTTTTATTCTGAAATAAATTTTAGCAATATGAAATTTTTGAAAATTACACATGAGATTTTTATATCTATATGGATATATATATATATATATATATATATATATATATATATATATATTTAAAAAAAGAAGATAGAGATAATTTTAAAAAAATATGGATAAGTCTTAACAAAAAGAAGAAAGAAAAAGAGAGAAGCTTGTTATTTAAGTCCCACGTTTGTGAAAAGAGTTATATATTATTTAATTTTAAGTTTCACATTGAATGGTTATGTATAGATCATAAGGTAAAGAAATTTATTGTCTCTCTATTCTAGATTCTTTATAAAAAGATAAGAGGTGATAGTAAATTTTGCAAGTAGGAGTTGGCATCGATTCATATTTTGAATTATCCTGGCACAAGTTAAATGAGTGAATACTTATCGTGATGGATTTGTTTATGTTTTCATTGTGCAATTTTGAGTAGTAAATTTTGGCTTTGGTATATGGCATTATTTATAATTTAGGAATTAAATGAGGCAATTTAATTATCTATGACTGATATATAAATTGTTGGTATTTTTTATGGTTACAGAATAGTAAAAAGAACTTCAGTTTACCAAGACAAATTATTAAAGTAAGATGCAATTGTAAATTGCTAAGTTCTGTGAGTGGTTTCTATCTACTATATGTTTATTTTAAATTTCTTTTGAAAATCTTGAAACTGATTTTTATAATTAAATTTTCAATATACTATAGCTCTAGTGCATGTTTGGTGTTCTGAAGAGAAAAACAACGGACCATACAAATTCTCCACGGTCAACGCATAAAAAATATCTCATTCACATTCTATTCTTTTCTTCTCCCTCTTACCAAACATGTTTACTAGTGTAGTAAATATTAATTGTTCATTGAGTTATAAACTCATATGAAATTGTATATTTTTTATGTACAGATAATGAGATTACTTCTAGTTTAACTACTTTGGTTAATCATGCGAGTTTCTATTTATTTGGTGAGCTCGTTGCATTATTTGTGTTGGTAAGTTTAAAAATTAGTTTTGTTTATGATTTTGAATTTAGAATATTGATAATGTGAATTTGAGTCGTGTAAATGTGTAGGGTTCTGTCAAGACGTAAGAGCTGCGCATGCATTGAGCTTTGAGCTTCTTGAAAATTAGGCTAATGCGGTCAATTTGGACCCGACCAAAAGAAGGATGAAGCTGCTGCAGGTCGGTAGGTCCCTAATGTTTTGTTTGATATCACGGAGCAAAAAGCCAAAGAAGGGATACAATAGAAAAGAAAAGAAAAAAAAAAAAGAGAGAAATAAAAAAGTTATCACTCATTTTATTTAGTATCATCCAATGGTTCAATCTTAGAAAGGAATCACTTCTAACATGGGCTCTCAATTTTTTATAATTCGTCAAAGTATCAATTGTCAAATACATATTCAACAGAGAAAATTAAAAGAAATAGAGCTAACATATTGGGAAATGTTGAAAGTAAATTGCCAAGAAGATAAAATACAGAAATCTTAGATGTCAATTGGTTGAATGTAAAGGAACTTGAAATTAAAGTGCATGAAACTGAAAGAGAACATAAAGAAGAAAGTGTAAATGATTAACTTAAAGAAAGTGACTAAAAATTACTTTATTGAGATGGAAAATAAATAAATTTAAAACGATTGAAGGTATAATTGAAGTTAATCTGCGATCCTTCTGATGTCAAAGTAACATAAGGATGCAGGATGGGTTTAAGAAGATCAATCACATTTAGAAGTACGGAGTGTAGCATTCACACGTCAGCATCGTTAATGCCTCCATATTTCCTGCATAAGCCTTTTTATACCATTCTCAATTAGGATTTGTTGGATTATTTGTTGCTTAATCAAATCAAATAACATTTTAAGCCAAATAAACATAACTTTTTGTTAATATTTTTCATAATCAGTAATTAAAAGTCTATCAACCCACAATAAATTTTTTAAAAGAGCTATGTGACTTTGACTTTTTCATTGTACAAGCAAGCACTTCGAGTAAATTAAAATTGTAAATATTTTTATTTAATTTATTAATTATTTATGTGGTTATTTTAATTTTATTTTTAATTTTGGGGGGTATTTAAATATTTTAAGGCTATAATTAATTTGTATAATTAATTTAGGATAATCATCTTAGGACGAATGTATTAGGGATATAATAAAATTAAGTTCATGTGTATTCCTATGCATAAATAAATTCCTGAACTCGACCTGGTTCACAAAACAACTATTTTTCTTTTATTTTTTTATTCAAAGGATTTTTCCAGTCATTTTTCAAACCAAAAAAGATAGTTATTGGTGGTGACTACATTCTTGTCAATTTTTCCTATCATTTCGTCACGGTACCTTATGAGAACAGTTGTAAATCCTATCATCTATTATGTGGACAACTATTTAAATTATTAAATATAATCAAAATAAAATTGAAGACAACACAAATTCTGATACAAATGAAGTTACGACGCTACACGATCCGGGCCAAGTCCTAGTTGGTCTAGTTACGAGAGCTCGGGCAAAGAAATTCAAGGAAATACTCAATAGACTGATTCAAGAAATTTGGTCTCAATCAAATTTATGGCCCATTGAGCATAGCCCACGTTTTCAACAAAGAAGCATCAAAGTGATTCAAACTCTAGAAGATTCCCACCAAAACCCAACTTAATTGCAACCCAACTTAATTGCAGCAGCAAATTTGCATGTTTTGGGGGTTAATTGTAGCAGCAAATTTACGCATTTGGGGGTTGAATTTGGACGCATTTTAAGCTTGGTTCATTGCCAAGTTTTTCTTTTATAAACTTTCCTTTATTTGATAGGGCTGATTTTATGGGTGTAATCAGATATTTTTGTAAACTTTTCTTTTTTCTTTTAGGCATATTTAATTCTGATGGTATTGTAATCAGCCTATTCAAAGGCTTACATGAATGAAAAACAGAACTTAGTTTCATTCACTAAAATTGAGAGTTTCTCTTTGGTTCTTTGAAGAACTTTTCGAACTTATCAGAATCATTCTATGGTGTTCACAATTCGACTTATCAAATGGCATTTCCACCACTGTTTGTGGCGTCTTCAACATATCAAGGTTCTTACATCTGCACTGGTAACAGGTTTTTCCATCTAAGATTTGATTGAAGAACGATCATGGTGCCTTAGTTCGTCGACGGGTCTCGTTATTCTTGGCTAGGTTCGCATCATTTGGTTATAACAGCTTTGGTTCTAAATCTGGTTTGTCTATCCTTTTTCGTCTTTCTATTGATTTCTACCTAGGGTTTTTGTTACTGAATTCTGGTTTTGTTCCATTGATAAAAAGAAAACGGAGAGGGATTCGAAAAAAAAAGAGTAAAAAGGCTCAACAACAGAAATTTTGTTTGTTTTCACTTATTCAGAGTCCAGTTGTTCCGGAAATCAAGTTACCTCCAAGACTAAAACTTTTCGTTAAAAAAAAAGTTTTCATATTTTCGAAAACCTCATCAGTCGTTGTTTTATCATATTTATGTTGTCCTAGGTGTTTTTTTCTTTAAATTGCTACAAGTGATTCGATATTTTCTGATTAGTTTAAAAAGAACTGAAAGAGAAATATCGAGTGGAAAAAAAGACAAGAGTGGCAAGCATATTAGAAAGGTAAAAGCCGAATTATTTTGAGTGAAACACGAGTGAAATCGAGTAAATCATTCTTTGAGTGAAACACGTGAGAGAGTGTCATGAGGTCCATTGCATTTTGTTCCCAACCTTATTTTGTAGATCAACAATGTCTCATAACAGTGGTGATAGTACTCAAGGAGTGGCTGATCCGAAGTTTCCATGGAGGCTATGGTGGAAGAGGTTAGAAGAATGATAAGGAGTGAATTGGAGCTGGTGCATGAATAGTTGCATAGGGTAGAGAATGATTGTATGGTTCAGCCGCAAAACGTTCCTAATATGCTTAGGAGGGAAAGAATTCAACCGAGGGAAGTAAGGGATAGGAATGACGAGTATTATGGGGCTGGTTTTGATGGAGAAGATTGAAATTCAGTGGGTGGTCCTAGGAGATATGGGCAGTTTAGGGAAATCAGGACCCGGGAAGATAACAATTTGGGCAATATTAAGATGAAAATTCCTTCATTTCAAGGAAAGAATGACTCGAAGGCCTATCTTGAATGGAAGAAGAGGGTGGAATTGGTGTTCGATTGCCACAACTACTCCGAGATGAAGAAGGTAAAACTTGCTGCCATTGAGTTTTTTGATTATGCTATTATTTGGTGGGATCAGTTAATGTTGAACAAGTGGTGGAATAGAAAGCGTCTGGTTGAGAGGTGGGAAAAGATGAAAACAGTGATGAGAAGACGGTTTGTACCCAGTCATTACTACCGAGAGTTGCACCAAAAACTACAAAGCTTAAACAAGGTAACCGGAGTGTGGAGGATTATTATTAGGAGATGGAGATTGCTATGATTCGGGCTAATGTAGAAGAAGACCGAAAGGCTACTATGTTAAGGTTTTTGCATGGCTTAAATCGAGAAATTCATGATAAGGTAGAGATGCAGCATTATGTGGAGTTGGAAGACATGGTGCACATGGCCATCAAAGTGGAGCAACAGCTCAAGAGGAGGGGTGGTACACGTGCATTACGTAGTTTAGGTTCTTCTCCATGGATACCGAGTTATGTAAAGAAAGAAAAAAGGCTAGCAGCAAAACCCAAAACTAAGCCAAAACAAGAAACCAGCCATGGTTCTCAAGGTAAATTCGACCTTTCCATATCTCGAAATCGTGACATTAAGTGTTTCAAATGTCAAGGCAGGGTCACATAGTAAGCCAATGCCCGAACAAAAGAGTCATGGTGATACGGGATAATGGTGAGATTGAAACCGAAGATGAATCAGAGTCCGACTCTATGCCACCATTGGAGGATGCAAATGAGGAAGAATATGCAACCGAAGGAGAATTATTGGTTGCAAGAAGAGCTTTAAGCGTGCAGGCCAAATAAGATGAAGAAGTGCAACGAGAAAACATCTTTCATACTAGATGGCACATGGAAAATAAGGTATGTAGTATGATTATTGATGGAGGTAGTTGTACTAATATTGCTAGCACTACTTTGGAGGAAAAATTGGGGCTGCCAACAATTAAAGATCCCTGACCTTATAAATTGCAATGGCTCAATAATAATGGAGAGTTAAGGATGACTAAAAAGGTGTTAGTATCATTTTGCATTGGAAAATATGAAGATGAAGTTTTGTGCGATGTAGTTCCAATGCAAGCTAGACACTTGTTATTAGGCCGACCTTGGTAATTTGATCGGCAAGTTAAGCATGACGGCTTTACCAATAAATACTCTTTTGTGCTCAATCAGAGAACCATCGCTCTTGTTCCGATGACACCGAAGCAAGTTTATGAAGATCAAGTGAGATTACAGAGAGAGCATGATAAAAAAAAAAGAGAGTGATCAAAAGAACAAGAGTGAAAGTGAACAAAAGAAAAGGAGTGAAAATCAAAGAGAGGCCGAGAAAAATGAAAGAGTAAAAAAAAATCAAAATTCGGCCATTGAGAGAAAATCAGAGAGAGAACAGAAGAATTTCTATGCAAAAGTGAGTGAAATTAAGCAAGCAATGCTTTGCAAATCAGCCAATGATTGTACTTTTGTACAAAGAGACATTTTTGAACACTAATGAAATTGACCCTGCTTTGCCTAGTTCTATTGTTTCTCTTTCGAAGGAGTTTGATGATGTCATTTCTGAGGAGATTTTACATAATTTACCACCTGTTCGAGGGATTAAAGATCAAATTGATTTTGTGCCTGGTGCTTCCATTCCAAACCGACCAGCCTACCGAATTAATCCTAAGGAAACAAAGGAATTACAAAGGAAAGTTAGTGAATTGATGAAAAAGGGGTACGTAAGAGAAAGTGTGAGCCCGTGTGCTGTTCCAGTGATTTTAGTTCATCAGAAGGATGGGACGTGGAGAATGTGCGTTGATTGTTGAACCATCAACAATATAACGGTAAAGTATCGATATCTTATTCCTCACTTAGATAATATGCTAGATGAACTGCATGGTACTTGTGTATTTTCCAAGATTGATATGAAAATTGGTTATCATCAAATAAGAATGAAAGAAGGAGATGAATGCAAAACTACTTTTAAAACAAAACATGGTTTATATGAGTGGTTAGTGATGCCATTTGGATTAACTAATGCACCGAGTACTTTTATGCGATTAATGAACCATATGTCTTGCGTGATTTCATAGGCAGATTTGTTGTTGTCTATTTTGATGATATACTTATATATAGCAAAAACTTAGATGACCATGTTAAGCACTTAAGATCAGTTTTGAAAGTGTTAAGAAGGAAAAAGTTGTTTGCTAACCTTAAGAAGTGCATCTTTTGCACCAATAAGCTTATGTTTCTTGGTTTTGTTGTGGGTGCACAAGGAATGCAGGTGGACAAAGAAAAGATTTGCGCAATCCAAGAGTGGCCAATACCCACTTCCGTAAGTCAGGTAAAAAGTTTTCCTGGCTTGACAAGTTTTTACCGTGCTTTATTTGGGACTTCAATAGCATTACAGCGCCCTTGACCGAAGTCATCAAGAAGAATGTTCCATTCAAATAGGGAGGGGAACAAGAGAAGGCATTCAAAACTCATCAAGAAAAAATTAACTAATGTGCCTTTAATTGTTTTACCTAACTTTGCTAAAACATTCAAAATTGAGTGTGATGCTTCAGGTATAAGCATTGGAGGCATTTTGATGCAAGGGGGAAGACCGATTGCGTACTTTAGTGAGAAATTGAGAGGGGTAGCCCTAAACTATCCCACTTATGACAAAGAATTATACGCATTGGTTTGAACTCTAGTGACTTGGCAGCACTACCTTTGGACTAAGGAGTTTGTGATTCACATTGATCATGAGTCCTTGAAGCATCTGAAGAGCCAAAACAAGTTAAGTAGGAGACATGCCTGATGGGTAGAGTTCATTGAGACGTTCCCATATGTCATCCGATATAAACAAGGTAAAGAGAATGCGGTAGCTGATGCACTTTCTTGAAGGTACATGTTAATCTCTACTCTTGGTGCAAAATTACTTGGTTTTGAACACATTAAAGAATTATACCCTTTCGACCAAGATTTTTGTGAAGAGTATAGGAATTGTGAGGAAAAGGGCGTGGGAAATTTCTTTAGGCATGAAGATTTCTCATTTCGAGAAAATAAGTTGTGTGTGTCTAATTATTCATTACGAGACTTATTGGTAAGGGAATCCCATAGTGGAGGGTTAATGGGACATTTTGGAGTTGCCAAGATTTTAACTGTTTTGCAGGAACACTTCTATTGGTCACACAAGAAACGAGATGTCGAGAGGATTTGTGGTAGATGTGTCACGTGTAGGCAACCTAAGTCCAGAAGTGCAGCCCAATAGTTTGTATACTCCTTTGCCAATTCCTAGCGAACCTTGGATTGATATTTCGATGGATTTTGTGTTAGGTTTACCTAGATCTAAACGGGAAAGAGATTCAATATTTGTGGTTGTGGATAGATTCTCTAAGATGGTACATTTTATTCTATGTCACAAAACGGATGATGCTTCACATGTTGTTGATTTGTTCTTTAGGGAGATTGTGAGATTATATGGTTTGCTTAGGACAATTGTTTCGGATAGAGATGCTAAGTTCTTGAGTTACTTTTGGAAGACTTTGTGGTGCAAGTTAGGAACTAAGCTATTGTTTTCCACTACGTGTCACCCATAAACTGATGGTCAAACTGAAGTAGTAAATAGGACTTTGTCAACTTTGTTGAGGGTTATCGTTATGAAAAAAATATCAAAACATGGGAAGAGTGTTTACCATATGTCGAGTTTTCTTACAATCGTACTGTTCATTCTGCTACTAATTTTTCACCTTTTGAAATTGTGTATGGATTTAATCCCTTGACTCCATTAGATTTATCTCCTTTACCTTTGTCCGAGCGTGTGAATTTAGATGGCAAAAAGAAAGCTAAATTTGTTAAACAGATCCACGAGAAGACAAGACTCAATGTTGAGCGGAGAACGGAGCAATATGCAAAACAAGCCAACAAGGGGCGCCATAAGCTGATTTTCGAACCTGAAGATTGGGTTTGGTTGCACATGCGGAAAGAGAGATTTCCTGTTCAAAGGCATTCCAAACTACTTCCGAGAGGAGATGGACCTTTCCAAGTCCTTGAGTGTATCAATGACAATGCCTACAAGCTGGATGTATAATGTTAGTACTACTTTTAATGTTATGACTTGACTCCTTTTGATGTAGGTTATGATTTGAGGACAAATCTTTTTCAAGAGGAGGGGAATGATACAAATAAAGTTATGACACTAAAGGATCCAGTCTAAGTCCCAGTTGGTCCAATTATGAAAGCTCGGGCAAAGAAATTCAAGGAAGCACTCAATGGGCTGATTCAAGAAATCTGGTCTCAATCAAATTTACGGCCCATTGAATATAGCTCACATTTTCAACAAAGAAGCATCAATGTGATTCAAACTCTGGAAAATTCCCACCAAAATCAGAAAATTTGCATGTTTTGGACTTACAGCAACAAGTTTGCATGTTTTGGGGCAGTAACAAATTTGCGTGTTTTTAAGGGCTAATTGCAACAACAAATTTGCGTGTTTTGAGGACTAATTGTAGCAGAAATTTTGTGTGTTTTGGGGCTAAATTTGGAAGCATTTTGAGCTTGGTTCATTGCCAAGTTTTCTTTTATAAACTTTCCTTTATTTGTTAGGGTTGATTTTAAGGGTGTAATTAGATATTTTTGTAAACTTTCTTTTTTTCTCTTAAGCGTATTTAATTCTGATGGTATTGTAATAAGTCTATTTAAAGGCATACATAAATGAAAATCAGAGCTTAGTTTCATTCACGAAAATTGAGGGTTTCTCTTTAGTTCTTTGAAGAACTTTTTGAACTTATCGGAATCATTCTGTGGCATTCACAATTCGACTTATCAAATGGCGTTTCCACCACCGTTTGTGACATCTTCAACATACCAAGGTTCTTACTTTTGCATAGATAACAGGTCGAGATTTTTCCATCCAAAATCTGATTGAAGAACGGTCATGGTACCTTAATTCGTTAGCGGGTCTTGTTATTCTTAACGAGGTTCACATAAAATTCATACAATAAATTCTAACAGAAAATTAGAGCGATATTAAAGATAGTACAAGGCCATACAATTAACTATGCCAGCTATTATGTGATTTTTTTATTATAATTTGATTAAATTCCTTAAACTGCTATTAAAAGAATGAAAGAGACAAAATTATAATAAAATAAAAAAATGCAGTAAAAATATGAAGAAACATAAAATAGAATCTAAAATTGTCAAAAAACAATAAAAACACTTCTTAATAAATTAATATAAATTAATTAATTAAACAGTAATCTTATCTTTTATTATTTTTCTCTCTCACCTAAATTGCCTTCAATTTCTCCTCCATAATTTGTTTTTTAGGTACATCTCCTCCTTTTTTTTTTTTTCCTCTTCTCTTTCTTGTATCACGTCTCCCTCCTCTTTTACTCTCTTTCATGGTAAACCCTCATTTGACACTCATTTTTTTTTTTTATTTCATCTTTTCTTTTAAAAAGAAACTAGACATTCCACCCATGCGTTGCACGGTAAATATAATTTCTTTTTTGTTACTACTCATAATATATATTTATATATATATATATATGTTAAAGCAACTACATATTAGCATTACCACCTTTTACAGATGCTTATATGCAGAACCTTTAGGAGTAATGGACGTCAAGTTTGCATTGGCTGGAAAAGAAAAGCAAGAAGTGCAGAGGGATGCTTAATAGGATTTGTGTGGAGCATTAAGACAATAAATGACATTTTTGCTTTGCAGATCAGCCATATTATAACTCAATTAGTTTGTAATGAGTGATGCACAGGTATACTGGAAAACTTAGTCACTATGAATCATTGTGGAGTTTCAAAATTACTTCCAAAAGGAAAAGCGAAATTCTTTATTGGGAGACAATATTAAAATTTAGAAACACAAATAATATATGCAATCTCATGAGCTCATTCCACCAAAGTTGTGGCATATGGGGAGTTATTCCAGACTATACTCAATGCTCATCTTGTATACTTAAATAACTTTAGTTATATAACTTAAATTGTCTCTCGTCCCTAATTCTGTTCCACTCAACCCAAAAAGGAAATGCTATAAGCAAACTGGAGAAAATCAAATGCCACCAAAAAAGCAGCTTGCGGAGTCTGCTAGGCCAAAACCATTTAAGTGCAAGTTGTAGTAAATGAGTAGCAGTATGATGAACCTACAAAGCGCCAATGAAATTTACATGAAATCTAGAACAATCAAAAAATTTGAAAGATGACTAAGCACAAAGAAGGATTTTCCTGTACTGTTAATCACATATTATAATAAAGATTTACCAATTGGGTTAATGAAATGGTTTATGACAGTTCTTGTTCCTTAGCTCACTGCGTCAGCTATACATCCACTATTGTTGCAATTGAAAAATTGAAACATAAAAGGAATGCTAATAGAAGTAACACCTATGTCAACATCATCATATTTTATGTTGTGATGCTATCATATTAAAACAAATGTATCAAAACTGATAATGTAAGTGTTATCAATAAATAATTATAGCATTTTTATACTATTGACTAATTGACTAATTTTGAAGTCATTTTATATTAATTAATGTGTCACCACTTATTGTAATCTATTTTTAAATTCATTAAGTGTTACTTTAAACACACAATAACAAAAAAAAAACGCATAATTTAAAGGAATTGTCTACCAAAGAAGAAACACCAAAAGTTAGGAAAAGTATACAAAATATGAAGGAAGGGTAAAACAGAGGTCATAATAAGATACTAAACACCATGAATGTAGATGTATACGAGCCTAATTTTGTTTGAACAATTATTGTAATGAAGCCTTTATAATTTTGATAAGTAAAATGAAATGTTAAAAACTTACCTAACCTTAGATTCTGGAAGACTTCTCTATATACAACATTTGTAGTAGTGTTTGAAGTTTGCTCTTCTTTGTCACAAATTAGTATCTTTAGACCACTGTGGTTAGTAACTCGAGATAACAACATATAACTGTCCATGAGAGAAAACTGGTTTCTGAAGATATATGCCAGCATGTTGCAGTGATTGACCTTGACTCTTATTTATTGTCATAGCAAAAGAAAGGCACAAAGGAAACTGTCTACGTTGAAATTAAAAAGGAATTCTGCTGTCAGATGGAGTTAAGGTCAATTTTGGAATAAAGACCTTGTGTCCAATATTAGTTCCTGATATAATTTTTGCTTCTAAGACGTGCTTTCCCAATTGAGTAATTATAAGTCGAGTACCATTGCATAAACCTGAAAATTAATCGATATTTCTTGATAGCATGACAGGAACTCCAATTTTGAGTTTCAACTCTTGATTTGGAAGTCCAGAACATGAATATAGTGTTCAAAAATTCAGGTGTATGAATGTCATCTGGTCTATCAATGGTTCCATCTGCTATGCAAGGACCATCAAAACTTAAATATGTTTTTTATTTCACCAGGAACCAAGGATAGCATGTAATCATTCACTATTTCCACAATTTCATTTGTAGGTGCCAATATGGCCCTATGTTGCAAATAATTGGGATCATTCATGTTAACCAAAAATGATGGATATGTGCTTGCTTCACAATTGAAGTAAGAGAATCAACTGTATCTTTCTATGATAATGTCGTCGGGAATTTCTATATTGACCTCCCCATCATTAAGACCTCCTGTTGTTCCATCTCCAATGCTTAATACCCATTCTGATAATTTCTTCAACTCATTGACATCAAAATTGGAATTCCCAGACTGAAGTCTTATATTTCTGGTCAACGTTAGCATTTGACAAAACCTCCATAAATATGAAGAATTAATGCTAGCAAGCACAATATCCTGTCTTGTTCCTTTTGGGATGACAGGTAGTATTTGTCTAAAATCACCACCAAAAACAACAATTTTTCCTCCAAATGGTTGATTAAAGCTGTTAGAATTAGAGAATCTGAGAATGTCCCTTAAGGTTCTATCTACCGCTTCAAAGCAATGCTTGTGAGTCATTGGAGCTTCATCCCAAATAATAAGTCTTGATTTGATTATCAATTCAGCTAGAGGGCTTCCTTGTTTAATGTTGCATGTAGAATCTTCATTTGCATTTAGAGGAATGGCAAACATTGAATGTGTGGTTCTGCCTCCAGGAATGAGTAAAGCTGCTATGCCACTTGATGCCACTGTAAGTACAATTTCACCTTTGGATCTCAAAGCTGCTGGAAGTGTTCTCCAAATAAATGTTTTACCTATACCTCCACATCCAAAAATGAAAAACAGGCCCCTTCGATTTTTTGCAACACTTTCCATTATCTTATCATGGATACTCCTCTACTCATTAAGTTAGCTTGGATAGAAGTTGATTAAATTTTGCAGCTAATGACTTCCTATCATAAGTTCATCAAGAATAAGTCTATTGTAAACATATAAGAGCATGACATATCTGGGCAAGGCATTGTTGGGAAATCATTTATACTTCTATTGTTACTCTGTAACAGCTTCTTTATCTTTGCAAGTGCATAATTTTTCAACTCATCTTCACTTAATTGCAAATATATAATCATATGAAAATGGGATGATTTTGTTGTTTGAGAAAAATATTATAACACAGTATTATGGATTAATGGGTTAACTTTTTAATAATACAAAATTCACTAACAACTAAATGAAATTAATCTTAAACTATGAATACCATGATTACGAAGCAGAACTCTTTGCCTATGTAAAATGTCATCACTCAGGTATTGCCATGTGCTATTCCAAACAACTTCTGGTCCTTGAAAGTTGATTTGATAACAATAATGTTGCAAACAAATTTCTCAAATATGTAATCGTACGTACCCCACAGACTTGCCTCTATAATTCTATCAATGTATTCTTTGTCATCATCTGACAAACCCAATGCATAGCAAGCATCTTTGTACGTAGGATAAATGACATTATTGATTGTTCTTATATCAACATATGATTTAGCTCCTTCTGAATGTGTTAAGAAAAATTCTCAAATAATACATCTTGCCACTTCCAGGAGGCACAAAATGTAGTCTGCCAATAGCAAAGCTTTGTTTTCTTGGAAACCATTCCATAAGATTTTGTTTCCATACAAATTTTGTGGGAAATTGATCATAAGTCAGATTCTTTGTTTCAGGATATTTCTTATTTGCTTCCATCTATGCTAGGAACTTTGATTTATGGGTGTTAGGCTTGTCAACAATTGATTCAGTAGAATCATCATCCCCAAAAACCACAACTTGCTCATTGGGCAAGTGGAAACACAAATGTTCAACTGCTAGATCTCTGAAATGAATGTCAAAGGCAAATATCCTCCGTGCTACTTCACAGGAAGATAAATATCTGCAATCATAATACATTTTAATTTCATCAAGACATTGTGGTTGGTTATGATTTGCTGAATTTTCATAGAAGCTTGCAGTGACGTGGTCATGACCATTATTCACATACTGGAAAAGATACTTGATGGTCCTTGAGTGGTTGCACCACTCAACATTTATATGTGCATTGTATTTTAGGAGCAAATATCGATTATAAGGGACAACAAATCTGTTATCAATGATAATGTCATCGTTTTTTATAACTCTTCCATTGTCTCTCCTTCTATATAGAGGATAACCATCTTCATCAACAGATGTTCTATCGATGAATCTTTTTGGAAAATACCTTGCATACTTTCTATCTTGCATACATGGAGATTTTCTATTCAAAACTCCGCATGGACCATGAATCACAGGAGATTCTATAGCCTTGAAAAGTTTTGAATCATTGTCTTCATCAGGAATTTAAACAGATATGATTTTGTCAATATCTTCTGAATTTGGATATTTATGATCAGGGTGCAAGAAAATAAGAATATGCACATGTGGCAAACCCCGCTTTTGGAATTCAATTGTATATACAACTGCATAGTTAGAATGGAAACTTTCTGAAAATTTTTCCTTGTCTTTTCTCTTTTATTAAGTGATCAAGTTTAATCTTGAAAACTCGACAGACAATGTCTGGCCTGTCCTCATATCTGAGTCTCTTTTTTGACAGAACTCTGCATATTTCTAGCCACTTTTGATTGCACATAAAAGTGATAAACAAATCAGGATATCCTGCCCATCTACAAATAGCCATAGTATCCTAATAATTTTGGATCAAGTACTGTGCCGCTCCAATAAAAGAGGATGGCAATATGACACGTTTTCCTGTGGTAGAAGGATGATTTTCTCTTCTCAAAATTGCTTCTGATAGCCCTTTGTACATTTCTGCTTTCAATTCTTTTTGATGAGTTCGAATATACGTCAAATGAGATGACTCAATCATGCTATAAGCATCAACCAAAAATTGATGGAAAAGACGTTTAGATGACAATATGGTTGAGAGCTCATGCTTCCTGTCAAATTCTAAATGCAAAAAATTCCCTCATTGACACCTTATGCCTCTTTTTAGATGAAAGCCTTGCTGCCATCTTTCAAGGGAATGTCATCTCTGTACCCTATCTTCTACAGGCGGAAACAACAAAGGATATTGTAATGGAAGATATGCTGTACTTGAAACACTGATACACGTTTCAATGAGCCTGATTGTGTCTCTGCAATTATGTCTCTGTCAACATCAGCATAATCGAAATCACCCCACGATAAGTGCAGCCACTTCAAACATAGTAGGAAGATTGTATCTTTTTCCACCATGACCTCTTTTGCCTGTAAATCTCAATTTCACATTTGGTAAATTATTAGCTTGAATTCTGTCTCTAATCATTCTGTAAGATTTTGCATATAGATTGCATTGATCAAGCATGTCTTTGATATCAGTAATAATGGATGCATGTAATGAGCTTGACTCCTTGTCCATCCTGTAAGTAACAAATATGGAATATATGAAAATGCTATTTACATAGAAATTTGTAAATTACATTTGCTAATGCTTTATAAGAGAAATGGGTTGTCATATTGTTACCTGACAACTTGCAGCCTATTTGATACTTTGTTATTAGTGTAAAAAATGTACAACTGTGCAAATTTTAGTGTTGAACTTGGAGGTGATAGTAAACTTCCAATTCTATGATAATTTTCACCACACATGATAAACATTGGAGGCCCAATTCCTTCATTTACACTTCTATCTATTCTTCCTCCCATAGAAGTGAAGGAAAACATCATGTTAAATGATCTATCATGATCAAGATAAAATTTGCTTCTGGCGTCTCTATTAAACAAAAGCGCTCTCAGAGTTGGAGGGGTATCTGTCAGAAGTGGAAGCTCAATCTTTCCTTGAAGACAACGCAGTGAGAATTTTGGTTTTGTTGGATTCCATTGTTTTTGCACTCTTTTCAGCACCCAACATCAATGCACCACAAAACTCACATTGCCAATCAGGGTCACCAACGTCCCAATATTCTACATTTTTAAAAAGTTATTTCGTGAAAGCTAAGACATCTCTTCATATTAAAAGTAAATTCAACATTTAAGTGCCTATGTTTGACACAATGTGATGTTCCACATCATTGTCCGATTCATATAATTCACTGTGATGAACAAGCATCTTCTTGTTTCAAATACCAAGAATTTGGTTTCATGGAAAAATATGCATATTAACAGACAAATATTAAATTCAATTAAAATCTTGATTAAAAAAATTATTAAGTTTTGAAAAATTAAATGAATATATACCAGGATCTAAATTCCAATTTGCTTCTTCATGTTCGATGTCTTGCTCCTCAATAGAAGTGAGAATATTATCAATATGCAGATTAGGTTGAGAAACTAAAAAACCAAACAGAGAAATTGTTCGTCAGAACATATATTTCAATTGAAAGTAATATCTGCATATCTAAATCTACAACAATATTAGACATATTAATTTAATTACATAAATTTACAACTCCAATATACCAGGATATGATGTGACGTCTTCTTCACAACTTATACCCTGACGAACTGTATTGTCGTTGCCATTTGACACCGGTACAATTTTGGCAACTGTTTATGACATACTTCCCACAACCAAGCGGTGACCTTTGACTACTAATTGCTGAATGTGTAGACGATGAAGAAGTTTCTTCTTGTATAGCAGCATTGAATCCATAGGTATTTGTCGATGGATATTGAACTTTTTGAAGTTCAAAATTATATGAATTAATTATTGTAGATTATAACTCATATAATCATTATTTCATGCAAATGGTCCCATATATGGATCAAAATAGATATACTGATCATGTGAATTATATTACAAGAGAACATATCCGTGAATCCACAGATTGAATGCTTAGAAACAGAGTTTGAGTCCTAAATTCGTGGAGAGAATCAGAGAGCAAGAGAGAAACTGATTTCGGAAGTTTTCTCAACCAACATTCTTCTTCTTACTTTTCGTTTTTGCATCTTATATATATGCATGCATGGGGCTGGGCTTGGCCCATCTTGGGCGGCCCAGTCATCCATTCCTTCATCTCCCACTCGCCCTTGATGGGTCAAGTTCTCTACTCTGCAGTTCATACAAGCAAACAATCCGTGCAACCAGCATACTCATAGAGCTCGTTGCTATATATCTGTTAGGAGTATATAACAGCTCACAATGGGACTTTGAGTAGATCATGTATGCTGTACCCTAGATCAATCAGTCACATTCACAACTCTCTTGATCTCATTTTAAACTTTATTTGTTCATTGTATTCACAACTATGACTAACCATGATATAGTCATAATTAGTCGACCAGTGAATATAAGTCAATATGACAGATATCTCAAATTGATCTTCCTCTTTACTTAGATCTCTTAATCTGTGTTTAATTCGCTTTTTTAAGAATGTTCCATCTGATCGAATCTTTCATGACCATTGACAACATCCTAAGATAGCAAACATCAAACACAATCTTGAAAACAAGGTAAGAGTCTTAAGGGTACTAAAATGAGGTATTCTTAACCTCAGAGTCTCACACAGCTTAAATAATGAGATCATAAATTTAGCCATCTCTTTTGTCACATATATAATGCATACGTAGCATGAAATACGTATTACAGTATTTTTCTCCTTTCCCATGGAGTGTATGCCTTCATATTTAAATACTGTACAGATGGTGGTTCAGACATTTCTAATGTCTAACCTGAGTTCACAAATCTACTCTGTTATAAATCAACAGAACTCTCATCTGACATAAGACAGATAAAGTGAAATTATGGGTTATTTTCATTTTCGGATATAACAAATAATATATCCTCATCTTAACATTTAGTTAAGGCGACCATCATATTTCAAGCCCGAGCTCTTAATATTCACTTAGATAATTTAGCTTGAAATAGTCTTATCTCTATTTTACACATAGAAAATAGAAATGATTACCTATGTGAGGAGGCTAATCTGAGATCTGTCCGGCATACCTTTTTAATAAAGATAATGTATATAACATTAAATATATATGTATATGCATAAATGTTCAACAAATGTAGGTATTAAATTGGGAAATAATATGGTACATCAAGTTCTACGCAATCCTAAAGTTTTTACATGGTTATTGAATACGTCTCTAGGAATAGGTTTCGTCATAGGATCTGCTACCATCCTTTGCGTAGATATGTATTGCACATTAACTTCTTTTTGTGCTACCAGGTCCTTCACATAATTATACTTAGTATCTATGTATTTGGTCTTACAATGAAATTTAGGATCTTTGGTGTAAGCTATTGTTGCTTGGCTATCACAATTAACCAATACTGAGCTTGCAGCATTCTTAGTTACACCTAAATGATCCAAGAATCTTCTAAGCCATACACCCTCTTGTACTGCTGCTGAAAGCTTCCATTGTTGATAAAGCTATACATGTTTGTTTCTTACTACTCCACGATATAGCACCATTATTTAGTAAGAACACAAATCCAGAGGTAGATTTTCTCTCATCTAAATCTCCTCCCTAGTCAGCATCAGTATAGCCTTCTAGGTGCAGATCATTTCCTTGATAGCTCAGTGTGTAATTTGTAGTACCTTTTAGATATCTAAGTATTCTCTTCACAGCTGTCCAATGTGCTTGTCCCGGATTGGATTGGTATCTACTTACCATTCCAACAGCAAAACAAATATCAGGCCTTGTACACATCATAGCGTATATTAAACTTTCAATGGCACTTGCATATGGAACACGTTCCATTTGCTTTTGCTCTTGTGGAGTTTGAGGACACAGCCTTCTGCTCAAGTCTACACCTTTTGCAATAGGAGTATCAATGGGTTTGCAGTCTCTCATGTTGAAACGTTCAAGTATTTTGTTTATATATGTTTCTTGTGAAAGAGATAAAAGTTTTCTTAAACGATCTCTTGAAATCTTAACTCCAAGGATATATACTGCTTCACCTATATCTCTCATTTCAAAATTGGTATTTAACCAACTTTTGACAGTGTTAACGAACTCCTTACTGCTCCCAGCTATTAGTATATCATCAACATATAATGATAAGATCACAAACTGATCTTTGGATCTTCTAATATATACGCAATAATCTTCGTCAATTTTGACAAAATTATATTTTATTACTGCTTCGTGAAAGCATATGTACCACTGTCTTTAAGACTGCTTAAGGCCATATATCGATCTTAAAAGTCGACATACCTTTTGTTCTTGGCCTTCTATTATGAAACCAACTGGTTGTTTCATATAAATTTCTTCTTCTAATTCTCCATTTAGAAATGCAGTCTTTACATCCATTTGATGTAATTCAAGATTCATACTTGCTACTATAGCTAAGATAAGGCGAATCGAGGAAAATCTCACTACAGGAGAAAATGTTTCTTCATAATCAATTCCTTCCTGTTGAGTATACCCCTTTGCTACTAGGCGAGCCTTATATTTTTCAATTGATCCATCAGTATTTCACTTTATTTTGAGGACCCATTTGTTTCTGATGACTTTGCGTCCTTCTAGGAGATCAACCAATTCCCAAACTTGATTTAATCTCATAGACTCCATCTCTTCTTCCATTGCTTTCATCCATTTTTCCTTTACAAGGCATGATAGAGCTTCTTCTATGTTCTTTGGCTCTTCCTCATCTAGTGGAGCAACCATGAAAGCTTCCCCTTTTATGTCAAAACGTTTTCGGGGAACGCTTTTATGATTTGATCATCGTATTAAAAGTTGTTCATCTTGAGCTTCGTTATGCTCATTGGTGCTCCCACTCGGATCAAATGGCTTATCAAGTGGTTGCAATTGAGACTAGTTCGTATTTAATTCCCCACTTCTCACATTGCTCCCACTTGGATGTGATGGTATCTCAACGTATACAGTTGAGGTATTGCCAGTACTTTGATCAAGTGTTTCAAAGAGGAATTGGTTTTCACCAATTTCACCCCATATAGGAAACTCTGTTTCCATGAATGTGACATCCCTTGATTCAAATTCAGTTTTACTCCCACTTTCCTACTCACCTATAAACACGTATCCTTTAGAGTGTTCAGAGTATCGTATGAAAATACTCTTCATACCTCGTGCACCTAATTTTCTATATTTGTGCGAAGGAACATGAGTATAGGCAGTGCACCCCCATGGTTTTAGAAATTCCAAGTTTGGCCGTCTGCCTGTCCATAACTCATATGGTGTGGTAGTTACTGATTTTGAAGGGACTCGGTTAAGTACATAGGCAGCAGTTACCAATGCATCTCCCCAAAAAGAGATTGACAAATTTTTTACATGTGCCATCATTGACCTAACCATCTCAAGCAGGGTTCTGTTCCGTCTCTCCGCAAACACCATTTTGTTGAGGAGTATAAGGAATAGTTAATTGTCTATCTATCCCTTTTTCATCACATAGTTCTCTGAATTGAGCAGATAAATATTCACGACCTCGATCAGTCCTTAATGCCTTAATTTTCTTGTGCTAATTGATTTTCAGCCAAACTCATATATCTTTTGAAGCAACTAAATGCCTCTGATTTATGAGTTATCAAATAGACATGGATGAATTGAGTATAATCATCTATAAATGTGATGAAATATACAGCCCCATGCCTTGCTCTCACATTCATGGGACCACAGATATCTGAATGGACTTATTGCAAAGGAATTTCAGCTCTAATTCCTTTTCCAAATGGTTTTCTAGATGTTTTCCCTATTAGGCAATGCTCACACGTAGGTAAATCGACTCTTTCGATATTACCCAATAAGCCTTCCTTGGCCAGTCTGCTCATTCTATGTTGCCAATATGACCAAGTCTAGCATGCCATAAATTAACATCAACATTGTAAGTACTAGAAGATGTAATTAGGGAATAACAAACATTCGCAGAATGTAAGTCATAATCTAATACAATAAAACCATTTAAAAAATATCCTGAGCCATAAAATGTTGTTCCTAAGAACACATTTACACCATTTGAATGAAAGTTTATTGAAAAACCAAGTCTAACCAACACTATTACAGAAACTAAATTCCGTCGTATGTCAGGTGCATAGAGGACATCATGTAGGAATAGGGTGNGCCCGTTGCGCATATTCAATTGACATGTGCCAATCCCTTTGACAATTACTCGCGTGTTGTTTCCTACATAGATCCACTTTGCTCCATGTGGAATACGCTGGAATTCACAAAGGCATTCTTGTCCTTTGCTACATGGTCAGGTGGCTCCTGAGTCTACAGTCCATAAAGGATGTGATTCAGAATAAGAAAACAGAACTTGAGACAAACACATTATTCTCAAGTGGATTAAGGGTGTTTACCTTTCTTTGGCTCGCGACAATCGCGAGCTAAGTGACCCTTCTTGCCACAATTGTAGTATTTCACCTTTGACATATTTTTCTTGAAAGGACGCCTTCCTTTCCCAGGTTGGTTATTCCTTGGCCTTTTGCCAACGAAGATGGACCCTTGCCTTTCCTCTTATGAGAACCACCACCATGATGCTTGCGCTTGGAGCCCGAAGCTCCTTGTGAGCTAGAACCTGCAAAGTAGATATCACTTTCAGGTTTAGCCGCCTGTAGGCGGTCCTCTTCTAACTCAATATTGACGCATAGCATCCTCAATGTCTTGATGTTGTCATTGTGGGTGAGGTGGATTTTCATGTGTTCCTAGCTGTTTGGCAAAGAATGAATCACCGCTTGCACTTGTTGCTCATCAGTGAGGACGTGACTAGCATCTCACAGCTCACTTATCATATTTTTCCATATACCTCAGATGTTGTTTCATTTGTCTGAGCATGTGGCTTCTTATATGAATCAAATTTCACAGTGAGCTGTCTCAGTCTCGTAACTGAAGTGCTACCAAACCTAGCGGCCAATGTCGTTCACATATCCCCGGCGTTGTCAAAACGTACAAACTCTCGCATTGATATCATTCTCCATGCTGCTTAGCAACGTAATGCGAGCCAGAGAGTTTTTCTTCTTCCATGCAAATATGCATCTTTGTCACGCCTGTTGCTGTGCAGTGGTTCCATCTTCAGGTTCTAGCATAAACCTGATTCAGTGTCCAAGAACCTCTTGTTCTTCAAGCACATACTGGATTTTTAATTTCCAGATTTCATAATTGTCGCCATTGAGTTTCTCACCCTTATTCAACTCAGCAACAATGTCCTTTGATGCGGAAGCCATTGTATCTGACAAATTAATTCTACATATACATGTACATAATTAATGCCCAACATTTTATGCAATATCATATCCAATTATCAATTGCATTAATAAAATTCCTCATCAGATTTCGAAGCCAAAAGTTCACTTTGTTCCCAATCAAACTTCGAAGATCTAATTTGAAATTAATATTAATACAATGATTTAAAATGATAATCTTAAAAGTCACTAAAATTTTAAGATTTTCCATTGAAATAAATATGGATAACACATATGTATTTAGCATAAATCAAAACGTATATATGTGGAGAGGAAAAAAAAATTTCAAAATTTTTTTCTCCTTTTCTAAAGAATTTTAACTAAAATAAAATCAAAATAAATATTTCTGATCCTCAAAAAAATTATATAAAAATCACAAAAAAATCAGAAATTTATTTCTGAGTCAATAGTGAAAACCGCGTTTTCAAATTAAGGTTTAGCATAAATCAAAACGTATATATGTGGAGAGAAAAAAAAATTCAAACTTTTTTCTCCTTTTCTAAAGAATTTTAACTAAAATAAAAATCAAAATAAATATTTCTGATCCTCAAAAAATTATATAAAAATCACAAAAAAATCAAAAATTTATTTATGAGTCCAACAGTGAAAACCGCGTTTCAAATTAAGGTTCCACGAGCTCTCACGCGCCACTATAACTCGTCCTACGGGCCTCCACGCGCTTCCACGCGTCGTCCACCAGAGGTGATTGCACACGCGCCCCCAGAACTTCAACAAGATTGCCCAGCCCCTGTCCAACCTTCTACAGCACGACACGGATTTTGTGTTTGATGATGAGTGTAAGTCGGCCTTTAATCATTTGAAGCACTGCCTGACCACAACTCCAGTGATCCAGTCACAGATTGGTCTCTTCCATTTGAGCTGATGTTCGATGCCTCCAACTATGTTGTTGGTACAGTTCTTACTCAGTGGGTCAATAAGGCCCCTCATGTCATTGCCTATGCCTCCAAGACTTTGGATTCTACTCAGTCTAATTACACAAACACTGAGAAAAGAAACTTTTGACTGTAGTTTTTGCACTTGATAAGTTTAGGTTATATCTACTAGATACTAAGGTGATTGTCTTTTCTAACCATGCAGCCTTGAAGTTTCTTTTGAAAAAGGCAGATACTAAGCCTCGACTCATTCGGTGGAGTTGTTGCTCCAAGAATTCGACATTAAGATTAAGGATAGAAGTGGAGCAGAGAACTGGGTGGCTGATCACTTGAGTCGGATCACTCACCATCCTTCTGACCTCTCTCCCATTCGGGATGATTTCCTGATAAGCAGCTTTTACAGCTGCAAGGTAAGCTTCCATGGTATGCTGACTTGGTAAATTATTTGGTTGCTGGTGTTTTACCTCTGATTCCACTACGGCCCAGACTCTGAAATTGAAAAAGTGAATCTAAATACTATGTTTGGGATGACCCTTATTTGTGGAGATTCAGTAATGACCAAGTAATTAGGAGATGTGTGCCTGATAATGAGTTTCATTCTATATTTACATTTTTGCCATGCTTCTGCCTGTGGTGGTCACTTTGGACCGCAAAAAAACTACTAGGAAAGTGTTAGATTCTGGTTTATTTTGACCTTCTTTGTTTCATGATTCATATTTGTTTTGTAAGTCATGCGAGAACTGTCAGAGGATAGGGAGTATTTCCCCTGTAGGCATGAGATGTCCCAGCAAACCTATACTGTTTTGTGAAGTTTTTGATGTTTGGGTATTGATTTTATGGGTCCATTTCCTGTTTCCCATAGTTTTACTTACATATTGCTGGCTGTTGATTATGTCTCAAAATGGGTTAGGGCAAAAGCCACCCGGACTGATGATTCTGCTTGTGTAGATTTTGTCAGGTCTCACATTTTCTGCAGGTTTGGTGTTCCTAGAGCTATTATCAGTGACCAGGGCTCTCATTTTTGTAAACGAAGCATGGGTGCTTTATTACGGAGGTATGGAGTGATTCACAAGGTTGCCACAGCATACCACCCACAGACCAATGGCCAAGCTGAAATCTCGAACAGAGAGATTAAACAAATCCTTCAGAAAGACTGTTAACTCTAACCGGAAAGATTGGAGCAAGAGGCTAGATGACGCTTTGTGGGCATATCGGACTGCCTACAAGACTCCAATTGGGATGTCTCCCTATCGACTTGTCTTTGGGAAGGCATGTCATCTTCCGGTAGAGTTGGAGCATCAGGCATATTGGGCCCATTAAGCAGTGCAACATGGATTTGCCCAGTCGAGGGTGGAGAGGAAGCTGCAATTGCAAGAAGCTGGAAGAGCTTAGATTGGATGCCTATGAGAGTTCACGTTTATACAAGGAAAAGACCAAAGGGATCTATGATAAGCAAATCCTTGAGAAAAGAGTTTGTTGTGGGCTAGAAAGTCCTCTTATTTAATTCTCGTCTCAAATTATGCCTGGAAAACTTAGATCTAGATGGGATGGTCCTTTTGTGATTACTAATATTTTTCCTTTTTATTGAAGTGGAACTGTGTGATGAGCGGACCAGGAGGACTTTCACAGTGAATGGACATCACCTTAAGCATTTTTATGAGGGACCCAGCAGTAGCCTGTGGAGGCAGAAATTAGGCTCACTGATACCACGTACCCTCCCTAGGAGGATGGGGAGTCTTTTTTCACTTTTCTCTATTTTTCTTTTCTTTTTGTACTTTTAATTCAACTTTGATTGTTAATAACAGGATTTTGTGAATAATACAATCTGAACCCTCCTTGTGATAATTGTTGAGATGTACATAGTGTTGAACTTGGATATTTTGTTTTTGATGGATCATTCTAGTTGGACTGAATTTCTCAACTCTTAGATTATCTGACTTGGTAGTTGATTTTATGATGCTGATTGCGTGCTGGTATTAACTCTTGTCAGATTTTAGGCCTATGTGAATGGAATCTATTTTCTGCCATTTTTTCTTTCTTGTGTGCTTTTGCTCATAATTTTGTTCTCTAGAACTTGCCCTTTTTTTTTTGAAACTGCATTTTTCACTAGCATGCATAAATATGATAGAGGCATTTTTTCTTTCATTTACTACTTTGACCAGATAGCCATCCCTTGCATTATATTCCCGTTTGGTTAGCCCCTTCATGCCTTTTTATCATCCTTGTCTTAGCCACATTACAAGCCTAAGTGTAAAATCATTTTATTCCGTACCTTGGAAATTTATTCAGCATTGGTTTCACCTTAGTGTTGTATTTAAGTGTGGGCGTTGCCCAGGGCGTGCAACATTTTAAGTGTGGGGGGAGGTGTTGAGGTATTTGATGCCAATTGTCATTTGGCATTAGTTTGGTCATTGTGCTTGTGTAAGTAATTGTGGAATTGTTGAAAAAAAAAAAAATAGAAGAAGAAATTTTGAAAAAAAAAATAAAATATATATATATATATATAATATATATATATATATATATATATATATATATGATAAAAAAAAAGGTCAATTTGAGAAAAATTTGGTGTAATGATGAGTTTTGGGAAAGAAAAGAGTTTTGTTGAAAAAGGCGATTTGGTTGTGAAAGTGCATTTTCATCACTTAGTTGGTTTTGAGGAAAAAACCTTTGTGTTTCTTGACTAATGCTCTTTTAAATTTCTTGGGTGCTTAGCCTTTCATTTCCAAACTTGTCCATGCCTTCACCATATCCCCACTACAACCTTGAATAATAAGTCCTCTTGATTTGTGCATGCATGTGTTTTGAGTAATGGAGAAGTAGAATTTGAGCAAGCTTATGGTAGGGCAATTTTCTTGAGTAGAATTTGAGTGATACACTTGCTACCCTATACACTTGAGAGATTGATTGAGAGCATACCTTGAAGAGGCCATTTTACGTGATTAGCATCATCAATTGAGATTGCCATGTTTTATAATTTGAGATGAAGAAATTTCTATTATGATTGGTTGATCTTTTGAAGTTTTGTGTTCCTTATTCAAGTTTTGCATTCTTGACAATTGTTAGAAAGGAGAGGTTTATCTTTTAGTCTTTATATTTGTTTTATCATTTCTTTAGTTTTGTTTTGAGTTTTAATTTTGCCCAGGAGTGCAAAAGGATAAGTGGGGGGGCATTTGATAATTAAATTTTATCACACTTAATTGTTGCATTTGATTAATGATTTTTAAGGCTGTTTAGTGTGTAATTAATGATTTTTGGTCTAAATTGGACTTTGGGGTTTTAATTGGATTTAATTCATTTTTCGTCTTTTTCGTGCTAATTTTTTAGATTTACATTATTCTAGTATTTTGATCATAACTTTTGTTTTAGGTATTCGATTAACCTCATTCTTGTTTCGTTTTGCAGGTAACTCAAAGAGCTACAAATGGTGTTAGAGGATTGAAGGCCAAATTCGGACAAGAAGGTAGTCAAAATTGGAGCCAAAGTCAGTCACGGAATTCTGGAGCCATGTTTAGTTAATTAGGCGTAACTTTGTAATTAGGATCCCAAATTACATGGGACCAAAAGCCATTAGTTATGTTTTAATTTGGTCCGGTTTTTGGAGCCCTTGACCTGGTTTAGTTTTAGGTTAAAACAGCAGATTAGGGAAAGACGGCAGCAGCTTTGACATTTGTGAAATTTTGGATCAAGAATACCTCTCTTCTTTTCTCTCTTCTATTCATCTTGTTCTTCTTTTTCGTTTTTCTGTTTGTGCTCAGCCAAGGTAGGCTAACTTTCCATTCAATCACCCCATGAGTTGAGGATTCTGTTGTTGAATCCAGAGGACCCGTGCTCTCCATGAACTGAATCCATTTCTCTTCCTCTTTACTCTAATTGAGCAACACGATTGTGTACGTTGAATTTGAGCGGATGAGGTTTGTCCATGATTTCTGTATTTTGATCATCCAGGGGAAGGGATTAAATGCTAGATTTAATATTTAGGTTGATTAACCCAAGGGATTTAAAATCAAAACAGGTTGAAGTGAACACTGTGCGATGGCATGAGTGAACACGCCAAGTTTTGATTAAATGCTATGTGATTGTCTAGTAGAGAGGGTTCCTATATAAATGCAGGGACTCCAATTTGTTTAGGGTCAACCACGAAATTCAGTAATTCTTTGTCCAGTGACGGATGTCCTTGAAACCTCAATTCTGGGTTGGTTGATTGCTTTTAATTTATTAATTTCGTTTTATTCTTCTGCCTTAATTTCAATCGTATTAAAACCCCCCCTGTTTACTATTCTGTTTTCAATTGAGTGATTTAGTCCTATTCAAAAATTCTTGGGAGACGATCCAGGTTGTCCTATATTACAAATTTCTTTATAAGCCTGGTTAATTTGAGTGAATTCGACAGTTCACGTCACCTCCCAGTATCTTCCTCACATCCCCACACTTAACCCAGTACATCCCTATATCCCTAGACAGATGCTTTATCCAGAACTCTTGCTCCTAGCACCAGAGATGTTAGTGGCTGTATATGGATTCGTCTAGGGCCAAAGTTGATGTAAGTATTACTAATTTTTATAATTTTGTATGTTTTATATCTTATCATATATTATAACTTTGACCCAAGTTTGGTTTACTTACAGGTTTGACCCAGTTGTGGGACCACCAGCCACTATTACCACCATAATAAAGTCCAAGTTTGAAGGAGTTTGGAGGAATTGGAAGGAGGTGGACGATGTGGTTTGCAACATGTGGTTTACTAAGTTTGGGGTGATGTACTTTATTATATTTAATAATTAGCAATTAACTTAATTTACCATTTATATTATTGTTAATATACTGATTAATTTTATTCTTGCACATAGAGAAAATATAAGTGGTTGCCTTTTGATGACAAGCAAATTAGAAAGTGTTTCAACCACAAATGATTTGACTCAGTAAAGAATGAAATGAATAAGGTTCAAAGTGAGGTAGATCCTAGAAAATGGATCCCTTAGCAGGTTAGGGATTATTTGGTCTCTCTTTAGTAGGGCTCTACTTAGGTGAAGTCTAAAAAGTTTCAAAAATTGAAAATCTGATATAGGAATCTTACTGCACATTGGGGGCTCAATCCTATAAGTGGAGCATAAGAAGAGATTGGTGAGTATTTTGTATTATATTTTAATGTATTTTAAGTTTATTCAACTAACATTGATTATTTTATTTTAAATCTCTACTATACTTTCAGAGAGCACAAAGTGACACCCCGCCTTTCACCTTCGATGTATTCCATCGGATTCATAAGCAGAAGGGGAAGCCTTCTAAGTAGATCTCGCAGAAGGCATAATTCGTTACTATAAGTACAAGTTTTAACATAACTAAGGAATGTTATATAATTTCATTATTTTTGAAATTAAGCAAATTTAACTTCTTTTTGTAGGAGAAGTACCAGAGGAAGTCGTCTGAGAGGAACTCATAAACAATAACAGGTGAAGAGTCTAGCTGTTAATCCAACAACAGCATATATCTGGATGTTGTCAGAGGCGTCAACAAAAAAGGATGCGTGTATGGTCTGGATGCGGAGGCTGCCTCTCTGATTCCATCTTCCTCTGCTTCTACCAATGGATTTGAGACTTGTTCTACCTCAGAGATAGAGGCTTTCAGGTCCACCATTGCTGCTTTAACCTCCACGATACAACAGAAAGACATACGCATCAACAATCTGTAGAAGAAAGTTGACCAGTAGCAGGGAATGATCACCCAGTAGGAGGATATGATTCATTGCATCATGCAGAGATGGACTTGACCCTCCCGCTCCTCCTACACAGCCTGCAGCTACTCCTGGACCGGATTGTGCACCTAATGACCAGTAAAACAGGGATGACGATGATTTTGATGATTTGTGCTGATCAGAGTTTATAAATTTTCTTGTTTTCTATTTTATATATTTTATGAACTATTTATTTAGACATTTTATTAAATGAATGACTTATTTTATTAATTCAAAAAGTATGGATATAATTGAAGAATTTGATCATAATATAATTGGAGAAATGTCTGGTTTGGTGTTGTTTACTTGCAGGGTAGAAACAAATGGAATGACAGGCTGTAAGTACTAAATTGTTTTTTTTTTTGCCAATTTACATAATCAGAGACAGAATTTTTCGTGTCTGAGTCTTAGACAGAATCAAACAAGTAAATTTCGTGTCTGAATATCTATGAGACACCACTTTTTTGCACATCAGACATGGAATTTTACACCTTCAAAGATGTAATTTTTCGTCTTTGAATGATTAATTGGACACGATTTTGGTTGGCCTCTAGACACAGATTTTTTACTGCTTAGACACGAAATTTGTCTGTGTGTAATTAAACACGAAATTCAATATCCTTATCTGAGAACTTAGCAATGCCACTTTCTGTCACGATTTTTGTTCTGTGTCTAATTTCACCGCAGATAAGCTTAGTGATAGAATTTTAACCATTTAGACACAGTTTTTTTCAGTCTCTAATAGTAAAATTTTTAGTACTGACAACTCAGCTTCTTAAATTTTTCATTCTCCACTAGCACCATAATCACATCATCTAACTTAAATGTCTCTTTTCTAACCACCAATGTAGTCACCAAATTCTCATAGGGATATGGTAGAGACGACAACAACAATAATGCTTTATCCTCATCCTCACTTTCACCTCAATGCTATACAATTGTGTAATCAACGTTGTAAAATAATTTATGTGATCTCTAATGTCTACACCATTATGCATCTTTAACTAATATACTTTTTCTTTAGAAATAAACGGATTACGAGAGACTTAGACTGTTAGACATATACATATTTTCTAATATCTTCCATAAATCAACAGCAAGAGTTCCATCAAGAACACTATATTTTACCTGTACCAGACACAACCGAATCTTACTAATTGCTTTCATCTCTAGCTCTTCCCAATCTTCATCAGTTATCTTATCAAGCATCTTTTCATTCCTATTCAAAGTTTTAACCAATCCCTAGTGCACTAGAATATCTTTCATGGTTCTCTACCATAGGCTAAAATTTTTCTTGCCAATAAATTTACTACTTCCTTAACCTCGCATTCTTGCCATCAAAAACAGCAGATAGGATCACAATCCGCTCTTTGATAATAGTTGTTAGAAAAAAAATCCCCTCATGTAGAAATCAAGCAAATAAAAAAATATAGGAACATAATAAATTTTACGTGGTTCGACCTTGACTGCTTATGTCCACAATTTCACAAATTAATCCATTATTTTTAATCAATAATATTACAATATCTAATATTGAGAATCTCTCACAAACCCAAAACCCTAATATACACAAGATAACAAAGTAAGCCAAATCTCTCCTTCAAACAAAGCACTCAAATAAAATATTAACACTCATATGAGAACAAATGGCCTTCAAAAGTGAACGATACAAAACAGCTTTTATGACAAAATGTCATGTTTTGCCCTTGAAATTGGTATAATCTGACCAACCTATGATAATGCTATCAACGGCCTCGAAAAGAGCTTTCTATTGATATATCGTGAGTCTCTTAACTCTTTTCGGATGAGAAGAAGTAACCTACAAAATTTAACAGCCCAAAATAGCATTCACAGAAAATGTCATGAATCGACGTTAAAATTGCCCAATCCAGCCGAACCTCGATAATGCTATCAATGCGCTCGAAAAAGAGCTTTCTATTAATGTATCGTTGGTTTTGTAACTTCTCTCGGATAAGAAGAAGTGGCCTACGAACATGAACGGGCAAAAACAGTGTTTAACTTAAACGTCGTGTTTCGATCATAAAATCGGCCTATTTAGCTAAATCTCATCAATGCTAACAGTGTTAAGATATTATAGGTCATATAACTCCTCTCAAATGATAAGATATGGCATTCAAAAGTTATAGGGCCAAAACAGTGTTTTCGATAAATGTCGTGTTTTGGCTTTCAAAACAGTTGCATTCGACGAAACGCCAAATTGCTATCAACGGGGTCAAAAAGCACTTTCTGCTGTTATATCGTGGCTCTTGTAACTCCTTTCAAATGAGAAGGAAGTGGCTTTCGAAAGTGAAAGGCCTAAAATAACCTTCACAGTAAATGTCATTTTTTGGCCTCTAAATTAGTCGAATCTGGCAAAACTCTAACAATGCCATCAACAAGCTTGAAAAGGGCTTTTCATTGATATATCAGGGGTCCCGTAACTTCTCTTGGATGAGAAGAAGTGGCCTTTGAAAGTAAAAGAAACATAACAACGTTCACGATAAACGTCATGTTTCAGCGTTGACATTGGCCTAATCCAGTTGAACTTCGACAATACTATTGATGGGCTCGAAAAGAGCTTTCCATGATATATCATGAGTCCAGTAACTCCTTTCAGATCACAAGAAGTGGCCTTGAAAGTGAACGAGTGAAAACAATATTTAAGTGAAATGTTGTGTTTCGGCCATAAAATCAGTTGTCTCTTGGCAAACCCCAACATTCCTATTGGCATGCTCAAAAGGAGCTTTGCTTTTATATATCGTGGATCTTATAACTCGACCTGAATGACAAGTATGGCATTCAAAAATTAATGGGCAAAAATAAAGTTTGCGGCAAATGTCATGTTTTGGCCTAGAAATTAGTCGAGTCCAGCCAAACCTCAACATCACTATCAACGAGCTTGAAAAAAGCTTTCTGATCATATATCGTGGGTTCCATAACTCCTCTCAAATAAGAACAAGTAGCCTTGGAAAGTGAATGGCTCAAGCATAGCGTTCATGGTAAAGTCATGTTTTGGCCTTGAAATCAGCCGAACTTCGATAATAGTATCGACAGGCTCAAAAAGAGGTTTTTTTTATATATTGTGGGTCCTGTATCTTTTCTCAGATGAGAAGAAGTAGCCTTTGAAAGTGACTAGCATAGAACAGCATTTATGACAAACGTCGTGTTTTAGTCTTGAAATCAGCTAAATCCAGCCAAACACCAACAATGCTATTGATGGGTTTGAAAAGGGCTTTCCTAAATATATCGTGGGTCCTGTAACTCCTCCTGGATGTGAAGAAGTGGTCTTCGAAAGTGAACGAGCAGAAACAATGTTAATGTCAAACATTATGTTTCTGCCATAAAATCGGCCCTTTACTGGCAAACCCTGACAATGCTATAGGCATTCTCAAAAAGAGCTTTGCATTCAGATATCGTGGATCTCATAACTTATGCCCGAATGACAAGATATGGGATTTCAAAGTTAATGGGCCAAAACAATGTTTACAACAAATGTCATGTTTCAACCTTGAAATCGGCCGAGTTCAACCAAGCCCCGACAATGCTATCAATGGGTTTGAAAAAAGTTTTCTAATTGTATATCGTGGGTCTTGTAAATCTTCTCATATGAGAAGTGGCCTTCAAAAGTGAACAACATTAAACAGCATTTATGAAAAATGTCATGTTTTGGCCATGAAATTCGCAAAATCGGGCTTACCTACGACAATGCAATCAAAGAGCTTGAAAAGGCCTTCAAAATTGGCAGACATCATGTTTTGGGCTTGAAATTGGTCGAATCCAACTAAATCACAATAATGCTATCAACGGGTTTGAAAAGAGCTTCCTGTTGATATATTACGGGTTCTGTAATTCCTCTCAAATGAGAAGAAGTGGCATTTGAAAGTGAACGAGCAAAAACAGCGTGTAAGTCAAATGTCATGTTTCAGTCATAAAATCAACCGTATTTGGCCAAACCCTATCAATGCTATTGGCGTGCCTGAAAAGAGCTATCCATTCATATATTGTGCATCCCACATCTCCTCCCAAATGATAAGATATGCCTTTCAAAAGTTAAGGGACCAAAACAATGTTTATGGCTAACACGTTTTGGCCTTGAAATTGGCCAAATCCGAAAAAACCCCAACAAAGCTATTGACAGGCTAGAAAAGTGCTTTTCGTAGATATGTCATGGGTTCTGTAACTCTTCTCAAGTGATAAGAAGTGGCACTCGAAAGTGAACGAGTGAAAACAATGTTTATGTTAAATGTCATGTTTTTGGCCAGAAGATCAGTCATATCTTGCCGAACCCCAACAATGTTATCAACGTGGTCAAAAAGAGTTTTGCATTTATATATTGTGGATCCTGTAACTCCACCCGAATGACAAGATATGGCATTCAATATCGAGCTCGTGTTTCGCCTTTGACTTGATTAAGTCCGGCTGAACCTCAATATGGCTATCAGCAAGTTCGAAAAGAGCCTTAAAATCAGTTGAATCTAGTCGAACCCCAACAATGCTATTGGCAGGCTTGAAAAGACTTTTCATTTATATATCTTAGGTCCCTTAACTCTTCTCCAATGTGAAAAATGGCCTTCAAAAGTTAACCTAAAACAACATTCACGAAAAATGTTGTGTTTCAGCCTTAAAATTGGCTGAATCCAGTCAAACCATACCAATGCTATCAACAGGCTCAAAAAGAGCATTTTGTTGATATGTTGTGGGTCCCATAACTCCTCTTAGATTAAAAGAAGTGCCTTTCGAAAATGAACAAGCGAAAATAGTATTTATGTCAAATGTTGTGTTTTGGCCATAAAATCGGTCGTATTTGGCAACCCCGACAATGTTATCGATGTGCTTGAAAAGAGCTTTCCATTCATATATTATGGGTCCTGTAACTCCTTTCGAATCACAAGATATGGCATATTCAAAAATTGAATGCTCGACCTCTATTTTCAATTTGACTCCCAAATGTTAAGTAAATTTTATCACAAGCTAGGACTAAAAGATTCTGAAAGATATTTCTTTCAGAATGACCCTAAAAAAAGGAAAAAAAATCTAGGTTGCTGTTGAAACCTTGTTCCATTATTGTCTTTTGAAGGTAAATTAGCAAGAAGGTTATTTTAAATGTCACATCCCAAAATTTGGAGCCAGTGACCAGCCAAAATTAGGGAGTAGCTCCCTAACCCCTAAGCATCTAGAAAGCTTGTTATTTTAAAGTTGAAATTTTCTTACACTAATTTCCCACATGATTCTAGTAATTTTGTACATTTCCATACAAATCGACAAACATAATGCACAAAATTAAAACTAAATCATTCACAAATTTCTATCATGATTTTAGGAAAACTAATACTTCATAATGTATAAGCTTGATAAATGAAATTAAGTATTTTTCGTAATATATCCCCTCTATTGCGCTATTATGACACCAATTTCGTGTAAATCTGAAAAATATCCATATAGAAGTTAAGGTGAGTCTTTAAGACTCAGTGTGTTTCCAAAATGTCTAACGTAGCTAACTAAAATTTCCCCAATAATAAATACAATTCTTGTCTCCAAACCACTACTAATATACTCATAATATTCTTCTAATATTTAAACTAATGTCAACTCTTGCATTGATTACAAACCACTACTAATCATTCTTGGGCTAACTGCTGTCACAATAATGTTATTTATAAAACTTTCTGAAATTGAGATGTAAATCATGATACACTTATTGTGCTGAATCTATAAAATAGAATATGCCGTGTATAATCAAAACATATTTTGGGAATAAAATATTTTAGTGCATGATATGAAATCATACAAGACTTTCATATTACATATAAGAAAATTCTTAAATTAACTGAAAATCTAGTTCATAATACCACATTTCAAGTTTCTATAATTGCAAGTTAAAGATAGATTGAAACGTATATCAATAAAACATTAACGCATGGATAGAATCTCATTATATCATTTCTTATACAAAATTTGAGTATCAGGCAACCACAACTGAAAGTGTGTCATACATGTCCTTCCATTTTTGTCACATCTCCCTCCTTCTCCATGCCATCAATCTCTCTTAAATCTTTCCTCTTATAATTCAACCTAGTGAATTCTATATCTTGAGATTATCATGTATACTGATTATATATCTGGGGTTGTGTTCATAGATTCACGTGTCTAGATTCAAGGTCGTGCCCACGAATTTAACTAGTGGTTGTTTTTCAACCCTCTTGGAGCACCAAGTATATAAATTTCTTTTTAAAACATTCATATGACTCTATCCTTTGTAGTTACATACTTTTCTATTTCTAATAAAACAAAATATCTACTGAAAATAATTTTCATGACTTTCTCTTCATACAAAATTTAATAATAATATACAATGATTTTCATGAAAAAAATAAAATAAAAATTGTTTGGTACTAATATTATTGAGCCTTGTAAATGACCAGCCTATTAACAAGTTGAGATAAGGCCCTAAAGAGATAGGTCTAATATTCAAATTATGCCTAAATGATAAAGTTTATCTATATCGTTAAGGAGTCCTAATCCTATTCAATTAGGGTTATCACCCCAAATCCTTGCCTATATAAACGAGGCACACACCTCAGGTACACTCACTCAATCCCAACGCATAAACCTATTAAGCACTCTTTTAACTTGATCGTCAAAGTATTTTCTGCAAGTACCCACCATTCTCTTATTCAAGCATCTCGGTGCAAATCTTCAACACCTTAGCTCGATCCTAGGTACGATCCTCTTCCTTGGATTTAGTCTAAAACAAAAATAAAGCTTACTTGATTTAAAAACATGACAGTAGTAGCCTTAATCCAAGATATGATCCTCAAAGGAAAATCGATACTCCTTATTTTTGTTTTTTAGGTGCAAGGTAAGAAACTATCATTAAAAGACATGAGGAAACAAAGGTACATCATGGAGGAAGGGTGTAGGTTCTATTGACTAAACCACACCCTCATAAGCATGCTGAACGCACCGAGCTAGTTTATGGGCAGTTACGTTAGCCTTTCTAAGAATGAAGGCAAAACTACAAAGATTGAAAACAAACTTCAACAATTTAATGTGATCATATACAGAACCTAATTTGGATAAGTCAATTGTTTCCTTGCTGATATCAATTACAACTTTCTTGCAATCAGTGTCAATTATAATTCTTGACCTGCCATGGTTTATAACAAATTTCAGAGCCTCCAGTATAGCTTAGACTCCCAAAAGTGAGGGGTGGGAAGTGCACCAGATAGGGAAAGAACGCGGCTGAAAAGTTGCTGAAGTGATCTCTGGCAATTAGCCCAATCCCACATTTGTTGTGGTCTTTGAATAGTGCAACATCTACATTAATTTTTAGAACACCAATTGACAGAGGAGTCCACGTAATGACTGGATTTTGGGGAAAGATTGGTGGCTGTCTGGCAAATTTCTCATTGTTTTTAGCATTACACTAGTTCCTATAGAAAGATTTAGCCCCTACAACAACTTCCTAAGCACCTTTCCTGTCTTTCTTTTGAATGACTTGGTTCCTGTTACGCCAGATAAACCAACATAGAATTAAAAACTAGTCAAACAAGTTTTTTGAGCTGTCTGATAGAAGTTGGTTGAACCAAACTATAACATCTCTAGAGCATATAGGTTTGATCTTATCAGATAAACCAGACATGTACCATATTTCTTGCACATGCTCACTCTCCCAAAGAGTGTGAAAGAGGCTTTTTGGTTTCTCTTCTTCGAAAGGGCACTTAATAGGGCAAGGAACCTTTTTTCTGATAAGGTTTATTCTTGTTAGGAGAATATTTAATAGAGCCCTCTACCCAAAACTCTTCAACTTCTTAGGAACTTTTGTCTTCCAAAACACAAGCAAATTGCCTGCTATCCCTTCTCAGAATTACTAGCTCCATTTGCTGACCTTTCTCTTTTCTAGGTCATCTCCACTTAGTGTGTATTGTTCATAGTAAACTTCCCTCTTGTTGTGAAATGCCAAATGATGGTATCTTTAACTTTTCTTAGGAGGATTGAAAACCGATACCCTTTAAGGGCTAAGTATCTTATAAAAATTGCATTCAAACATATATCAATTAATATCATTTCAACTATTTGATGCATTGCTAAAATTTCTATAACTCTATATGCATTTTTCCCCATAAGCATAACCATGTTCAAGCTTAACAAAAATCAAAACTCAATTATAATCTAAATTTAATACAATCAATTTCAAATACTTTAAAGTCATAAATTCGGACAGAGTCCTTAACACTATGATTAAGAGATTTTCAGAACCCAACCCAATAATCAAAACTCCATAAACTTTTGGTTGTTTCCTAAATGTACCGTCAATGAAACTAGAAATGAGAAGAAAGGCAGTCACAATAGTTGTATAAAACTCATTCTTAAGTTGAAAATTTGATAGAAGAGCAAGGAGTCTATAGTTAAAGAGGAAACCAACAAGAAAGATTTCAATTTTGAATCACCCTCACCTGCGTGCAACCTTTGTCTTAGCGAGAAGATTTTAGCCATAGAAATTATTTAAGGTTAGTTTAATATGGGGTAAAAATGGGGATAAATTTTCATGGGATGAGTTTTCTATATATATAATTTGTATAAAAAACTCATCCCATGAAAATTTACTCCCACTTTCATCATATACCAAACATACACTTAGTGAGGGAAGGAAGAGACTCTCTCCCTCAGTTACACCCTTTCCAACAGCTCCCTTGAAAGGATATACCAACCCATGGTTGAAAGCTCATTGGACAGTCTATGCATAAAGTTAAGCTCTTCACAAAGCACGTGGTTTGCCCAAAAACTTAATGAGTTGCTACCCCTAAAATTGTGTTGCCCATAGACACCATACCTAGGAAGTAAAAGAAAGTCTCCCTAGTGTTTCTAAATTAGTCATGTGTATTCAAGAAAGGAGGTGGCGAGCTCCAACATGCCTTCACAAGATTTCTATGGCCAACTGTTGATCTAGAAATAAATCTACGCAAGTGCACACGTCAAATAACTAATAGAGTGAAAAGATATCATTCTCCCGGAGATTTGTATGTATACTAATACTAACAGCCAAAACTTAGAAATCCTAACCTTATTTAAACTCACACTAAGATAAGTTAAATCTCTAAATTCTAATGAAAATCAAGAAATGAAAAGTTGCAAACTAAAACTCAAAAATGAAATTACCAATATAAATGAGCCTGGGATTATAATATTCCCTAATATTTCACTTGAAATCCATTACTTCCTTCTTATCTTTTCTAATGATTATGATTGTTAAACTAGGGATCTAGTTCTTATATATGCATCTCTCGATGGTCATATAAAACTATTCCTTTCAATTTACTCCCTATATCCCTATGAGAACAAATTGAAGAAGAAAACATTAAGATTAAGCCCTAATCAAGGTTACACATGACTTACAAGTATATCCTTATCTTGTAAATGAATTATCTTTTTCGATGCCCAAATGATTTGAATATGTGTTATTTCATCTATAGCTTAAACCCAAATTCTCTTTCCTATGTTCAATTCACAATTACCTAATTACTCTAATTGGTCACCAATTAATTAAAGGCATAAAGAACAAGATAAAATAAATAACTCAATCCTTATTAAATTAAGAAAGAAGGGAAAAAGAAAGATTCAACCTATATAAAGGGTTCAATTGCAATCCTAGAATGAAAAAAACACAGTTCATAATAAAAAATAGAAGCAAAAACAAGAATCCAAAGAGTTCCACCATCATGACAACAAACAAGAGATCAAAGAAGAAAAATCAAAGAAGAAGAAGAAGAAACAAATTATGGATATAAATCTTCAATCTTCAAATGCTTCATCTTCAAGGTCTTGAAGGCTTGATGGCTTCTCTTCGAGGGAAAAGTAGGTTGTTTTGAGAGAAAACCCTAAAAGAAACTCTATTATATCTAAAATTACAAGAGTCCTATTATTAATAAAACTCTCTCGCGCATTGGTCCTTCTCGGGTTTCTACAGCATTTTCCAACTTCAAATTCCTATAGCATCTGATTGGTAGGGAATTAGCTCTTGACCTCAACAGAGAAGTTATAGCTCTATGTCTCAGCTTTCAAAAGGATTTAGAATCCCCGTAATTGGACTTCTCTAGCTGAAGATATCATTATTTTATGTCTCAAAGGTATGACAGTCCTGACAGCAACATGTTTTTGTTTTACGTTCTGATTTTCACCATCAAAATGGTAGAACTGGATTTTGATGTCTGCATCAAAGTTGTATATTTATTTATCAGGTTTCCATTGCCATTATGATCATCTCCATCCGAGGTTTGTAGCCTAAGATATGCTCTTAAGAAAATAGCAAGGTCTGAATGACTTTCACCAGAATTCAAGTCTTTCAATAAAAAATTTCACTAAGTGCTCAAACCTTCACTTTCTCTTGTCTTTGGACCTCTTCTATAACCATTCACCTACAAAGAACCCTATATCAACTCGTAATTAGTATCATTAATGATAAAATGACTCTAGTAATTTGATGAAAAAAAATCATAAAAATACTAAATAAACATTAAACAACTAACCTAAAGAGGATTTTATTAAAACTAGAATAAAACTAAAATTTCTAAAGCAAATAATAAGAACATTGCATACTTTGATGCACAAAATGAGACTAAATACCTCTATTTCATAGAGTTATCACACCTCCAAGTTTAAGATTTTGCTAGTTCTCGAGCAAAAGAAAAGAAAAGAAAACTGAAACAGACAACCAAACCAACTAAACCAAAACAACTAACTAAAAGGAAAATAAATGAAAACAAGTTTGAGACAAATTGTATTAATTCCAGTTATCTAAAGATGTCCTCAAAAATTATCTCATAACCCTAACTTAAGGTAAACATAAACATAATCGAAGTTCATGCTCCAATAATAAATCAATGAAGATGTCTACAAAACCTCTTTACTATCATTGTATGCAATCTAGATAGGTTTATGCAAATGTAACCACAAATTAAAGCCAAAATCCTATTGGTTTACCTTTCTTGTCTCTCTCCACTATTGAAAAACGAACAAAGAGGATCATTATGACTTATTTGACTTTTAATTCTTATTCTTTTTGGCTTAGCATACATTAGACTAAAACTTATGACCTTGCATCCAATCCACACATCAAAAACTTTAGCTAAAAGACTTGAATTTATGATTGTGTGCCTAAACCACACATCACAAACTCTCATCCATATAAGCCAATCTTTTTTTTTCTTTTTTTTATGTCATCCCAAACTTATTTTCTTTTATATTTTCGGTGGAATTACACTTTTCTCAACAACTAGCCTAAATCATCTCCTCAACGTAAGACATTTGCTTCAAGAGAGAATTCAAACCAATTCTGAGATATAAAGTAACACAAAATAAAAATTACATCACATAAACTTTCTCTGGACAAGCACATAAATCAAGCAAGAGACTAAGTGTTCTAATATTGGAAACCACAACCTATAATAATACATAAAATTTAACACAAACTCAAATCATGCCTATGCTTTACCAAAAGTCTAGATAACTCAATAACCAAATCTCATCATTAAACTAAGAGACAACAAGTACCAACACAACTCTCTCAAGGTCTTATTACAAAAATGCAATAAAGCAACAAACAAAACAAAAATAAAGAATCAAACATAAACAAATTAAAGAAAAAGGTTTTTCTTCTCCCACATCTAAACTTAAAATGACACATTTTCCCACAATGTGTATAAAAAGAAAGGAAATAGAATTAGAAAACTCCCTTGAAAAACTTGGGTTGCCTCTTAAGTAGCGCTTGATTTAAAGTCATCGGCTTGGCTTCTTCATCCTTTATCCTGGAGTAATTGAGGACCTTTGGCAATCAACCTTGCCTCCCCATAGTGCTCAAGGTTCTTCCCATTCACTTTGAATTTTTTATTCAAACTCTCCTCCTCTACTTCAATGGCTTCATAAGTAAGCACCTTAGTTACTACAAAAGGTCCAAAAAACTATTTCATTCTTGAACTATATTGGAGAACCTTTTTACCAGGCTTGAATTCCTTCTTTAACTTGTGCATGTCCATGTTGGTCTCACTAGGCCATGGTGCCATAAGGTAATCAGATATAGAAAGGTTTACCGCGACGGAATGGCAAGAGAAATTGTGAAAAATATCGAGTAGCCACCAATAATTATTTGGTATGGAAATTATTGGAAAGACCCTTTTATTGAAAGGAAAAAAAAATGGTCTACGAAATCAAATCAAGTTCGGGAGTTTATTTATGCTCAAGAAAGGGTAGAAACTTAATCCTACTGCATCCCTGATACATCTGCCCTAAAACGATTACCCTAAGTAAATTGTGTAAAATATTAATAGCCTAAAAATATTTAATTTACCCCTTAAAGGAAAATAATGAAATTGAAATCAAAACCAAATTGATTAAAAACATAAATGAAAAATTAAAATATTTACAAATTTTGGCTTGCTCGAAGTGCCTACGTAGCCCCATGAGCAATGGGAAGTCAAAACCGCGTGGTTCTTCTAAAAAAATTTGTGGGTTAAAGGATTTCATTTAAAGGGTTAATAGTTGTCAAAAATGAAAGTGAAATGTTAATTGGTTAATTAAATAATTGATAAAAATAGTTTATGAATGTATTAAAATTGATTCGATTTCTATATCACTCACAAGTCAAAGAGCCATCACAGCAACGTTAATTGTTAATGAATTTTTTAGAACAGAAGAGCCGTCGTGGCAACGTCACCACTAGTTAATTAAAAAATAAAATTGATTTTGAAAGATTGATTAAGCAAATGAAAATTAATAATGATTGGTTGATAAATTAATGAAAGTTATTTTCTAAAAAATGTTTTGGAATGATATTTAAAAAAAACTATATCACTTTAAGTCAAAGATCCATCACGACAACGATGACTGTTAGTGAATTTTCAGAGTAGAAGAGCCGTCGCGGTAACGTCACCCCTCGTTAATTAAAAATTAAAATTGATCTTGAAAGATTAATTGAGCAAATGAAAATTAATACTAATTGGTTGATAAATTAATGAAAGTTCTTTTCTAAAAAATGTTTTGGAAAAATATTTAAGAAAAACTATATTACTTTAAGTCAAAGAGCCATCACAGCAACGTTGACTGTTAGTGAATTTTTGGAGTAGAAGAGCCATTGCGACAACGTCATCCCTCATCAATAAAATTAATTTTGAATGATTAATTAAATAATTGAAAATTAATAATGATTAGTTGATAAATTAATGAAAGTTCTTTTCTAAATATGTTTTGGTAAAATATTTAAAAAAATTATATCACTTTAAGTCAAAGAGTTATCACAGTAACATTGACTGTTAGTGAATTTTCGGAGTGGAAGAGCCGTCACGGCAGTATCATCCTTAATTGATTAATAATTAATTAATTAATATAATTTCAAGACTAAAGAGTCGTCATAGCAGCATAGCTCAACTATAATATTTCTAAATTAACGAGTTGTCCTAACTCAGATGATTCAGATTGATTTTTAAAACTTGAGAATTGATTTAATAAAATAAAATAAAATAAAAACAAAGATAAAAAAAATGATGAAACATCCAATAATTAAATGAGAAAAAAATAAATGTCTAAACTAAGATAGAATAAAAATTGAAACTAAACAGATAGACTAAAAGCATACAAACTAAACAATTACCATTTGTATTCAATTTTTATTTTTATTAACTCAACCTAAAATTGAAACCAATAAATATAAATAAAACTTTAGCCAAGCAATTTCAGAATAAATCAAACCACCTATACTCACATAAAAATATAACAAAACCTAACCAACTAACAATCATGAATTCATTTCTCAAATAAAGATTATAAAGTTAAATTTATTTCCGAAGACTATAAATGAGTCCAATAATTAATCTTACCCAAAAACATAAAAATAACTTAATAAGAAAATAAATAAACTAAAAAAAATGAAATCAGAATGAAACAAAACGCACAGTGGCTTGTGCAGGGGACTGGGCTGTGAAAGGTGGTGCCGAAAGTGGAGAGGCGGCAGTGGGTGACGACAAGAGAACAGGGGAGAGATGTGGAGCTGTGATGTGGGTGGAGTGTGTAGGTGAAGGTGCTGGCCGTGAGTTAAGAGGATGTGGCAGTGGGTGATGTGATTGAGGCTTGTGCCGTGTGGAGAAACAGAGTGTCGGTCTGTGCAGCAGATGGGTGAGGCGTGAGAGGGTGCTGCTGTGCAGGGGATATGAGTGTGCCGTGTAGGTGCTGTGGTGTGTGACGGTGCAGAGGTGCAGGTGAGAGTGGGATTGAGTGTAAATGGTTAGGGTACTGTGTTTTCTTTTTTTTGGGAATAAACAGGGGCTGTGAAGGACTTGTGGCCGGTGTGTGGTTGGTGCCGTGAGTGAGGAAGGGTGCTTGGGTTAATGGTAAGGCTATGAACTTGAGTGTATGCATGATGTGGTATGGAGGAGCAGGAGTGGATGAATCCCAAAGAAACCAAACAAACAGACGCCAAAATCCAGAAAAAAAAAAAAGCACAGCGCAGCAACATCGTAGGCTTCACCATTGAATATGACCACTCCATGCTCAACTGAGAAAGACCAACAAGGAAAAAGCAAGAAAAAGAAAACAAAAACAAAGAACAAACTCACATTGCTAGCCCCTGCTCTCTGCGTTTTTATTATTATTATTATTTGAGTTTCTGCTCCCAGATTTTCTCCTCTCTTAGTCTCTCTTCCTCTTCTTCTGTGTCCTTCGTTTTCTTGGTTTTTTTTTTTTCTAATTCTCTCCAATGGAAGCTCCCTTGGTTCTCCTCCCCAGAGTCCCCTCTTCTGATTTTTCTGCTCTCCGCTCTCTCTGTATTTTTCTTAGCCTCCCTTGCACTTGCCGTGGGTGCTGTGTGGTGGGAGGAGCGTGCCATGTAGGAGTGATGGAAATATTGTGCAGTGGATGTCTCCATGAGTGGTGTGTGCGTGGGAGTGCGGGGGCTTGGGCAAAGAGTGAAAGGTGTGTGCGTGGGAGTGCACGGGTGTGGTTTGTACAGTGGGAAGCATACCCCAACGTTGCCGCTGCACACTTTGTTGCTTTTTCTTTTTTGTGTTCTTTTTTTTTTTGGTTTTGTTTGCCTGTTTGTTTTTTTTTCTGTTAAATATATTTTTTGTTGTTATGATTTTTATTTTTGTTGTGGGATTTGATCTAGATTTGATTAGACAAAAAAAAATAATAATTGAAACTTAGGCTAAAAGAAAATGACATGAAAATAGGATTTTTTTTTTCAAGAAATTCCTAGTTCATTTTTCTTTCTACTTTTTATTTTTTTTATATTTTTAATCTCAATTTTATTGCCCTGGACAAAATGGGGTATTCACAGGCTTCTTCTTCGACTCAACAGTCTTCGAATTGGTGATACGAGCTTCAATGATATCAACTTGTGCACAAGACTCATGATCACATAGATTTTTCATTATTTTGAATATGCTAAAAGTTATCTCTTAGTTTGAAACCCTCATAGTAAGTTCTCTCTCAACATCAATAAGAGTTCTACAAATGGTTAGGAAAGGTCGCCCAAGAATGATTAGCATCTCACTATCTTCTTCCATATCAAGAATAATGAAATCTGCAAGGAAGATAAGTTTATCAACCTTCACTAACACACATCTTCTAAAATACCCCTGGGATAAGTACAGGAATGGTCTACAAGTTGCAAGGTAGCAGATATAGGCTGAAATCCCCAAAGCAAGCTTCTGATATGCAGAAAGGGGCATAAGGTTGATGATAACACCCAAATCACATAAAGCTTTTCCAAAAAACTGGTTCCCTATAGTGGAAAGGATAGTAAAACTCTCAGGATCCTTAAGCTTGGGTGAAAGCTTCTTTTGAAAGATGGCACTGCACTCCTCAGTAAGTGCAACAGTTTCAAACTCACCCAATTGCCTCTTCTTGGACAAAATATCCTTCATAAACTTGACTTAACGAGGCATTTGCTCCTGGGCTTCAGTAAAAGGAATGTTGATGTGGAGCTTCTTGAACACCTCTGAGAATTTCTAAAATTGCTTGCCAAGTTTTTGCTTTTGAAGACATTGAGGGAAGGGTGATGGTGGTGTGTTCTGAGCTTTCTCTTCCTTAACTTTATTATTATCTTTTTTTGGCACTACTTCCTCTTCTTTTTCTTTACTTGAGATATCTAGCTTCATGCTTAAACCTTCTATCTCTTTTCCTCTTTTGAGAGTAATTGCCTGACATTGCTCTTTTATATTACCTCTAGGATTAGGCTCAATATTTGAAGGTAGATTTCCTTGAGGTCAGCTATTTAGCACATTGGCAATCTGTCCCACTTGAGTTTCAAGAGCTCTGAGAGAAGCTAAATGACTCTCAATAGTTGTATCAGTCTTTGCTCTGTATTGTGCAAACATCTCTTCAAGTGAGGGCTTCTTCTCTTGCATTGGTGCTCTAACTTGAGATTGGAAGCCAGGAGGGAATTGTGGCCTTAGTGGAGCTGGAGGTCCTTGTGTGTTACTCCAGGACAAGTTTGGATGATTTCTCTAACCAAGATTGTAGGTGTTAGAGTAGGGGTTGTTCTGTTGCATGTTGAGATTATCCACATATTTTGCAGCTACTATAATAAAAAGGCATTGATCCCTAGAATGTGCATCTCCATATATATCACAAGGAACAAAAGGGCTCTAAATAGAATGAACTCCCAAAGTATCAATATTCTTGGATAAAGCAGCCACTTGTGCAATTAAGCCAGTAATAGCATCAATCTCATGAACACCTACAACCTTCTTTGGTATGAATCTTTCATATGACCAATGATAATTATTGGAAGCCATCTCCTCCTGTAGATCATAACCTTCATCTATAGACTTCCCCATCAAAGTTCCACCTGTTGCGGCATCTATTGTGGTTTTGATTGGGCCTTAAAGCCCATAACAAAAGGTCTACACCAGTAGCGATTTTGGAAGTCCGTGGTTAGGACATCTCCTAAGTAGATCTTTGTATCTTTCCCAAGCCTCATATAATGTCTCTAATTCAAATTGGGTGAAAGAAGTGATGTCATTTCTCATTTTGACTGTCTTGGCTGGTGAAAAGAATTTGGCAAGGAATTTTTGTGCCAAATCATCCCAAGTAGTAACGGATCCTCATGGAAGTGGGTTCAGCCAACTCGTTGCCTTGTCACTGAGTGAGAAAGGAAATAGCCTCAATCTAATTACATCATCTGACATCCTATTATGCTTAAAGGTGTCACAAATCTCCAAAAAGTTGAAGATATGAGCATTGGGGTCATTAGTAAGAAAACCCCTAAACTGCACTGATGTCTGGATCATCTGAATTATGGCCAGCTTGATTTCAAAATTATTGGCTTGGATTGCTGGCCTGTAGATGCTACAGTGGATGCGTTGCACCTGAGGGATCTATCTTGATGTTCTTTAGTCATTAATGTTGAAAGAATAGAAGTTTGAGTTCTTTCCCTCAGAAGTCTATGGAAAGTTCTATCAATCTTTGGATCAAATGGGGTGAGGTCACAACTTCTAAAATGGAGCATACACTAGCCAAGAATACCTGAAAAACAAAGAAAACAAAAGTAAAGTTTAAATTAAGGCTAAGATAACTTAGTATTAATATTAGCAATAGATAGAAAGATAATTCCCTGACAATGACACCAAAACCTTGTTGATATAGAAATAGATCTACACAGGTGCACGTGTCAAATAAGTAAAAAGGCGAAAAGATATCATTTTCTCATAGATTTGTATCTATACTAACACTAAGTACCAAAATTGATAAATCCTAACTGATATTAAGATAAGTTAAATCTCTAAATTTTAATAAAAATCAAGAAAGGAAAAATTGCAAACTAAAACTCAAATATGAAATATCAATATAAATGAGCCTAGGATTACAATATCCCCTAACATTTCACTTGAAACCCCTTAATTCCTTCTTATTTTATCTAATGATTATGAGTTGTTAACCTAGGGATCTAATTCTTCTATATGCATCTCTCGATGGTCATATAAAACTATCCCTGTCAATTTACTCCCTATATCCTTATGAGAACAAATTGAAGAAGAAAATATTAAGATCAAGTCCTAATCAAGGCTACACATGGTTCACAAGTATATCCCTATCTTGTAAATGAATCATCTCATTTGATACCCAAATGATTTGAACTTATGTTATTTCATTTATGGCTTAAAACCAAATTCCCTTTCCCAAGTTCGATTCACAATTACCTAATCGCTCTAATTGGTGGCCAATCAATTAAAGGTATAAAGAACAAGATGAAATAAACAACTCAATCCTCATTAAATTAAGAAAAAAGAGAAAAAGTAAGATTCAAACTACATAAAGGGTTCAATTGCAATCCTAGAATGAAAAAAACATAGTTCATAATAAAAAATAGAAACAAAAACAAGAATCCAAGGATTTCCACCATCTTGAAAACAAACAAGAGATCAAAGAAGAAAAATCAAAGAAGAAGAAGAAGAAGACAACTTGCAAATTCAAATCTTGAATATTCAAACTCTTTGTCTTCAAGGTCTTGAAGGCTTGATGGCTTCTCTCCCAGGACAAAGCAGGTTATTCTGAGAGAAAACCCTAAAAGAAACTCTATTATATCTAAAATTACAAGAGTCATGTTGTTAATAAAAACTCTTTCGTGCATTGGCCTATCTCGGGCCCACCTCAGGTTTTAGCAACATTTTCCGACTTCAAATTCTTGTAGCATCTAATTGATAGGGAATTGTCTCTTGTCCTCAATAGAGAATTTGTAGCTATATGTCTCAGATTTTAAAAGGCTTTGGAATCACCACAATTGGACTTCTCTAACTCAAGATATCATTATTTTACTCCTCAAAGGTCTAACAGTTCCGACAGCAACACATTTCTATTTTGTGTGCTGATTTTCACCCTCAAAATAGTAAAACTGGATTTGAATGTTTGCATCAAAGTTGTACATCTATTTTTAGCTCTCCATAGCCACCAAGATCATCTCAATTCGAGGTTTTTAGCCTGAGATATGCTCTAAGGAAAATAGTAAAGTCTAAATATCTTTCACCAGAATTTATGTCTTTCTACCAAAAATTTCACTAAATGCTCAAACCTTCACTTTCTCTTATTTTTGGACCTTTTCTATAGCCATTCATCTACAAAGCACCATATATTAACCCATAATTAGTATCATTAATGATAAAAACTCTAGTACTTTGACGAAAAAAGATCATAAAAATACTAAATAAACATTAAACAACTAACTTAAAGAGGATGTTTTATTAAAACTAGAATAAAACAAAGATTTCTAAAGGAAATACTAATGACATAGCATACTTTAATACACAAAATGATACTAAATAACTCTGTTTTATAGAGTTATCACCAACAATATCTTAAAGTTCATATCACTTAATAAAAAAAGGTGGCAACTTGTTCTATAGCTAAGCTTTTTCACATAATATCTACAAGAGTATAAAATATAATTCACCAAAAAAGAAATATTTCTCTCTAGTTAATAGAACAACAAATGGAGAGCTTTCTTGCCAATTTTTTTTTTGTTTTACATACCAAGTTACCAATGTCGGCCTTCTCAACTATCATGACCTATCCTTGATGCTACAACTAGCGTACAGGCTATACCTATAACATCCTACCTTATAGGTATAGTGTCACTAACTCTTCTGAATAAAGCTGTTACTTAGCTTGGTTATTGATTCATTTGATGGCAGATTATAGGGTTAAACTAAGGAATTGGTGAACCTTTACTATTTGTCTCTAAGTTATTAACAACTTTCATTTCTTATCCTTCACTAGAACATCTTCTAAAATACCCCTGGGATAAGTACAGGAATGGTCTGCAAGTTGCAAGGTAGCTGATATAGGCTTAACATCCCCCAAGCCAAGCTTCTGATATGTAGAAAGGGGCATGAGGTTGATGATAGCACCCAAATCACATAAGGCTCTTCCAAAAAATTAGTTCCCTATAGTGCAAAGGATAGTAAAACTCTCGGGATCCTTAAGCTTAAGTGGAAGCTTCTTTTGAAGGATGGCACTGCACTCCTCAGTAAGTGCAACAGTTCCAAACTCACCCAATTTCCTCTTCTTGGACAAAATATTCTTCATAAACTTGACATAGCCAGGCATTTACTCTAGGGCTTCAGTAAAAGATATGTTGATATTAAACTTCTTGAACACTTCTAAGAACTTCTGAAATTGCTTGCCAAGCTTTTGCTTTTGAACATGCTGAGGGAAGGGTGATGGTGGTGTGCTCTAAACTTTCTCTTCCTTAACTTCATTATCTTTCTTTGGCACTAGTTCCTCTTCTTTTTCTTTGCTTGAGATATCTAGCTTCATGCTTAAACCTTCTATTTCTTTTCCTCTTTTGAGAGTAATTGCCTGACATTGCTATTTCATATTACCTCTAGGATTAGGCTCAATATTAGAAGGTAGATTTCCTTGAGGTCAGCTATTTAGCACATTGGCAATCTGTCCTACTAGAGTTTCAAGAGCTCTGAGAGAAGCTGAATGTCTCTCCATAGTTGCATCAGTCTTTGCCATGTATTGGGTAAACATCTCTTCAAGTGAGGGCTTATTCTCTTGCATTAGGGCTCTAACTTGAGATTGGAAGTTAGGAGGGAATTGAGGCCTTAGTGGAGCTGGAGGTCCTTATGCGTTGCTCCAGGACAAGTTTGGATGATTTTTTCAACCAAGATTGTAGGTGTTAGAGTAGGGGTTGTTCTGTTGCATGTTAGGATTATCCACATAGTTTGCAGATATTGTAATAAAAAGGCATTGATCCCTATAATGTGCATCTCTATATATATCACAAGGAACAAAAAGGCTCTGAATACAATGAACTCCAAAGTATCAATCTTCTTGGATAAAGCAGCCACTTGTGCAATTAAGACAGTAATAGCATCAATCTCATGAACACCTACAACCTTCTTTGGCATGAATCTTTCAGATGACCTTTGATAATTATTGAAAGCCATCTCATCCTATAGATCATAAGCTTTATCTGTAGACTTCCCCATCAAAGTTCCACCTGCTGCTGCATCTATGGTGGTTTTGATTGGGCCTTGAAGCCCATCATAAAAGGTCTGCATCTGTAGCCATTTTGGAAGCCAATGGTGAGGACATCCCCTAAGTAGCTCTTTGTATCTTTCCCAAGTCTCATATAATGTCTCTGATTCCAATTGGGTGAAAGAAGTGATGTCATTTCTCATTTTGGCTATCTTGGCTGGTGGAAAGAATTTGGCAAGAAATTTTTGTGCTAAATCATATGGATCCTCAAGGAAGTGAGTTCAGTCAACTCTTTGCCTTGTCTTTGAGTGAGAAAGGAAAGAACCTCAATCTAATTACATCATCTGACATCCTATTATGCTTAAAGGTGTCATAAATCTCCAAAAAGTTAGCAAGTAAACTCCTAAATTACTCTAATGTCTGGATCATCTGAATTATGGCCGACTTGATTTCAAAATTATTGGCTTGGATTGCCAGCCCGTGGATGCTAGAGTGGATGCATTGCACCTGAGGGACTCTATAGTCCCTCACGGATCTATCTTGATGTTCTTCAGCCATTAATGTTGAAAGAATAGAAGTTTGAGTTCTTTCCCTTAGAAGTCTATAGAAAGTTATATCAATCTCTAGATCAAACGGGGTGAGGTCACAACTTCTAAAATAGAGCATACACTTGCCAAGAATACCTGAAAAACAAAGAAAACAAAAGTAAAGTTTAAATTAAGGCTAAGATAACTTAGTATTAATATTATAAAATAGATAGAAAGATAAATTCCCGCCAATGGCACCAAAACCTTGCTGATCTAGAAATAAATCTACACAAGTGCACATGTCAAATAAGTAAAAAAAGATATCGTTCCCACGGAGATTTCTATCTATACTAATACTAAGTATCAAAATTGAGAAATCCTAACTGATACTAAGATAAGTTAAATCTCTAAATTCTAATAAAAATCAAGAAAGGAAAAATTGCAAACTAAAGCTCAAAGATGAAATTATCAATATAAATGAGCTTAGGATTACAATATCCCCTAACATTTCACTTGAAACCCCTTAATTCCTTCTTATTTTATCTAATGATTAGGAGTTGTTAACCTAGGGATCTAATTCTTCTATATGCATCTCCCAATGGTTATATAAAACTATCCCTCTCAATTTATCCTTATATTCCTATAAGAACAAACTGAAGAAAAAAATATTAAGATCAAGTCCTAATCAAGGTTACACATGGTTCACAAGTGTATCCCTATCTTGTAAATGAATCATCTCATTTGATACGCAAATGATTGAACTTGTATTATTTGATCTATGGCTTAAACTCAAATTCCCTTTCCCAAGTTCAATTCACATTTACCTAATCACTCTAATTGGTGGCCAATCAATTATAGGTATATAGAACAAGATGAAATAAACAACTTAATCCTTATTGAATTAAGAAAGAAGAGAAAAAGAAAGATTCAAACTACATAAAGGGTTCAATTGCAATCCTGGAATGAAAAAAACATAGTTCATAATAAAAAATAGAAACAAAAACAAGAATGCAAGGATTTCCACCATCATGACAACAAACAAGAGATCAAAGAAGAAAAATCAAAGAAAAAGAAGAAGAAACAACTTGTGGATTCAAATCTTCAATCTTCAAACTTTTCATCTTCAAGGTCTTGAAGGCTTGACAACTTCTCTTCTAGGGCAAAGCAGGTTGTTCTGAGAGAAAACCCTAGAAGAAACTCTATTATATCTAAAATTACAAGACTTATATTATTAATAAAACTCTTTCGTGCATTGGCCCATCTTAGGTTTCGACAGCATTTTCTGACTTCAAATTCCTATAACGTCTAATCGATAGGGGATTGGCTCTTGTCCTCAACAGAGAATTTGTAGCTATATTTCTCAAATTTCAAAAGGCTTTAGCATCACCTCAATTGGACTTCTCTAACTCAAGATATCATCATTTTACTCCTCAAAGGTCTGATAGTCCTGATAGCAACACGTTTCTGTTTTGCGTGCTGATTTTCACCCTTAAAATAGCACAATTGGATTTCAATGTCTCATTAAAGTTGTAGATCTATTTCTTAGCTTTCCATAACCACCAAGATCATCTCAATTCGAGGTTTAGCCTGAAATATGTTCCAAGAAAAATAGTAAGGTCTAAATGTTTTTCACTAGAATTTATGTCTTTCAACCAAAAATTTTACTAAGTGCTCAAACCTTCACTTTCTCCTGTCTTTGGACCTTTTTTATATCCATTCACCTACAAAGCACCATATATCAACCCATAATTAGTATCATTAATGACAAAAACTCTCGTACTTTGATGAAAAAAGATCATAAAATACTAAATAAACATTAAACAACTAACTTAAAGAATATTTTTTTATTAAAACTAGAATAAAATTAAGATTTCTAAAGCAAATACTAAGGATATAGCATACTTTAATACAAAAAATGAGACTAAATAACTCTGATTCATAGAGTTCTCACCAACAATATCTTAAAGTTCATATCATTTAATGAAAAAAGGTGGCAACTTGTTCTTTAGCTAAGCTTTTTCACATAATATCTACAAGAGTATAAAATATAATTCACCAAGAAAGAAATATTTCTCTCTAGTTAATAGCACAACAAATGGAGAGCTTTCTTGCCAATTTTTTTTTCATTTTACGTACCAAGTTACCAAATGTGGGCCTTCTTAACTGTCATGACCCACCCTCGACGCTAAAACTAGCGTACAGGCTATACCTATAACACCCTACCTTATAGGTACAGTGTCACTAACTCTTCTGAATAAAGCTGCTACTTAGCTTGGTTATTGATTCATTTGATGGTAGATTATAGGGTTAAACTAAGAATTGGTGAACCTTTACTATTTATCTATAAGTTATTAACAACTTTCATTTCTTATCCTTATTTGATGTTTAGGTCATACATTAATAAATCTCTAACCATTAAAATAGTTCCTATCCTTTTTTCCTGATTGATATTTAGAAAGAAAATAATGTTAATTAAGAGAGAGATATATTTTTTACTAATTTGTTAGCACTTGATTGGGAAGACAAGGTTAGAGACAGGAAAAAGGGACAGAGAATCTGAATCCCACATAACTGAGTTTAGGTAAAATACTTTTAATCGTCTCACTTCTAAACCTTAAGTTTGATTCTAGTTCATAAACCCTACTTGATAAATGAAGTTTATGATTGCTCAAAACTATGGTTGTTAAAGCAGGACCAGACCGGCCAGTCGTACTGGTCAGACCGTGAACCAGCCTTCGTTTCATTTATGGTTTAATGCCATAACCGGATTTGGTGTTAGACTAGATTGAGCCGGTCAAAAATTGATCATAACTAGTAAATCGCTTGGTTTTCACTGAACCAGCAGGTTGTGATTTAAAAAAATGGTTATTTCACTCTTTTTTTTAAATATTGAACAAAATGCAGAGATGTGGCACCAAAACATAACATAGCTGGGAAGGAATCAAGGCTCATCTTAGCACAAACAAAAGAGGGTTTGAGGTAGCTACTTCTTCTTTGGAGTCATGTGACTCTTACCCAAGGCTAGGCGGCTGCCATTGTTTTTGGCCCTAGAAGCAGTGAGCAATGAAGCCACACACAAACAAAACAGAATAGATGAAAGGCTCTAAGGGGTTGCATACAATTTTATATAAAAGACAAATTCTTTTATATAAAACACTAGTTCTCATATATATATATATACCAGTTTGACCATTCGAAATAATCGATTGAACCTAAACTGAAAGTCTCGCTGGTTCAATATTTGGTCCAGTTTTAAAAACATTGCTCAAAACCTTAATCAAAGACCCTTAAAGTTTGTTCAAACTAATATGGAAAAGTCATAGCTTTCTGCCCTGTTACCGCTTAAGCGCTAGCTTTCCACCGGTTCAGTGCCTTGGGTCCAGAAAATAACCAGATTTCAGACTAGCCAATTTTTAGGTGCCCAGAACTCACCGCCTAGGCACTAAGGTCACCGCTCAGGCTCCCCAATTTTGCACCTAAGTGCCCAGAGTATAGAAAGGCCACCGCCTAAGTGCCTAAGAGTTGGTGCCTAGACGCCCACATGGTCGAAACTAGCTTTCAGGTTTCCTGTGATTTAAATTTTTGTTGCTTATCATACTTCTTGTATACAACTATACATATTTAGCAAGTTTTGGTGAAGTTAAACATTTCTTATCATCATTTGCTTAGTGACTAGTTTAAAGAGAAACAATGGCACATAACTCATTATAAACATACCAAATCTTTACATTATCATCTAGAAGCTAGGTTTCTAACATTAACATCACCTATAACTATTTTACAATCTGAAAAAAGGGCTATACATAACTCCGATAGTGATACTTTCATAAATCTTACAATTTGAATAATTACATTAACACTTTAACCCTGTTTATACAGGGTAGTAACATGGAAATCTTGAAGCACCCAAACATCGGATCATCTTCCCATATGAAATCAAGATCAATCAAAGCGATAAGAAGCATCTTCAACTATCTAATATGAAAACATTATAATAAAGAGTAAGACATAAATCTCAGTAGGCAATAACAATTTATAGTACAAAAACAAGTAATGTTCTCAGCTCTAGTATATACAGAAAATAACTTCTCCTTTTATAGGCTTCCATTTTATTCAATAAATTCTTTCTCTTTAATGTTGTATTACCAATGCTCTCTTTTCATTTTCGAGACCTTACACCATGATTCTAAATCTTTATCACTATAGAGAAGAGCTCTTTCCAATGCGAAGGTGTCCCCCTGCTTTAACCGTTACCTCAAATGGAATTCATGTGGGATCACCTCCTTAACTCTGAGGGTCATTTCCAAACTTGTGAGATCACCTCCTTTGCTTGAGGATCATTTCTCAAAATATCTTTAGATCACCTCCCTTGAAAGATCATTTCTAGCTTTCTCTATTGGTAATAAACATCTTTCTTTCATAATCCATTTCTAAATTCATATTCTTTCATGGTCTTTCTTTAAAGACATAAACTCAAGTTCATCTTTAAATCATAAGAGAGATAATAACTTTAAAATACTAAGAAGGTATGAATAAACAATTAAAACGTAATGCTCAAAATACATTAGAAGGTCATAATCAAGAATCATTAAACAAAAAGTGAGAGGAAAAGTATTGTTACTCTACCTAAGTTGAGCTTGATGGAGACCTCCTTTCTTTCTACACGTGCACTCTCTCTACATGGCTACTTTCTTGCTTTCTCTCTATCATACTTGCACAACCTCACTATTTTAGGTCTTTTGCTTTGGTCTTATGTGAATGAGTGAAACAACTAAATGGGGTTATTTATAGGGTAAGGGTGGCATGAAGAGGCTTGGAGAGGAGTAAAAGGAGCTTTCTTGGCTTTTTCCTTTGGCCAATAAGGAGTTAGCCAAGTGTCTCCCTTAATGATGGTCATCCTTGATCTTAGTCTAATAGGAAACATTGTAATAGCTTCCTTATCTTGTGTGGGACGTGAGCTTGGCTTAGGAGAAGGGAAGGGATAAAAGACCATGTGGTCTTTGCAATTAATGCTAGTTGGTGATTTAGCCTAATCAAAGGCTTCCACTTGTCCCTTTATCTCTTAAGTTATGATTACTTAGTTACTTAAAGTAACTAAGTTAGTCTAATTTGGTTATTTTAACTAGGTTTCTTCCTTTACTTAGGGTCGACTTGGTTACTTTCTAACTATTTTCCTTAGTTTCCAATTAGATGCCTTTCTTCCTAGTTTGTCTAACCATGATTATTCCTCATTAATGCCAGATAAGGTCTTAACTTAGGGGTTACTTAGAGATTATCCTTACTTATGAAGCTTACATATGGGTTTCTAGCTTGTTCCCTACATCTTCTTGCTTCTTCAAGAGTATCCCACGTGCTCTCTTAATAAAGTAACTAGATCAAGGTTTGTCTCTTCCATCATTAATGCATACCTTAACTAGATAAACTAAAAGGCTTTCTTATACCCAAGAGCACTACATGTGGTCCTTCTAGCTTCTTCAAGATGCCATTTTCATCTTATGCTAATTAATACATGTGATTCTTCTTAGTAGTTTCCTAGTGATTTCATAATAGTCACCTTGTCTTATGTTCACCCAAAAACTCACTAGTTCCCTTCTTGTTTCCCATCCCAACTTTCTAAGAGTGAAAGTTTGACTTCTAACTCTTAAATACATGGGAATTATTAAGTAATATGCTAATCTTATTCAAACTAGCTTCCTAGCTTCTTCCTTTAAGTGGTTCACATGAGTTACTTGCTAAATAGATATTTTGTCTTTTTCTTCCTTCTAAGGTCTTGGACTTTGGGCTACGCTTCTTGGACTTGGACCTTTTGTTGGGTTAGCCTAATCCTAGCTATGAATAATTGGATTGGGTCCTTTTCCTTAGCCTTGAAGCATTTTCATTGGGTTCACTAATTGGTCTTGATTTTCTTTATTGGGCTTGAATCCTTTCTAATCCTTAATTGGCTTCTATAAAATAACTATATATATTTATTACATTTTAGGGGATGTTACAATATCCCCAAAACTCAACTAGTCTGACAAGCCTACTACAAAATATTCTTTCAAAATATATAACAACTCTCAAAACTTCAAAAAAAAAAACAAAATTCTCAAAATAAATTCAAAAGTCAATATATGATAGAAATAAAATAAAATAAAATAAAATGACAGCCCAACAACTACCTTATAGTTGTTAACTGGAATTATGAACGATTAAGATAAACAAAAAGTCTTAGACTACTTCAATAAAATACCTACAAATCTGGTAAAAATATAAGGGGTGAGTCCACCGACTCAGTGGAAAAATAAAATACATAATGAATAAGAAGGGAAGGTAAGAAAAGTGCACAAATAGTCCTTTTCGAAAGAAAGATCATAAAAAAAATTATTGTAATTGATAACAAATTGGTAAGAAAACATCATAAAAGATTACTCCATATAAATATTGTTTGAAGAACCATAACCTCCACCTGGCTTCACTCACACACATCAGGGGCTACGCTACGCCTAGCAACGATCACACATCCAAATAACTATATGTACATAAACCGTTAACCGCACTAATGATGATACGAAGTTCTAAACATAAACCAATTATGGATCATTAAAATCAATATTGAATCTAAAACCCAAAAAACACATTCAAGTGACAAGTCTCATATTTTCATAATCTTTCAACAAATTCACAAAAATAATAGAACTATAAAAAAATCAATATCTCTATATCAAAATTTAAATTTCATAACTTAATATCTTCATGTTACAAAAATTTATATTCCAACGAGAATTCAAATATCTTTAAAAGGTCTTATTTCCTTAATTAACAAAAATGTCACTACGTAAAATATCTACTTACCAATTATAAGCTTGACCAAGAAATCTCAAAACCCAACTTGACATCAGATACTGCTTTCAAAATTTATTAGAGCCTCTTATTCTTTTGCAAAGAGCTTAGAGGATAAAAGCAATTAAACTTGTCCACCTTAAGATCTATATATATAGCCATTCTTATGGGAACGAATTTAATATTTTTCTGATGTAGGACTTAAAACTAAAACAAAATAAAAACTTCTTTCTCCCATGTAGGACTTAAATCTTTGTATTTTTTTTTTTTTGGTTTTTATTGCAAAACTTTGAAAAGTTAGGAGTATTACATTCCTCCCCTTTTAAAAAAACAAATCTATCCTCGAATTTTAAGCAAGAATGCAATTAGTTTCAAGATAAAAATATTTAGGAAACTCAGACAAACAAGGCAAAACTAGACAATACAAGAATAGACATGTGATTCCAAGACAATAACTGGGTGATAATGGCTTTCTGTCTAAGTTGTGCCAGGGTACACAAGCTACAAATATAATTATATTATATGACCCATGCATGGAGCTAATAGGACCAACTGCCAAAACACTGATATCATTTTATCACGACCCACACTAGACATTGTGACACAGGCTATACCCCCCAAAATCACCTAACTAACCTGGCAAGCCTACTAGAATATGTTCTTCCAAAATATACAACAACTCTTAAAAACTTCAAAAAAATATAGCAAAATTCTCAAAATAATCCAAAAGTCAATATATGTTACTAATAAAATAAAATAAAAAGAATTGACAACCCAGTAACTACCTACAACTGCAAACTGACAACAAATCCTAGGTTACCTCAATAAAATACTTGCAAATCTAGTAAAAATATAAGGAGTGAGTCCACCGACTTATTAAGAGAATAAAATACATAATGAACAGGAAGGGAAAGCAAGAAAAGTGCACGAATAATCATTTTCCAAAGAAAGATCATAAAAAATAATTATTGTAATGATAACAAATTTGTAAAAAAACATCATAAAAAATTAGTCCATATCAGGACTGTCTAAAAAACCATCACACAAAAAGCTCACAACTCTGAGGGCCTCACCTCCTCCGGGTCCTCTAAAAAATTATCTAGGGGCCTGACCTCCTCCTGGGTTCTTGGAAAAAAAAAATCATCCGAGGGCCTCACCTCCTCCCGACTTTGTTCAAATAAACTAGGGGCCACGCCATGCCTAGCAACAATCACACATTGAAACAATTATGTACACATAGACCGTTAACCTCAGTAACTATAATATGGAGTTTTAAATAGGAACCAATTATGAACCTTTAAATCAATATTGAATCCAAAATCAAAAAAACAAATTTCAATGACAAGTCTTAAATTTCTTGTAATCTTCAACAAATTCACAAAAATAATAAAACTTTAAAAAAAATCAATATCTCTACATCAAAATTTAAAATTTCACAACTTAATATTATCACATTACAAAAATTTATATTTCAACAAGAATTCAAATATCTTTAAAAGGTCTTGTTTTCCTAATAAAAAAAAATGTCACTACGTATCCATTCCCTGATTATAAGCTTAACCAAGAAATCCCGCAACCCAAATCAACGTTGGATACTACTTTTAAAATTTATTAGAACCTCTTATTCTTTTGCAAAGAGTCAAGAGGGGAAAGGCAATTAAATTTGTCTATTTTAGGGTCTATATATATATAACCATTATTATGAGAAAGAATTTACTATTTTTTCAATGTAGGGCTTAAGACTAAAACAAAATAAAAACTTTTTTCCCTTATGTGGGACTTAAATAACAAATCTCTCTCTCTTCTTTTTTTGTTTTTGTTTCAAAACTTTAAAAAGTTGGGGTTTTACATTAACATATATAATCCTATCCTAAATTGTAATTCAACCCCATTGTTGATTGAAACACAATTATTTTAACTATGTTTTCCATAAATTAAATTTACTCAAATATAATATCTTTGTTCAAAATTAACTCCTCATGCACAATATCAATTTTAGCTAAAATCTAGGCCGCCAAACGAAACCCTTAAGTTAATTCTACAACATCTTCAACTATAAATAAAATCTTCTCAATAATTAATTAAAAAAATCTATACTTAAAGTCAACTTATTTCTATTTAAAAGGGATAATGATCTCAAATTAATCTTCCTCATTCACTAATCAATTGACTACTACTCTTGATCTGCAATACTTTTACCAAGTTAAATTTCATACACGACAACTCTTACACGTCCATGAAAAAAAAATAATTAGGGTGTTACAGTAAATTACTGTGATCAATGTCAGAAATGAATTTCTTTCGAAATAATTAAAAGTGCACATCTATGTTAGGACTAATGAGTAAATTATCAGCGTATCTTTGGTTTAATTCCATTGGCAATATTGATTGATTGAATATTATCTCATCATGTTATGTGGAAAAGCATTCAAAAACATCTTATTAAACTATTAGTTTCTTGTAAACCAAAAGCCAAACAAAAAATAGTAGTTTCTTATACCATTAGGAATTTATTAGTGATAACTGGTGAGAGGATTCAGTAATTTGTAAGAGGCACATAAGTTCAAAGTTATGTGTTGTCAACGTAAATAAAAGCTAGTAATTTTGATGCACAAAAACAAAAAGTTTTCAAATGAAATAAGTTTAATTGATGTAATTCAATTGTCTTGTATTCAAATTCTCTGAAATTATGAAACGTCCCATTTAAACACAGATCAAAAATGAAAAAAAAATAGAAAACAAAAATATAAATAATTAAGACGATGGTCGTAAATCCTGATAAATAACAACATGATAATCTTTTTTTTTTTCCTGTTATCCCCATTTCTCAATGAAAAAAATCCAATTATTGATCTTATGCTTTGGTGAGAAGCACTAATATTCGGTTTCATGAGGAATCCCCATAGCTGCTTTGAGTATCATCTCAGAGGCTCTTTTCATGCATGACTTCAATTTCTGCTCCTCTATGAAGTCTCTTTCCATTTTGAGGGTAACTCTTAGCACTCCCATATAGCTCATCATTGAAATGACAAGACTCTGCAGCCCAAAAACAAGTTATTTAAAGAGTCAAATATACTAATATAGTTTCACTTGAACCAAGTGAAGAAGCGAAGAGATCTTTTGGTTGAAAAGGCCTTCTTAATGCAAACCCTTACTAGACCGTTCTTTGCATTTTTACATATATTAGATTACCTTATTACAATTTTTTTAAATTGATTGAATTTATTATTTCTATCTAAACCCACCCCAAGGGATAAAGAATTAAAGATACCTCAGGTCCACCAGCCAATGTGAAGTACAAGCCTTTGACAGGATGGTTAGCTAAAGACATTTGCTCTACTGGTCCAATCAAGTTGGAAATCACTACACTTGACTTTGCTAATGTGCCATCTATGTGTTTAGCTACTTCCTGCAATTAATAACATGAGTAATCTTAATTAACCTTTGAAGCATTCTACTTAAGTGTTTATGTGCCTTATTTAACCAAATGTAGCCAACCTCATGTCCTCTGAATTTACTCTCCATGTTCAAAAGTGTCCCGGTGAGAGGAACTGCTAAAGATTGTTTCTTCCTCTTGATTATATTATGTGCCTCCCAAACAAATTCAAGAGGGTTTGAAATTCTGGTGCCGTTAAATTTCGGTATTGGTACATGCAAGAAGGAAATTCTATTTCCCCAAGGACCTTTGGCTTTAGTATTGAGCATGTCATCGATTGACTGGTAACCTTCAATGTTTCTTGTGTTCAGCAGTACCAATGCCGTGGAGTGTGCAGTCTTTGATTTGGTGTTCATCTCTTGCATGTATAACCGAATCCCATAGAAGATTATTCCAGTGACCACATCGTTGACAGTCTGCAAGTTAGATACTAACATATTTAAGAACAAGATAATCTGACGTCAAACCCAATCAAGAAAAATCTGATTTTGAGTATATGTTAGGGAATGATTAAATTTTAGAAAAAAATTAATTTTTTTTCAAAAGATTTCTCAATAAGATTTTAATTCTAAGCTGTTTTAAATATAAAATAAACTAATTCAAATATCCACAGTTTCAATTAAGAAAAGTTCATGTCAATCATATGTTCTATTTCTGGTAATTTGATGCCATTATAAGTCTTCATTGAGAAGTATAATATGACCGGACTTAGAATAGAGCAACCTTCCCTACCCCTCAACGTTTGTTTGCAAAAAATAATAAATAAATAAAATAAAATAAAATTTGTGTATTATATATGTAACGCTATCCAAGAGTCCAAGCAAGAAAAACAAGATCTACAACTAATATGTTGAGTGACGATAACAGGACAAACAAAGGTCCTACCAGTTCCACCGTCAAGTAAATACCGTATTCATTAGTCCACGGATATAACCACATTTGTATTCAGACGAGAATAGGTGCTCTACTATCTATTCTTAAGGGTGCAGTTTAAAAGTGAAAGCCATAAAATTTCAACAACCAGCAAAACCTGTAATCTTACCATTCCAAGCCTGGACTTGATGTGCTTGACATGATCAATGGAGAATGCCATGCTTGATATGCTTATTGGGTGAAACTCCACTCCTTCAACTCCAGACCTTATTGGTGTTTTATCATCTGCAATGATGCTACCCTTCAATATGCTCCATCCCAAATCTGCTACAGTATTGAAGGCTGAGGACAACATCCAAGAAAATCTCCTAAAAAAGCTTTTGTTGACTGGTTCTGGATTTGATGGTTTGAGGGAAGGAAAAGCCAAGGGAAGAGAGGGATCATCAGCTCTTTGTAGACAAGAAAGAAGTGCACCCATGAGAGAATAGCCATCTCCAAGTGCATGATTAAGCTTAAATATTACAGTGCCAGTTGCATCGCTTGTAGGGTGATTGACTATGTGAATTTCCCACAATGGTCTGTTTTGTGGGAGCTGCTCCACTGCTATTGTTGACAAATAATCATGAAAACACTTGTCATATGATTCCAGAGACTTTCCTTCAGGGAATATGGGCATCTTAATATGGTCCTTCAAGTTTACTTCAACTTGCTTCCATTGTTTCTCTCCATTATTTTTGTCTTGGACCTGTTCTCTTACATTTGAACACTACTAGTTAATTAATACGAAATCTTTCTTGTTGACGAGATAATCATGAACCATATGTTGAGCTAAAACAACAAAAATGAAATACATGATCCAAAGAAATTAATTCAACAAATATAGTACTACCTATTAGAAACTATTTAGCCTTATGGAAAGCAGCTTAGACAAATTATAGAAATAATGGAACAATAATAAGGGAAGCAAAAGAGAGAGAACCATGATGGAGGAGAAGCGTGGATTGATAGGAAGGAAAACATCTTTAATAAGAGGCATGACTTGCAAGTCATCTATCGGAACTTCGAATTCTAAAACTCCAATGATATATATATGCATAACACAGAACTGTTAAAGTATTGCCCCACAGGACTAACTGGTTCTGTTAGCTCCTCTTTTGGGCGTTCCATCGTTTCAAAGAACGATTGAGGACCTGAGAATTAAGAGGGAATAGAACTACATATATATAGATTTGAGGAAGGGAAGGGGAGGACAAAATACAAACGATTGAGCGTGCCAGCGTTACCTTGCTACAGCGATATTTTCACGTTTTAAAATTGAACACCGTGCAAGAGTTACACTTCAACCACAGGAATCATATATTTATTCACCAGTCAAATAATTTTGAGGATAGAAACGAGTTAAGAGAGTGGTAATGATTACGTAAAGGACCTTGTAACTCAATTTGTACCGACTCCAGTGTTTAAAATTATTATGTGATCATGTTAGAAGTTCAAGTGATTGTCCCTCCAATGTAATTCATACTTCAAAATTAATGTTCATATTATAAATTATAGCATTTTCCTATAAATTAACCCTTCATATATCTGCTATATATATATTATATACTTTGATGTGATAATTGTCCTTAACTAACTAGCTAATTTAAATACGTGTAAATTTAAACTGTAGTTTTTATAGAGTCAAAATATTCTTTTCTGTTGTTACAAAGTGAAAGTATTATTATTCCTTCACGTAAATACTGATACTCACAAGAATTACGAGTCATTTCCGGGATAAAGATACAAGTTTTTCGATAGGGCTTCAACAGAATTTCAAAGTTGAAAAACGCTACGTTCTGAACAATTCTACCTTAAGTTAGCTTCACTAATCACCAACCTTTAATGGCAACTAATTCTGTTACTTGTTGGCTAACGATAAACCACACAATTCACACCGAAAAACTATAAACCACACAAAATTAATCACTGAAAGCTGACCAGTATCTGTATGTACGTTTTGCTCTTGTTCCATACGAGTGTGGACCGAAACACTGAATACGACAGAGGTGGGCCAATCAACTCAGCCATTTTCAGCTGCAGATTTGGAGAGATTCGTTCTCAAGAAATATGATATTTATCTTATTCTGAGTAATCATATCAACTTTGTAAGTCAATTAATGATAGCCATAACAGCAATGATGCATAAAGTTAATATAGTTACTATTAAATAACATAAAATAAGAGAAATATTTTATTCTTTAGGCATCTAAAAATTTAAACAGATTTGTTCGAGATGAATGATAGAGTCAGTTATAAATCCACATATCAATATCCAAGATCTAAATACCAATAACAACATCCTGAATCAAAACTCAAGCAAGCTCACGGACATTGAAAATTATAGGCTCCCTATTAATCATAAATAATTAAGCATATTATTTTGAAGAAGTGATTTCACTTGATTTTGTGATGCACAAATTCTATATTGAATTCGAAGGGGATTGAATGATTTATATTCTCTTTTGGGTCACATTTGTATATATTTTTTTAATACAAGTGTGCATTAATTGCTCACATAGAAACACCCCGTACTCATTGCCATCAATTAATTATCAAGAATAATGTTATTTACACATAATAATTTTTTCATATTTATTGCATTGAATCAATTATTATTATTTATTTTCTTTCTCTTTCTATCTCTCCTTCTCATTCCTCAACATCAAGTTCCTAACAGATCATTCCATCATTCAAGTTAATCCTGAAAATTTTAAAAATAAGTTATATTAATTCCTGAATATGGTCTAACTTGAATAACAAAATTAACTATCAGGGACCACGATGAAATTTAAATCTCTCTGCGACTAATGCAAATAGGTAAAATCTTTCAGGGACTAATTTAATGATTTAGTCCATTTTTTACTATGAAGCATAAGAGGAGTAAATTATAACCATTAAACCGTACATGGATGGTTAGGATTAAACATTACTTAAATGTTACATAACCATTTAAAAATATCACATGACTTTATATATCTTAATATTTGACCATTTATGCAAAATCTCATAGTTAAGATTTGTTCCTCTCATTCTCCATTCTCACAATAAATCACTCTTCTCTCACTTAATATACATATATATATATATATAACCTTAATTAAAGGTTATATGGCTATTTAAAAAAGTCATATGAATTTATATTTTAATCTTAATTATTTATGCAAGATTTAATGGTTAAGATTTACTTCTCTTACATTCATAATAAACCACTTCTCTTATTTGATTGGCATATAATTTTTTTTTAAAGGATACAAAAATAGAAACAGTGAAAGAGGCAGGGAGCCAGACTCTTGTGCAAGACTGCAACAAGTCACCAAGAACGCAGCGTAGCGCAGGTGGAAGACGCGAGGCACAGATGCAACGGAAGCCACAGGTGAAGACAGCTAGTGAAGATTGGGACTGAAAAAGCCCCGACCCATGAACAGTCTGAAATTATTGGAGTTATTAATTAATTGGTGAAGATAATCTTGAATATGAAGATTCTTCATAATCATGGAGCTTAGATTCATCGTTCTCGTACTTTTGCTTAAAGATATTTAATATTTATGATACATGTGGTGGTGGACTATAGAATTAGCTTACAAGTTACAACGATGATTAACGATTCTTTTTCCTTACTATATAATGACGGTTATGACCTGCAAATTACTAAACCACTCGATCACTATAGTATTTGCTAACTCCTAATAACTTATAACGGTGACAAATTGGATGTATATATATAATGCGTAAAAAAAATAAGCAAGTTGCTTCTTATTACTAAAAACAAAATAAGTTGGCTAGTGATAACTTGAAAACCCACAAGGCATGAACCTATGCGAAGGAAAAGAAAAACCTAAATTTTCTTGATATATTCGATTTGTCAGGTTATGGATATTATACAAAATTTGAAAATTTAATATTAGCTAATTTACAAATGTAAATTAGTAAAAATTTGTGAGAAGGACAATCAAGGAAGAAGATACTGATATTGACACAAGATATTTTGCAGTTTATATCGAAACTGACACAGATGTGATGCAGCAAATTAATATGAAAAAAGAAAGTATCAATAACAAATATATAAATGAAATAGAAAGTCTATAATTTTTATTTGATAACTCAATTGAGAAAATAAACATAATATACTTTTATATAAAAATATTAAAACTTAGTGACGATAAATAAAGAACATATTAAAATAATGGCAATTGGGGTTAACAGGCCATTTAAAATTAACGAACTTAATTAGGGTTTAAGGCCCATGCACTCCTTCTGAACTCAAGAGTTTTTCATGCCACAATGATAGGGTACTAAACGATGCCTAGAGTACGAGTATGAGTGAACGAAAGAATGATTAGAATAAGATAAAAGAAAATTGAGAAATGTTATGTACACATAATATATTCACACCTATATCAGATGGAATTAAAATTTTTTAAAAAACTAATATGAAGTTAATGAAATCTTTTGAGAACCAATACAGTAATTTAGTTGTAAAAAATATTTTCACTAACAAGTGAGAAAAGTGGCTTATTATGAGAATAGAAAATGTAAATTTTAACCATTAAATCTTACATGAATTATTAAGATTAAAATATAAAATATAAAAAATAGTTTCACATTTTTTAATATTATTTTGACATATCTTTTTAATAAATAATAATTCATATTTATTTTACTTGTAATTTTATATTTTATATTGATAACTCTATATTATTATTTTTTAATTACAATGGAAATACATAAATTTGAACTTATATATTTATAATTTGTTATTTAGAGCTAAATTATTAACAAATTTTAAAAACAATAAAATAATGAATTACAAATAATATTAGCATAAGTTATTATTTATCATATGAAACTATAAAAAAATGTAATATAATATAGAATAAAATAATGATAAAAAAATGATTATTTTTATGCCTTATTTGTAAAAAGAAAATTTAGGTGGATGACACGGTCCTTGATCCTTGGGTCTAGATTGTTCAAAAACAGACTCACAGATGCGTCTAGATATTCCAAAAAATATGTGATAGTTGACAAAATAAGAGCAGGCCGTCAGGCCTGTGGATCAATTGACAAAAGGTATATTGCCTTGATAAACAGCGCCGAGGTTCAAATCCAATCCCTCCCCCTCCCTCTCCCCCTAAATCCCCACCCCCTAACCAAAAAAAAAAAGGAAAATAAGAGAAGAAAGCATGTAAGCACATCTATCTTTAGGCCCACCACCTGTCCCTGGATTAACTATCCATCTCTCTAAGAATACCAATAACAGAAAGACCTGAGGCTATCTTTTGACGATGGATTTTGGTTGGAATAGTTTTATTATAAATTTCACTTATTTAATTGCTATCTTTTATTGTTGAGGGAGTTTATTGTTGAGAGAATATATACAAATCGCTCAAAATTAAATTCTTTGTGTATTTCATCTTTAAAAAAAATAGCTACATACAATTCTCTTGTGTCTTGAGGAGTATTGCAAATAGTACAAAATGTTTAACACACAAAACAAACTAAGAATTTGACCAAATGAGGCTATTAGGCTGAGTTTGTTTAAATTAAGCCAAAGCATTAGCTGAATTTGCATTGTGTTATCTGGGAATGTATTTAGAAGACTATGCCACACACATAATAGACTTAAAAGGCTAATTGGACTTGCGTTTTGGGTTGAACCCATTATTTTTGGTCAGAATTAACAAGTTAGTTGCAGATTAAGATGGATCAAGGGGTTTTAACAATTATTTAATTAGCTAAGTTAGCATTTGCATCCCCTAAAATAAAGGAATCAAGTTGACATGCATTCCTTCCTGTTACCTTTGGGTCGGTTGGACTTGCAACTTCTAGGTTAGTTAGAGCTGTGATTGCTGCTGAGTTGTACCAAGTGACTTGTTGGTGTGGGAGGAGATACCTGCAAAGGTATTCTGATACTTAAGTGAGTAAGAGAATAATATGAAAGAGGAGATAAGAGAAATGAATATACCTGAAAGTGGATTCCAAAATAGGTTTATATAGAATGGGTAACATTGATGTCACGCTTGATTCTCGGGTGATGATGGTGTTGATGCTTAGGGTGTTATGGGCATGAGGGATGGAATCAAGGAATATTTCTCATGTGAATATTCCTTGATTAATTCTAAGTATGTGTTTCTTATGAAGTGATGATTGGTCTGGTTCATGGGCCCTTAAGGTTGATACAGTCCAATATGGCATGAGCCAAAACTTCGAAAGTTGGTCATGATCCTACAATAATGCAAACATGGAGAGAAAGATCTTGGGAACATGACAAATGAGTTTAGTGGGCCAGTGACTAATTAAACAGTTATAAAAGGCTCAAAAAGTGAAGATAGAAGAGACCACTCTCAAATCATTCAACCACTTTAAAATTTAAGGTCACCAAATTTTTTCATTATTGATGCTTCAAAACGATAATAACGAATAACTTGTCACTAATAAAAGGAAATAAATTATAATTAATATAATATAATATTATTGATTGCCTTAATTTTTTGTCTTTGATAATTTTTATGATATTATAACAGCTTGTAGTAAGAAATTATATTTTTCACTTGCCTAGGTTGTAAATAATTGTTTCATGCAAAGAGTATTTCAAGGGCAACTTTCAAGTACGCATGGACACGGTTGTTCCGTTTATATCACCATTCAGCAAAAGTTTTGATATATTTTTAGAAATATTATTTTTTTATCAAAAGTCTTTAAAAAAAATTTTAATTACAAAATATTTTAAATATAAAATAAATTAATTTAAATATACATTTATTTATAAAACAAATAAGTTAACTTGATTCTTTTTGTTGTAAATATACAAAATATAATTATGGAAATATAGTTTAATTTTGATATATTCAACATTCATAATGATATTTATCTAATTACAATTTTTAATAACATGAGGGTTGTTTTAAATATTATATATGTATTAGTCTTTAGAGATTTAAAAAAATTAAAAATTAAACTATAAAATCTTCACTCTTACAAATGATATTAGTTTAAGTAAGTAAATGTTTATCACATGAAATATTATATAAGAAAATCATTAATGAATAATATTACTATATTTTTAAAAATAAATAATTATTTTAAATAAAAATATAAAAAATATAAATTATTAATTTGTTTTTCTATTGTCAGTTTGAGACTTTTTTTTTATCAATATATTGATAATTTTATTATTTTTATTTTGAGGCCTTTTTTTTAATAAAATAGAGATAGTAAAAAATTCCAAAATTTGATAATTCCCGCGAGGACTGTCCCCATTCAATGATTCGAATTCAAAAAACTTTTCTCTACGAAGATGGGGATGAGAATAAAACGGGCATGGGGATCACATCCTCCGCCCCACAGCGTCTCCGTTCCCGCCAAATTAGATAAATATCTTTAATGATATATAGATAAATTAACAACTTTTATCTTTTTTTAATAATTTCATATCTTATTAATATTTATATTAACTTTAAAATAAAAAAACTAAAAAAATTCCCATTACCGATGCCCATTGGTCCCATTTCCAAATCCCATACAGCATACTTCTTTACCAAAAGAAAAATCACTAACCATTTCTCTCTTCCGCATTTCATCCCTGCCCTAATCTTCCAATTAGTGCCGCCGCACACTAGTTGCCAGTCCCATCGATGTACACTCATGCAAATCGCCTGTGAGATCGTCGTTCTCCTCTGTTTGTGCTTGTCAGATCATCGTTGCAGTCCACTGTCTGCGTCTGTGTCTACGTCTGCAAGATGCCTTCGTGCTTCACCATCTGTGTCGTTCGAGCTCCATCGTTTGCGTCGTTCGTGTTGCTTGTCGTCTGTGTTTCACTGTCTGCGTCGTTCGTTGC